>CM017559.1:53090734-53453234 GCA_007844125.1 Sinonovacula constricta | reverse complement strand
GATATATAAATATACATGGGACATATATGGACGGGACAGTGATATATAAATATACATGGGACATATATGGACGGGACAGTGATATATAAATATACATGGGACATATATGGACGGGACAGTGATATATAAATATACATGGGACATATATGGACGGGACAGTGATATATAAATAAACATGGGACATATATGGACGGGACAGTCCTATATAAATATACATGGGACATATATGGACGGGACAGTCCTATATAAATATACATGGTTCATATATGGACGGGACAGTCCTATATAAATATACATGGGACAAATATGGACGGGGCAGTCCTATATAAATATACATGGGACATATATGGACGGGACAGTCCTATATAAATATACATGGGACATATATGGACGGGACAGTCCTATATAAATATACATGGGACAAATATGGACGGGACAGTCCTATATAAATATACATGGGACATATATGGACGGGACAGTCCTATATAAATATACATGGGACAAATATGGACGGGACAGTCCTATATAAATATACATGGGACATATATGGACGGGACAGTCCTATATAAATATACATGGGACATATATGGATGGGACAGTGATATATAAATATGTATGGGGAATATATTGACGCGACAGTCCTATATAAATATACATAGGACATATATGGATGGGACAGTGATATATAAATATGTATGGGGAATATATAGACGTGACAGTCCTATATAAATATACATGGGACATATATGGATGGGACAGTGATATATAAATATACATGGGACATATATGGACGGAAAGTCATATATAAATATACATGGGACATATATGGATGGGACAGTGATATATAAATATATATGGGACATATATGGACGGGACAGTGATATATAAATATACATGGGACATATATGGACGGGACAGTGATATATAAATATACATGGGACATATATGGACGGGACAGTGATATATAAATATACATGGGACATATATGGACGGGACAGTGATATATAAATATACATGGGACATATATGGACGGGACAGTCCTATATAAATATACATGGGACATATATGGACGGGACAGTCCTATATAAATATACATGGGACATATATGGACGGGACAGTCCTATATAAATATACATGGGACAAATATGGACGGGACAGTCCTATATAAATATACATGGGACATATATGGACGGGACAGTCCTATATAAATATACATGGGACATATATGGACGGGACAGTCCTATATAAATATACATGGGACATATATGGACGGGACAGTCCTATATAAATATACATGGGACAAATATGGACGGGACAGTCCTATATAAATATACATGGGACATATATGGACGGGACAGTCCTATATAAATATACATGGGACATACATGGACGGGACAGTCCTATATAAATATACATGGGACATATATGGACGGGACAGTGATATATAAATATGTATGGGACATATATGGACGGGACAATCCTATATAAATATATATGGGGCATATATGGACGGGACAGTCCTATATAAATATACATGGGACATATATGGACGGGACAGTCCTATATAAATATATATGGGGCATATATGGACGGGACAGTCCTATATAAATATACATGGGACATATATGGACGGGACAGTCCTATATAAATATACATAGGACATATATGGATGGGACAGTCCTATATAAATATACATGGGACATATATTGATGGGACAAACCTATATAAATATACATGGGACATATATGGATGGGACAGTGATATATAAATATTTATGGGGCATATATGGACGGGACAGTCCTATATAAATATACATGGGACATATATGGACGGGACAGTGATATATAAATATACATGGGACATATATGGATGGGACAGTCCTATATAAATATACATGGGACATATATGGTGGGACAGTGATATATAAATATATATGGGACATATATGGATGGGACAGTGATATATAAATATACATGCGACATATATGGATGGGACAGTCCTATAGAAATATACATGGGACATATATGGATGGGACAGTGATATATAAATATATATGGGGCATATATGGACGGGACAGTCCTATATAAATATACATGGGACATATATGGACGGGACAGTGATATATAAATATACATGGGACATATATGGACGGGACAGTGATATATAAATATATATGGGGCATATATGGACGGGACAGTCCTATATAAATATACATGGGACATATATGGATGGGACAGTGATATATAAATATGTATGGGGCATATATGGACGTGACAGTCCTATATAAATATACATGGGACATATATGGACGGGACAGTCCTATATAAATATACATCGGACATATATGGACGGGACAGTGATATATAAATATACATGGGACATATATGGACGGGACAGTGATATATAAATATACATGGGACATATATGGACGGGACAGTGATATATAAATATACATGGGACATATATGGACGGGACAGTGATATATAAATATACATGGGACATATATGGATGGGACAGTGATATATAAATACACATGGGACATATATGGACGGGACAGTGATATATAAACATACATGGGGCATATATGGATGGGACAGTGATATATAAATATACATGGGACATATATGGACGGGACAGTGATATATAAATATACATGGGACATATATGGACGGGACAGTCCTATATAAATATACATGGGACATATATGGACGGGACAGTCCTATATAAATATACATGGGACATATATGGACGGGACAGTCCTATATAAATATACATGGGACAAATATGGACGGGACAGTCCTATATAAATATACATGGGACATATATGGACGGGACAGTCCTATATAAATATACATGGGACATATATGGACGGGACAGTCCTATATAAATATACATGGGACATATATGGACGGGACAGTCCTATATAAATATACATGGGACAAATATGGACGGGACAGTCCTTTATAAATATACATGGGACATATATGGACGGGACAGTCCTATATAAATATACATGGGACATACATGGACGGGACAGTCCTATATAAATATACATGGGACATACATGGACGGGACAGTCCTATATAAATATACATGGGACATACATGGACGGGACAGTCCTATATAAATATACATGGGACATATATGGACGGGACAGTGATATATAAATATGTATGGGACATATATGGACGGGACAGTCCTATATAAATATATATGGGGCATATATGGACGGGACAGTCCTATATAAATATACATGGGACATATATGGACGGGACAGTCCTATATAAATATATATGGGGCATATATGGACGGGACAGTCCTATATAAATATATATGGGGCATATATGGACGGGACAGTGATATATAAATATGTATGGGACATATATGGACGGGACAGTCCTATAAAAATATATATGGGGCATATATGGACGGGACAGTCCTATATAAATATATATGGGGCATATATGGACGGGACAGTGATATATAAATATGTATGGGGCATATATAGACGTGACAGTCCTATATAAATATACATGGGACATATATGGACGGGACAGTGATATATAAATATATATGGGGCATATATGGACGGGACAGTCCTATATAAATATATATGGGACATATATGGACGGGACAGTCCTATATAAATTCACATGGGACATATATGGACGGGACAGTGATATATAAATATATATGGGGCATATATGGACGGGACAGTCCTAAATAAATATATATGGGACATATATGGACGGGACAGTGATATATAAATATATATGGGGCATATATGGACGGGACAGTCCTATATAAATATATATGGGACATATATGGACGGGACAGTGATATATAAATATACATGGGACATATTTAGACGGGACAGTCCTATATAAATATACATGGGACATATATGGACGGGACAGTGATATATAAATATATATGGGGCATATATGGACGGGACAGTGATATATAAATATATATGGGGCATATATGGACGGGACAGTGATATATAAATATATATGGGGCATATATGGACGGGACATTGATATATAAATATATATGGGGCATATATGGACGGGACAATGATATATAAATATATATGGGACATATATGGACGGGACAAGCCTATATAAATATATATGGGACATATATGGACGGGACAGTGATATATAAATATATATGGGACATATATGGACGGGACAGTCCTATATAAATATATATGGGGCATATATGGACGGGACAGTGATATATAAATATATATGGGACATATATGAACGGGACAGTCCTATATAAATATATATGGGACATATATGGACGGGGCAGTCCTATATAAATATATATGGGACATATATGGACGGGACAGTCCTATATAAATATATATGGGGCATATACGGACGGGACAGTCCTAAATAAATATATAGGGGGCATATATAGATGGGACAGTCCTAAATAAATAAATATGGGGCATATATGGATGGGACAGTCCTAAATAAATATATATGGGGCATATATAGATGGGGCAGTCCTAAAAAATATATATGGGGCATATATGGACGGGAAAGTCCTATATAAATATATATGGGGCATATATGGACGGGACAGTCCTAAATAAATATATATGGCATATATAGATGGGACAGTCCTAAATAAATATAAATGGGGCATACAAGTATATGGACGGGACAGGCCAATATAAATATATATGGGGCATATATGGACGGGACAGTCTTATATAAATATATATGGGCATATATGGGCCGAATGAAATTTTCATCCATTTTGAACAGTCTTATAGATTTGACCATTTTCTTTTGTTTCGGGATTTTTTGCTGCAACTCTCAACAGGAAACATAACAAAACTACGATATATTATAATTGTCTGTACCCCGTGGAACTTTCAATTGAACAGCTTAGTATTATACTAATATGCCACTTATGTTATGTTTTTGAAGACTACTGATGCTCTATGTGTGTCTCTTATACCATCTTATAGTGTTTACATATTTATAACATACACATTTATAACATAACCTATTTATACCGATAATGGAACTCTTAAACCCAACTCTGTTCGGTTCATTATACCGATCTTAGACCCTACTCTGTTTTGGTCTTTATACCGAGCTACTCTATTAGGATTTTTTTTTTCCGATCTCAGACCCTACTCTGTTTTGGTCTTGATACCGCTCTCAGAAGCTACTCTGTTTTTGTCTTTATACGCACTCAGAAGTTACTCTATTTTGGTCTTTATACCGCTCTTAGAAGCAACTCTGTTTTGGTCTTTATACCGCTCTCAAACGCTACTCTGTTTTGGTCTTTATACCGCTCTCAAACGCTACTCTGTTTTGGTCTTTATACCGCTCTCAAACGCTACTCTGTTTTGGTCTTTATACCTCGCTCAGACCCTACTCTGTTTTGGTCTTGATACCGCTCTCAGAAGCTACTCTGTTTTGTCTTTATACGCACTCAGAAGTTACTCTATTTTGGTCTTTATACCGCTCTCAAACGCTACTCTGTTTTGGTCTTTATACCGCTCTCAAACGCTACTCTTTTTGGTCTTTATACCTCGCTCAAACCCTACTCTGTTTTAGTCTTGATACCGCTCTTAGAAGCTACTCTGTTTTAGTCTTGATACCGCTCTTAGAAGCTACTCTGTTTTAGTCTTGATACCGCTCTTAGAAATTACTCTGTTTTGCTCTTTATACGCTCTCAGAAACTACTCTGTTTTGGTCTTTATACCGCTCTTAGAAGCGACTCTGTTTTAGTCTTGATACCGCTCTTAGAAACTACTCTGTTTTGCTCTTTATACGCTCTCAGAAACTACTCTGTTTTGGTCTTTATACCGCTCTTAGAAGCTACTCTGTTTTGGTCTTTATACCGCTCTCAGAAACTACTCTGTTTTGGTCTTTATACCGCTCTCAGAAACTACTCTGTTTTGGTCTTTATACCGCTCTTAGAAGCAACTCTGTTTTGGTCTTTATACCGCTCTCAAAAGCTACTCTGTTTTAGTCTTGATACCGCTCTTAGAAGCTACTCTGTTTTGCTCTTTATACGCTCTCAGAAACTACTCTGTTTTGGTCTTTATACCGCTCTTAGAAGCAACTCTGTTTTGGTCTTTATACCGCTCTCAAAAGCTACTCTGTTTTAGTCTTGATACCGCTCTTAGAAGCTACTCTGTTTTGCTCTTTATACGCTCTCAGAAACTACTCTGTTTTGGTCTTTATACCGCTCTTAGAAGCGACTCTGTTTTAGTCTTGATACCGCTCTTAGAAACTACTCTGTTTTGCTCTTTATACGCTCTCAGAAACTACTCTGTTTTGGTCTTTATACCGCTCTTAGAAGCTACTCTGTTTTGGTCTTTATACCGCTCTCAGAAACTACTCTGTTTTGGTCTTTATACCGCTCTCAGAAACTACTCTGTTTTGGTCTTTATACCGCTCTTAGAAGCTACTCTGTTTTAGTCTTGATACCGCTCTTAGAAACTACTCTGTTTTGGTCTTTATACCGCTCTCAGAAACTACTCTGTTTTGGTCTTTATACCGCTCTTAGAAGCTACTCTGTTTTAGTCTTGATACCGCTCTTAGAAGCTACTCTGTTTTACTCTTTATACGCTCTCAGAAACTACTCTGTTTTGGTCTTTATACCGCTCTTAGAAGCTACTCTGTTTTAGTCTTGATACCGCTCTTAGAAACTACTCTGTTTTGCTCTTTATACGCTCTCAGAAACTACTCTGTTTTGGTCTTTATACCGCTCTTAGAAGCGACTCTGTTTTAGTCTTGATACCGCTCTTAGAAACTACTCTGTTTTGCTCTTTATACGCTCTCAGAAACTACTCTGTTTTGGTCTTTATACCGCTCTTAGAAGCAACTCTGTTTTGGTCTTTATACCGCTCTCAAAAGCTACTCTGTTTAGGTCTTTATACCGCTCTCAAAAGCTATCTGTTTTAGTCTTTATACCGCTATCAGAAGCTACTCTGTTTTGGTCTTTATACCGCTCTCAAAAGCTACTCTGTTTAGGTCTTTATACTGCTCTCAAAAGCTACTCTGTTTTAGTCTTTATACCGCTATCAGAAGCTACTCTGTTTTGTTCTTTATACCGCTCTCGAAAGCTACTCTGACTTGGTCTTTATACCGCTCTCAAAAGCGATCTGTTTTGGTCTTTATACCGCTCTTAGAAGCTACTCTGTTTTGGTCTTTATACCGCTCTCGAAAGCTACTCTGACTTGGTCTTGATACCGCTCTCAAAAGCGATCTGTTTTGCTCTTTATACGCTCTCAGAAACTACTCTGTTTTGGTCTTTATACCGCTCTTAGAAGCAACTCTGTTTTGGTCTTTATACCGCTCTCAAAAGCTACTCTGTTTAGGTCTTTATACCGCTCTCAAAAGCTATCTGTTTTAGTCTTTATACCGCTATCAGAAGCTACTCTGTTTTGGTCTTTATACCGCTCTCAAAAGCTACTCTGTTTAGGTCTTTATACTGCTCTCAAAAGCTACTCTGTTTAAGTCTTTATACCGCTATCAGAAGCTACTCTGTTTTGTTCTTTATACCGCTCTCGAAAGCTACTCTGACTTGGTCTTTATACCGCTCTCAAAAGCGATCTGTTTTGGTCTTTATACCGCTCTTAGAAGCTACTCTGTTTTGGTCTTTATACCGCTCTCGAAAGCTACTCTGACTTGGTCTTTATTGGTCTTCAGACCCTACTCTATCGCTGTCTATATATATCACCATCAGATCCTACTCTGTCTGTGTCTATATATCACTCAAAGACCATAATATGCCAATGTCTATATATCAATCTTAGACCTACTCTGTTGGTCTCTTTATATTACACTTAAGCCATACTCTGTGTATATATATTACCCACAGACCCTACTCTGTCAGTGTCTATGGATTACTCTTATACCGTACTTTGTCAGTGTCTATAGGTCACTCTCTGACCCTACTCTTTTAGTGTCTATAGGTCACTCTCAGACCCTACTTTGTCAGTGTCTATAGGTCACTCTCAGACCCTACTCTGTCAGTGTATATAGGTCACTCTCAGACTCTACTCTGTCAGTGTCAATATATCACTCTCAGACCCTACTCTGTCAGTGTCTATAGATAACTCTCTGAACCAACTCTATCAGTCTCTATATATCACTCTCAAACCGTATTCTGTCGGTGTATATATATATATTATCCTTAGACCCTACTTTGTGGATGTCTTTATAGTTTATACCAGTCTCAGACCCTACTCTGTTGATGTCTTTATACCACTCTCAGACCCTACTCTGTGGATGTCTTTATACCACTCTCAGACTCTACTCTGTGGATGTCTTTATACCAATCTCAGACTCTACTCTGTGGATGCCTTTATACCACTCTCAGACTCAACTCTGTGGATGTCTTTATACCACTCTCAGACTCAACTCTGTGGACGTCTTTATACCACTCTCAGACTCTATTCTGTGGATGTCTTTATACCACTCTCAGACTCAACTCTGTGGATGTTTTTATACCACTCTCAGACCCTACTCTGTGGATGTCTATATACCACTCTCAGACCCTACTCTGTGGATGTCTTTATACCACTCTTAGACTCTACTCTGTGGATGTCTTTATAGTTATACCACTCTCAGACTCTACTCTGTTGATGTCTATATACCACTCTCATACCCTACTCTGTTGATGTTTTTATACCACTTTCAGACCCTACTCTGTAGATGTCTTAATACCACTCTCAGACCCAACTCTATGGATGTTTTTATACCACTCTCAGACCCTACTCTGTGGATGTCTTTATACCACTCTCAGACCCTACTCTGTGGATGTCTATATACCACTCTCAGACCCTACTCTTTTGATGTCTTTATACCACTCTCATGCCCTACTCTGTGGATGACTTTATACCACTCTCAGACCCTACTCTGTGAATTTCTTTATACCACTCTCAGACTCTACTTTGTGGATGTCTTTATACCACTCTTAGACTCTACTCTGTAGATGTCTTTATACCACTCTTAGACTCTACTCTGTAGATGTCTATATACCACTCTCAGACCCTACTCTATGGATGTCTTTATACCACTCTCAGACTCTACTTTGTGGATGTCTTTATACCACTCTCAGACTCTACTCTGTGGATGTCTTTATACCACTCTCAGACCCTACTCTGTGGATGTCTTTATACCACTCACAGACCCTACTCTGTGGATGTCTATATACCACTCTCAGACTCTACTCTGTGGATGTCTTTATAGTTAACCACTCTCAGACCCTACTGTGTGGATGTCTTTATACCACTCTCAGACTCAACTCTGTGGACGTCTTTATACCACTCTCAGACTCTACTCTGTGGATGTCTTTATACCACTCTCAGACTCAACTCTGTGGATGTTTTTATACCTCTCTCAGACCCTACTCTGTGGATGTCTATATACCACTCTCAGACACTACTCTGTGGATGTCTTTATACCACTCTTAGACTCTACTCTGTGGATGTCTTTATAGTTATACCACTCTCAGACTCTACTCTGTTGATGTCTATATACCACTCTCATACCCTACTCTGTTGATGTTTTTATACCACTTTCAGACCCTACTCTGTTGATGTCTTCATACCACTCTCATACCCTACTCTGTTGATGTCTTTATACCACTCTCATACCCTACTCTGTTGATGTCTTTATACCACTCTCATGCCCTACTCTGTTGATGTCTTTATACCACTCTCATGCCCTACTCTGTGGATGACTTTATACCACTCTCAGACCCTACTCTGTGAATTTTTTATACCACTCTCATACCCTACTCTGTGGATGTCTTTATACCACTCTCAGACCCTACTCTGTGGATGTCTTTATACCACTCTCAGACCCTACTCTGTGGATGTCTATATACCACTCTCAGACTCTACTTTGTGGATGTCTTTCTACCACTCATAGACTCTACTCTGTAGATGTCTTTATACCACTCTCAGACCCTACTCTATGGATGTCTTTATACCACTCTCAGACTCTACTTTGTGGATGTCTTTATACCACTCTCAAACTCTACTCTGTGGATGTCTTTATACCACTCTCAGACCCTACTCTGTGGATGTCTTTATACCACTCTCATACCCTACTCTGTGGATGTCTATATACCACTCTCAGACTCTACTCTGTGGATGTCTTTATAGTTATACCACTCTCAGACCCTACTCTGTGGATGTCTTTATACCACTCTCAGACCCTACTCTGTGGATGTCTATATACCACTCTCATACTCTTCTCTGTGGATGTCTATATACCACTCTCATACCCTACTCTGTTGATGTTTCTATACCACTTTCAGACCCTACTCTGTTGATGTCTTTATACCACTCTCATACCCTACTCTGTTGATGTCTTTATACCACTCTCATACCCTATTCTGTGGATGTCTTTATACCACTCTCAGACCCTACTCTGTTGATGTCTTTATACCACTCTCATACCCTACTCTGTGAATGTCTTTATACCACTCTCAGACCCTACTCTGTGGATTTCTTTATACCACTCTCATACCCTACTCTGTGGATGTCTTTATACCACTCTCAGACCCTACTCTGTGGATGTCTTTATACCACTCTCAGACTCTACTTTGTGGATGTCTTTATACCACTCTTAGACTCTACTCTGTAGATGTCTTTATAACACTCTCAGACCCTACTCTATGGATGTCTTTATACCACTCTCAGACCCTACTCTGTGGATGTCTTTATACCACTCTCAGACCCTACTCTGTGGATGTCTATATACCACTCTCAGACTCCACTTTGTGGATGTCTTTATACCACTCTTAGACTCTACTCTGTAGATGCCTTTATACCACTTTCAGACCCTACTCTATGGATGTCTTTATACCACTCTCAGACTCTACTTTGTGGATGTCTTTATACCACTCTCAGACTCTACTTTGTGGATGTCTTTATACCACTCTCAGACCCTACTCTGTGGATGTCTTTATACCACTCTCAGACCCTACTCTGTGGATGTCTATATACCACTCTCAGACCCTACTCTGTGGATTTCTATATAGCACTCTCAGACTCTACTCTGTGGATGTCTTTATACCACTCTTATACCCTACTCTGTGGATGTCTTTATACCAATCTCAGACCCTACTCTGTTGATGTCTATATAGCACTCTCAGACTCTACTCTCTGGATGTCTATATACCACTCTCAGACTCTACTCTGTGGATGTCTTTATACGACTCTCAACCCTGCTCTGTCAGAGTCTTTATACCAATCTCAGACACTACTCTGTCAGGGTCTTTATACCACTCTCAGACACTATTCTGTCATTTTGTGTATAAGTCATCGGTTGAGTGATACGTATCTTGTTTCACTAAGTTTATGACGACATGAGGACTTTCTCCCAATTAGAATCGCTTTGACGGAAAAACATACACTTATACATGACTTAAATCGCGCGGATCTAAAATTGTAGACACGGCGAGAACTTTAACATGGACTATGTAGACACGGCGAGAACTTTAAAATGGACAATGTAGACACGGCGAGAACTTTAAAATGGATAATGTAGACACGGCGAGACCTTTAAAATGGACAATGCAGACACGGCGAGAACTTTAAAATGGACATTGTAGACACGGCGAGACCTTTAAAATGGACATTGTAGACACGGCGAGAACTTTAAAATGGACAATGTAGACACGGGGAGAACTTTAAAATGGACAATGTAGACACGGCGAGAACTTTAAAATGGACATTGTAGACACGGCGAGACCTTTAAAATGGACAATGTAGACACGGCGAGAACTTTAAAATGGACATTGTAGACACGGCGAGAACTTTAAAATGGACAATGTAGACACGGCGAGAACTTTAAAATGGACATTGTAGACACGGCGAGACCTTTAAAATGGACATTGTAGACACGGCGAGAACTTTAAAATGGACAATGTAGACACGGCGAGACCTTTAAAATGGACATTGTAGACATGGCGAGAACTTTAAAATGGACATTGTAGACACGGCGAGAACTTTAAAATGGACAATGTAGACACGGCGAGACCTTTAAAATGGACATTGTAGACATGGCGAGAACTTTAAAATGGACATTGTAGACACGGCGAGAACTTTAAAATGGACAATGTAGACACGGCGAGACCTTTAAAATGGACATTGTAGACATGGCGAGAACTTTAAAATGGACATTGTAGACACGGCGAGAACTTTAAAATGGACATTATAGACACGGCGAGACCTTTAAAGTGGACATTGTAGACATGGCGAGAATTTTAAAATGGACATTGTAGACACGGCGAGAACTTTAAAATGGACCGACATTCGAACATTTCCAGAAATGTCTAGAACAAAAAGAACAAATAGAAAGGTTTGTAAACCATTCAGGCAGTGGTAAAGCTCGACGTTGTGAGGCATTGTTACATATAGGTATTAATTCATCAATTTTCAATACTTCTCTGTATCTGCTTCTGGTACCTCTTTAGCTTTGAGCTGCCGCCGTTAAGTCACACACACACACGCACACACACACACACACACACACACACGCACACACACACACGCACACACACACACACACACACACACAAACATACACACTAACACGCATGTACGCACGAACACACACGCACACACACACACACACACACAATGCACACACACACACACACGCGCGCACACACACACACAGAGATATACACTGTATACGGCCGGTGATTTAGTAGCTACTTGTTTGAATGGGTATATTAACAATATGTGGTTTCCGTTTCTGCATAATGCCGCTTCGCAAAACCCATCGCCACAGATACCCAATGGCTTGATCGTTCGATGACATGATTTCGGATAAAGTGAACTTAATGAGACAACCAACCCCAAAAACTAAACCCTACCAGCAACACATATTTTATATTATAAACATATGGATCACGAATTAACCAGGCTACGGCATTTATTTTTCAGAAAAGCGTGGTAGAGGCAGTGTAAATCCGTCAGTGAATAGTCCTAGACCCAGTCAGGGTCCAAATGGCAGGGTACAATTTCCGAACACAATGAGTCTCAATGTTGGTGTAGAAGGGAAATCACCACGCGAGGTTCAAGTCAAGCTGCTCAACCACGGCACAAAGGCATTGGAGGGTACTCCACCGGTAGCTAATCAGGTATATGGGGAAAGTAAAGGGAAAAGTATATGTCTGAGAAGACTGGCCAATACATTATCCATTTTTAAGCTCGACCTCAATAAAAACGGAAAAAGTGCCTTTTGAAAAACCAGTAGACATCAGTTACAGAGGAGAGAGGTAATGTTGAAATGTATGTGCAACACTTTGACCGCGTAAGTTAAAATACACAAAGGAAATGTTACAAAAACATTTGGCGAAGTCGATGGACAATTTTCGTGAAAAATCCGACAAATGCTAAGCCATGAATCTCATTTTTTATGTTTATACCAGTAGTGCTTTGGGCAGTGATGTATAGAAATAACACACACTTATATACGAGGTAAACAATACATTATATGATCCTGTTATAGTTTTTTAAGTGAACGTTTGCTCAAAGGAGACAAGTATTTTACATTAAAAGAATTTTACTATATACCACCAGAACTTTGCTGCTTACACGTCGGAGGATGGTTCCACATCACTGATCACAGCTTGTAACGGAAACGAATGCTTTTCTGTAAGTACTTGAAGCTATAACCTCCTCACAAATAGCAGCACAACAATATTCAAAATATTAAAAGATCATTTATTTCATGTATGTTTCGTTAAAAGCTTGATATGTGTTGTAAATTAGTTGTTGCTCATTAAAGATGTCTGCCCAGTGACCATTCTTTGTAATGTTGTAATTTTTACATTTTTACTGGTAATTGAAAACATGTACCTTTGTCCCTTGTCATTTCACATTTGCAATGTTTATAGGACCTTGTCATATTTTCTTATTACTTATTGTAACATGAACATGAAATACATAAAAAACATAGTATATTTACTTGTTTAAGTCTAAAATGATCGATTCTCCAAGTATCATTGACCGTTTCTCGTTCTTACCTTTTATTTGCAAGACACTCCCACAACAAACACCTTGCATGTCATCCGAATATTTTTTTTCCAGACTGGAATTGTTAACACCGGTGATCAAACATGTATCATCGAAGGGAATTCTGAACGAGTGGTTTGTGACTTTAAGCCCTTAAATACTAGCATTATAGACCAGATAACGACCTGGCTACCGAGCGATCCTTCTAGTGGTGAAGGACAGCGTAAGAAGAGAGGAGTAGCGAGTGGTGACTACTTTCTCGAGTTGTGCACTACGACGGATTATGGCTTCTACGCATGGTACATCCGTCGACATTTATTATTTGGGTCATCCGACGTTCAGTCTTTATTCTTCATCCTATTATTATTATTATTGTTATTATTATTATTATTGTTATTATTATTATTATTATTATTATTATTATTATTATTATTATTATTATTATTACTATAGCAAGAAAGATGCTTTTTGATGAAAGATAAAAAGTGGATCATCCTGTGCTTGTGGTTGGATTTTGATAATGCATGAAATCAATCATTTGCAAAATAGCCAAGTATTGCTACAAGAAGAAGACAGGAAGTAAACCAACTGTCAAAAGACGATGCGGATGACTGTGTGGTTCTGATGCTGATTGTCCGATGGATTTGACGTAAAAATGGTGTTCGACCAAGTAAAATGAAACTCTACTTGTCCAATTTGTCCAGCCAAATTTCAGTGTGTAAGTGTGCATCGCTTAAACATTCCAAAGATTACTTTCGCTTTCACTGCTTCCAGGTGCCATAATAACCGCACTCACATAAAATTTCCATAAATGCACACCGGCTGACATGTGCGTGAAATCTACATAAACACTTCCTCGCGATGGTGTCACCCCTGGAGCTAGTCAAGACTCGACATTAACGATTGTCCGGTGGATTTCGGCAAGTAAAAATTGTGTTCGGCGTAGAAAAAAAAATCTACTTGCTTGATTTGTCCACAAAATGTTCAGTGTTTCACTGTACATTGCTTAAACATTTAAATATTTTCTTTCGCTTTCACAACTTCCGTGCGCCAAAATAATCACACCCACATAAAATGCCCATACATGCGCAAGGTCGACAGGTGCGTGAAATGTAATACTCACTTTGCTGCAATCGTGTCACACAGACCGGGGCCACAATGCAAAATCCACTTGAGAAGTTCAGCCTTACAACAACAAATAACTCATCAAACACGACTGAAAATTCAAAACACACCGATATACAAAGTTAACATACTAGTTTAGTATAGGCCCATAAAACACTTTGCTACAAAATCAATTCTAGAGATGACAAAGTAACATATTTAGATCATATTTTTTATCAACAAGGAATGTAAGTCATCCAACTTCACAAGAACATTTGTTAGCAGAGTTGTCTACGTAAGACAGTATCAACACATGCACCAGTCGTTATTAACAGCAAATAGAAGCATATAAATGCATAGCTCTTGGAACAAAACTTTTATCGTCATTTTATTGTAGACCGTTGTTCTGATTACTATAGTACCAGTGAATATAACATTTGAGCTATCAGAACAGAACAGAACTTAGTTTATAAGCATATAACATACTTGTTTATAGCCGTAAACAGTAAACATAATTTAAGTGCACACTGAGTACGAGACTTGAAATATGATTAACAAGAGAAGTAAGCTGTTGTATAATATTATTTTGCATATAAATACTAATTAAATAAACCGAAAAACTAAATTCTGAGGTAGTTATTCCAGCAAATTCGTTAGCTTAAAGGCGTTATTGATAATTGTTGCCAAGCTGTTTAGACGGTATGTATTACACGTTGACATTATAGTTTTGAATTTCGCCAGAGAAGGCTAGTTCCAGTAATATCTGTTCTTCTTATGGTGTTGCATTTTGGACAAACTAACAAAAAGTCGTATTCTGTTTTGACTACATTTATGTTACAATTTTGACATATTCGGTCATTCCTATAGCTAAATCATTTGATGTTAGACGAAATCTCGAAAGGGTGATTCTATACTTGTTAACATGTATGCTGTTCAGGTAATTTTCCACTTTTAATTCCTTCTTATATTTCCTGTATGATTAAAGCCTATTTGAGTTGCTTATATTACCGTGCCATGTTTGGATTAATTGATCAATAAATCTATGTTTTATTATTGAAATATGTCCTCTGTTTATGTTGTTTTGATTAATCCGAAGACATGTATGCTATCCACTGTTCACAATTTTCACAACACATTCAATACAAAGTGTACCGATTTTTAATTATTTAGATTAAAATCCACATTTCGTCTGTGAAAAGAAAATACTTCCAAACTCAATTCTTTCAGCCATCAATTCCTAAAACTGACAGAGTTATGAGGCTTTGAAAACCGGTAACAAAATGTGTGTGTTGTTTTTTTTTGCCGAGACTCTGTAACAGTCAACTTCGAAAAGATGCAGCTCAGGATTGTACAGACTTTTCAGTTTAGATTTCAGGTATACTTTACTATATAATCTTCTGGGTACGACAGTTTATTTTTCACCTTTTTAACATTTATACTTTGTCCGACAAAAGAAACATAAGCAACATGCCTCCATAAACGTCTAAAATTTGGAATAGCACTGCTTCTCTTAAAGGTACAAGAATGAAAACTGCTGGGCATTGTTGTACTGACTGGTGTCAATAAGTCTTAAAAATATGAACAGTACTTTTTGCTGTAGATGCATTTAAAAAAAAGAATGAAGAATAAATAGTATCAATAAAGTGTCCGGATGACCCTAATAATAATCTAAAATGACGTCTTCTCAATCCTGAGCTGCATCCTCTCAAAGGTGGCTGTTGCAGATATTCGGCAAAAACAACAACATTTCATTACACTGCTAAGTTTAGGAGTTTGTGGCTGAAATTTCACAAGCATGTAGTACTTGATTTGCCAAACATTTCATTCACAGGTACTATGGGATCGGGCTAACCGTTAAGCCACAATCTGCAACTGAGTGTTTGTATCAACGCAAATGCTATATTCCGTTAAGCATATACAGCTGTGGTGCTACAAAGAGCCCCCAGCCACAATCAATTTCAATGTTCCTTCAGACTATATTGAACTACAGCCTCTCCACTTGTATTATACACACAATACATGTGTTAAGGGGTGGTTACACTAAATACCGATCGGAAGTAGAATGTATGACATGGACTTTTTGCTTTAGGAACAGTCTGTTGCTATGTTTTGGCATTAAATTTCCTATTTTGAAGATAATCTCAATCTTTTGGAGTCAAAAGGAAGCTGAAACTATGTAGAATTAAAAGAAAGCAAAAGTCTTTAACCCCTATGCAAAATAATGGACTGATGCACTTTTACAGGAAGTACATATTTCATTGAAATTTGGCGGTTACCGACTGGCAATTTGGCGCCATGCGCAGTCTATAAAGCTGAACCTTCTTACAAATTGCAAAAGTTGCCTTATTTCTGGGTATTTCTGATAGACAATAAATAGCTCGTATCACCTATATATGGTTATGGGGGTCCATCATAACTTGGTCATGGTGTAATTTGTTTCCATTTTTTCGCGATTCACTATAGAATAAAGAACAAACTTATTTAGTGGCGTCTAACCTTAATATGATCTAAGGAACACAACTCAATGCTCTGTTGTTCTTTGATTAAAGACGTGAACTTCACACGAGATCTCTGGCATAGAATATATAGCTTAGAGACTTAAGGGTCCATGTTTAACTAATATATCAACTTAGTCTATATGACAGAGTGTGTTAAACATTAGAATGCATGTGTTGGTTATTATTTCAAGCATCATCAAAATCCTGCTACAAGTAAACATGATGACCCACTGTTTGTCCTTCAGTAACAAATCTTTGTATTACTTAGTAATTTTTTTATTTAAAATGCGTCTGCAACATTCTGCTCCGATTTAATTCAGCTTTGGAAGATTGCTGGCGGCATTAAGACGAGTAGAACCAGCGCCATGCCACATTCCAGAGTTTAAGTGCGTTTCTTGTGCCCACTTTTTCTGATAAACCGTAAAGGCTAGAAATTGGAAAAGTACACCTTTTTATAGAGAAGATGATGGAGATGAGCATACGTGAAACTTAAATCTTCACAATCCTGGTCAACATTGTCTCAAACTTGAAAGATGCCGATTTTAGGCAATATTAATATTTTCAGCATTCAAAGTGACAGTATAACTCTGCCAGTTTGAGGAATTTATCATTGAATCTTCACCAGTGTGTAGTCCTTGATAAGCCATCATTTCATTTACTGGTTCTGTAGTAATCAGAGCAACAGTTTAGCCACAGTCTATAATTAAGTGACGCTTATTGTTTTGTTCAAAGAGCGTTGAATGCGTAAACTGTTATGTGCTGTTTGTCACGGCTGCCTTGTGAAGTGAAGCGTTATACTCATAGCTAAGCAACATGCTCATTTCAAGCATCATCAAAATCCTGCTTTAAGCAAAGGATTACCCACATTTTCCCTTTCACCAAAATGCATCTTTATGGTTATTATTATCATTATCATTAATTATTATTATTTATCATTATTATTATTGAGTGAAATTATAATATATTTGACGTAGATTTAAATGTCTTAGCCAGTTAGGGCTTTATTTTAACGACCATGCCTGGGGAACATTCAGTTAAATAGTTTGTTTCACAGTTAAGACATGTGGCACATTTTACCTTGGCAATAATTTTATACACGCAATATCTCCAATTTGGTCGATGTTTTCCGAGTGGGCATTGGAAACTCTAGCCTAGCAAAACGTAAGAAGTATGATAAATGCACTTAAAATAATATATTTTTATATTGATTAATTAGCTCAGTATCTTTTCTATGTTTTTTGTAGGATTGCAGAACGATTCTCTACCCCGATTTTGACTTCAGCTCTTTACCTCACTGCTGTGCACAACCAAGTAAGTCTTCACTTCCTACAATACCAGTAAAGCAAAACAACTGTCAATGACATTTTTTTTCGTATGTGAAGCTAAAATTTAGGAAAACAGCTATCCCCAGATTATTAAAATTAAAGGTACCAAACAAAACATTTACGCATTTTAATAACACGTTTCATTTTATAATAAATGATATTTGTGCGTTTTAATCGAAAAATAAGTCTAAAAAATATACTGCTTAATGGGAGATTTGGTATTACTGGTGTGATAGACCAAAACAACATGTTTGGATAGAAATAGTACATTAATTATTGTCAAAAAGGTCTGACAATAACATAAATCCTGGCAATAATGGTAACTACAGCATATAAAACAAAACATTAAGGCAATGTCAACCGCTTTAGTTATTTGAATGCGAATTTGGCCTGTATGAAAATAATGTGTTGTCTTTCAGGCCAACGTTTGTTTTAGCAGTATTGGGGGCAGCAATTTCAACGTATTTGTACATCTGTTAGACTACAAGATTCCCCATGTAAGTATGGCATTTTTAAATCGTGCTGACAGAGCTATTTTCTATCTAGCAAGTCCATCCAGGTGTTATGGAAAATAGTTTATATTGTGCAAGTTCAAGCAAGAATCCATTTTGTGCAAGAACTTTGCTCAAATTCTAATGCGCATGATTTTGCCTCTTATCTTTTGTGCGATTTGCAGCAATGCTTTGATAATATTATTTCTGATTTTATTGTCGAGAAAACGTTTATGTTATTATTGTCTAAATAATTTCTTATACAATTGCAAATAGAAAGTCGTATATAAGGTAATGACGTTAAGCTAAAATATTCATGTTAGTACCATCGTAGAATATTCCCTGTATATCACACATAATATCGTACATATTACTTATGTCTCTGTCTTTTTACGCGCGCCGGTAAGTTGTGTGTTGCTGCAATTGATACGATTGCAAAAGCAGACAATCGTATCTATGTTCTTGGGGCATCGCAAAGCCCCAGGAGAACGAACATTGCCAGTAGGCAACTTTTACGATGCTCGTATGTTGCATGAGTCTCGTAATGGTCCCGTATAAGAGACTCAAGTCATGATCTATAAAGGTTAAACCTTTAAAGAGGCATTGTCATTGCGACAAGAAGCTCTATATTTAGAAAAAAGTGACTGATACACCTTTTGTGTCCATTCTAAGAAAGTCAGACTTCCGCAAAACTCTTGAATGAAAACCACACGAAAGCATCACAGTGTCTTATTAATATTGCGCAGCTTGCACGTTAATCTTACAATCGTGCGATCATCGCACACATCCTTTGCGATAAACGCACGAACTTAGCGTACAAGGCTAATCTAGTAAATCGCATGTATATTGGACGGCTTCACAACGTCTGCATTTAGTCCTTGTGAAGCCTTTGCGCCTTCTGAGACCTCAAAAACTGTAAACATTGTGAATGGGCTTTGCAAACTGACACCGAGTCAAAACATGCCGAGCCCTCGTTATATGATAACACACAACCCTCACGAATTCATGTAAATGAAGGCAGTGATTATCTTATCGCAGCAACACAATCGGAGCGGGAGATGGACACCCCTCCACACTAAAATGCATAGAAAATATTTCCTTTGAAGTATATTATATAAATCCAAATTAAAGAAATAGTACAAACGTGGCCGTTATGGTTTAGAAAGTCAGAACGCAACTTTGGCATTCTTGAAATCAACATGTTCAGTGTGGGAGGCATGCTCTCTAGACTCTCTATCTCAGTCGTTATGTAGTATGTTTAAATTTCCTGCTTTTTCGTCAGTCATTGCTTGTTTGTTAAGACTTAAGGCTTACGTTTAGTATTCACATCTTGTTGAGATTATTAAGGAGTATCTCTTTTTGTTGCTGTTTCAACCAGACACTTGCAGAGCAGCCAGTATGGTCAAAGCCGAAGAGTGGTCGCGTTGACGCAGACGTCATCTTCAGCTACCTACCTGAGTTCGCTAACGCCAACTTTAACCATGGTGCTTGCGATGCTGTGATGGCGATTACGGGGTATTCAATCTTGTTTTATTTCGGCATATATATATATATATATATATATATATATATATATATATATATATATATATATATATATATATATATATATATATATATATTGCAACATTTATAAATGGCTCAGTTTTTATGCTTCCGAAGGAGGGCATATAGTTGTCGAACCGTCTGTTCGTCCGTCTGTCTGTCTGATATTTATATCTGCTCATTAACTCCGTCATTCCTGCTTAAAAGAAATGTCAAACTAATGAAGATGACAGATGAAGGTCACATTTATCGGCCAAAGTCATAATCTCTGGTAGGGCATTGGTAGCCGTGTCCGCTCAGAAACTGTGTAATTTCTTGAGGGATTTTGAAATAACCTGGCAGAAATAGCAAACACATGAAAACGACGTGTCGCCTACAAGACGCAGGTCGGATACTCGAAGGTCAAGGTCACACATACAGGTCAAAGTCATAATCCATAGAAGTGCAAAGGTGGTTGTGAGGAATTTTAAACTATTGCAGGTTGTCACCTAGTTTTGGTTGTAAGGACAGCCTTTATTTGATTTTTGTCTAAAGTATTTTTGCCTATTGAAAATAAATGATAGAAGGTAAAAAAATCAATATGGTTTTGTACATAAATCTAATGCTATTGTCTTTTTAAAAACTCAAATACTCCCATGACAATTACAAAATTTGCTTTACTGGATATGACTTCGGGGGCATATGTCTGTTTACAACGACATTTCTTGTTTTTCAGATACGACATTTTTGTTGACGCTTATGATATCGCTGGTAAGCCAACTTATCATCATGGTCATTATTATATTCATCATCATCATCATCATCATCATCATCATCATCATCATCATCATCAATATCATCATCATCATCACCACCATCATTATCATTATTATCATCATCAGTATTATCACCATTGGTATCATCATCTGACAATTTGGTTAAAGAAATCTTACCTGTTATAGGCGTCGTTATGAACTTCAGAACGGTTTGCAATTCAGCTGTCCACTTTGCCATCACTGAGGATAATGTGGCAGCAGGATACATTCTGGCGCACGAGCTTGGACATCAGTGAGTTTAGTCAGTGTTCTCTTTTTACTGTAACATCGTGCTAAACACAGAATAATAATGTATTAAAAGATTCTTTATCAGTTATAACTTAAATAACGAATTAAAGATGTTATAATTTTGCAAAGATAGAAAAGAATATCTAATTAAATAGTCTTCATTGAAGTTTTAAAATTTAAAAAATATATGCTGTAAAAAGTTGAAATTTTCAATCACAGGCGTAAAGGTGATTTTCATTAGCTCTTTATTTAATCCCTTCTTGTATTAGTTAACCAAACAGCCAATCAACACCTTTCTTTATAGTCTTCTTTCTTTTCATAACAACCTTGTTCAGTTATATAAAGTACAATCTAGAGCAGATATTAAAAAGAAAATATGACATTTACAACACGAAGGACACACACCATAAAATGATGTTAATAACAGTTCTTTAATATATGGACAGTTTATTTATACGAATCTTCAATCTTCATACTCAAAATAAGTAAACTTTCAATTATATAACTCTTTTATCTCGCCGCATGGGATAGCGTCCGGGTCGGTGTCATGGTCATTTGGAGAGGCGTTTCACCTCATCTGCTGTGTCCACGTGCTTCTTCCCAGACATTTATCTGGTGGTATTTCTCCACCAACAATATTAAGTTGGGCGTCGATATAATGGTCACACATGTAACTGTGTACTCATAGACAAAACCATACAAAACACCAAGACATATTCTGTTCTATGCAATTCCAGACTTGGTGCGTACCACGACACATTGAGCGAGGGCTTGGTGTATGACCCGGTATGTGCAAATAACTTGTACGTGATGTCACCATATGTGTTGTCGTACCGACCTTCGGGTGACACGTGGGACACGTTCTCACGCTGCAGCGAGGCAAACATAGAGGCTTTTATCACCAGGTGGGACAATAAGAAATATGCATAGAAACTTAAGCTTGCGGTTCGAAACGCGCTCCGCCATTATTCTTTTTTTTATTTTTGGTAGATATAATTTTTATTAGCTAGATCTCTTACGAAAACAAAGTGTAATCTTGTCAGTTTGTGCACACTACTAAAAACAAGGATACAATTGTATACGAAATATTCAACTATAACATTTATTTCAAATTATTCTAACTGCAACAACAGCAATAATAGTACTTACAGTTTATAGTTATTGCTTTAACTGTAACATTATCTTGACAACAACTGTAACAAATACAACAACAATATTTAATGTATCTCTATGTTAACTATAGCTAAATGTAAGACTTACCATACCGATAACTTACACTATCATGTTGTTTTGCCCATTTATTTTTTCCGCGCATACAAGAAATGAAACTATTGCTTCAATGTGTCTGGTAATTAATGTCATATTTCTTAAATTCTAAGAATGTGAAATTATGTGAAGATGATGCTAGCGATATTGATAACGAAGATGACTACGACGACGACGATGATGATGTGGATAAATGGATAAATTAATTTCCTGTTTCAGTGAAGCTGGCTCGTGCCTAAGTAGCAACTATAACGGATCCATGTATACTCCCTTCCCTACACAGACATGCGTGCACTATCCAGGCGAACTACTGTCGTTAGAGCAACAGTGCCAAAAATTGGTTGGCGAAAGCTTTCTTGGAATTTGCGTAAGAAATCATCGCTGATGTTTATTTTCACATTAAGTTGCGTCGACACATGCATAATAATGTTACATGTGAGTCTTCAATCGTGTAGTATTGACCCTGAGACGATTGCATTTTAGGACACTACGTCACTGCTAACGTCATTGAGAAACAGTTCTCCTTACCATATATTGATTTGTAGAAGGCATGTTTTAATGGGTGAGGCAACTGAGACATTCTCCAGTATTCTTAGGCAATATTAATGGGGTTGTTTTCTTATTTAACCTGATACAGGATTAGACCTTCAATGCTTACAAAAATGTAAGCAGTGAATATATTACTATTATGACAAAAAGAGCGCCCAGTAATTGTTAGTTTTACAATCCCTCAAAACACATTTCTGTAGCACCTATGTCACATGGAGACCCTCCTTACATTTCAATGTATTAGATTAATGACATTTATGGCGGCTACATGTTGTTCTCCCCGTCATGTCGAATCCATAAGCAAGCGAGAATAGCAGCCGAACATAAAATCTTTATGTCATAGAAAACAATGAAGACTACAAGAAGTGGGCTCTAATTGATTTTTGGTTTGTCTTACCTTTTCTTTCAATCAGAAATTCATTGCTACGTAAACATAAATAAGCTCCTTCCCCTTAGAGATCTCAAAATTCTGAATACTTCGGGAAATAGACCGCTGGTAAATATGAAAATATTGGCCATTTGATTTTCCTGAATATTTGGGAAACACTAAGGGGATAGGTGTCTGTTTTGTTTCTTGATACGCACAAATACAATATATTTAACTGGGAAGAATGCAAGTTTGCTTTAGACATTTAACACATGACTGCAAGAACTCATTAATTAGGCTTCAATGTGTAAACCCGAATCAGAAACTTTCTTGTTAGTTTTTTATCAAAACACAGTATTGCCATGTATAAACTATTATTAAGCTCATTTAGAATTGGCTATTGTCGACTTTGGCCGTATTGAGATAAATGCTTTCCCAATTTTAGACACAGTACATGCCAGCAAACTACAGCAACATTTGTAGCGGGGACAGTTATCCATGTGGAGACAGACGCTACTGCTACAAGATGCTCATTAACGACGGAACTGACTGCTCGACAAACGGCGATGGATCGCAGGTATACTTCCTGTCATTGTCGAGAGTAAATACCCGTTTAACGAAGTACACTTCTTAAAGCATCGTTTTATCAGTTAAAGGCCATTCTCAATCGGAACTTCTCGGGTAATTCCGTCCTCAGGACAATCATCCCTCTGATGTATCTGGTGCAATGATACTCAATGAAATCACGATCGTTTTGTTCGCCGGTAGTCGGAAGAAGAATATGCCTGAAATGTTGTTCGCACAGAACATGAACAAAATCCTCGTTTGATAGCTGCATGTCTGCTGCGGTGGTTAAATTAAACCTGGAAAATATGATAACTTTTTGCATTCACCTTTTGAAATGAGTTAAACAATTTGTTTATGTCGTAATTTGAATCATGTAATCAGAAACAAATTTTGCAGTGAGTTTAAACTGATATTGAATAAAAACTGATACTTTAGGTGGTTTCGGTCTGTAATTTGAACATTCATCTTATAATTTAAGTATATGTCATAATAGTCATATCTCCGTTATTGACGGTGAAATCTTTTGATAATCATTTTAATAATTCACAGGTCAGTTTTTCATATAATGAACTAGAGGTCTGTAATAGTTTTGTTTATCTGATTTCTGATACATGTAGTTCATATTACATGAAACGACGTAACCAGTGCAAAATAGTGTTGCCTTTCTGTCGTTTTACCTTGTTTGTAGGTTTGTTTCGACAGCTTCAGTTTACTGTCATATCACCTTGTTTGTAGGTTTGTTTCGACAGCTTCAGTTTACTGTCATATCACCTTGTTTGTAGGTTTGTTTCGACAGCTTCAGTTTACTGTCATATCACCTTGTTTGTAGGTTTGTTTCGACAGCTTCAGTTTACTGTCATATCACCTTGTTTGTAGGTTTGTTTCGACAGCTTCAGTTTACTGTCATATCACCTTGTTTGTAGGTTTGATTCGACAGCTTCAGTTTACTGTCATATCACCTTGTTTGTAGGTTTGTTTCGACAGCTTCAGTTTACTGTCATATCACCTTGTTTGTAGGTTTGTTTCGACAGCTTCAACTTACTATCATATCACCTTGTTTGTAGGTTTGTTTCGACAGCTTCAGTTTACTGTCATATCACCTTGTTTGTAGGTTCGTTATGACAGCTTCAACTTACTATCATATCACCTTGTTTGTAGGTTTGTTTCGACAGCTTCAGTTTACTGTCATATCACCTTGTTTGTAGGTTTGTTTTGACGGCTTCTGTATTGATAACGACCCATCCTGTCCCCCTGCGACACCCGCCCCGACCATCGCCAGGCCCGACGTCACAACACAACCCCCTCAAGCGCCACAATGTTCTGACCGGAAGTGTTGTGCATATTCTAGAGAAGGTCGGAGGGCTAGATGTTGTCAGGAAGCTGCATGCAGTGCTAACTGTGCAGCTTGCGTCGCTAAGTGATCAGTTCTACGTTTACTTACTACGTCACTACTTCTTACAGATAAAATATACACGCTTAAATTGTGTGTACCTCACTTTGATAAATGTTAAAAAAATACTTTTGAAACTAAAGTGAGCCTTACATCTTTACCAGACACAGGAGGTAACTATGGAAGAGGTTATCTGTCACATTTACCTCCCCTTAATTACATTTTGATAAAACAGTATTAAACACATAAAAATACTTTCATAAAAATGCATATTCACTAGGCGCTGTGTAATAAGGTTCTGCCATTTCTTTCAATTGTTTAGACCATTGTCATACTTGATATGATAAGAGAGAAATGTTAAGCAACAGTTTTCTTTATCATACATAATTTGAAATATTTTTGAAGTGTGTGTGTGTGTGTGTATGTGTGTGTGTGTGTGTGTGTGTGTGTGTGTGTGTGTGTGTGTGTGTGTGTGTGTGTGTGTGTGTGTGTGTGTGTGTGTGTGTGTGTGTGTGTGTGTGTGTGTGTGTGTGTGTGTGTGTGTGTGTGTGTGTGTGTGTGTGTGTGTGTTTGTGTGTTTGTGTGTGTGTGTTTTACTTTAGTGCACTTCTATGTCTACTATTATAATCAAATCAAATAAAATTGTCTAAGCATCGACTCTGGCTTATTTGTTGGCTTCAAACGACTGAAAGTTTTTAAAAGTAGCACTCACAACACCTCGGTACCTCTAAGACATAAATCATATTCTCAGTCTAATCCGGATACCGGCGATATGTTACATGTGTCCATCTAGTTACGGGCCGATTTGATATTTTATGAATTAAATGCTAAATATATTCAACAATAGTTTCTTGGAACAAAAAGTTTATGAGGGTGCATGTGGTAGAGTCGCCGACTTGTAACTCTGACACCATGGCACCCCGTCGCTATGTTCGACTCCTGGGCGGGCGCAATCTTTCATGCGGGGATATTTTCCAGCTGACATGCGAGGAGTCTGTGGTTTGACCTAAACAGAAGTCTGACTTATTTCTCCGACAGTTGATATGACGCGAAGTCATGAAATAATCCACACAATGTGTCATGAGACAGAACCCGATGCCCTACGTCAAGTACTGCAATCATACAAAACAACTTCGGCAAACTTTATAATTCATTTTTAAAATGTTAAGGAAAAGGTATAAATATATCACTCCTGCTGGTCATGTTGCAAAATGAAACAGAATTATTTTAAAAAATATAGGTGGCGTTCATTGATTATTTGGTTTGAAAAGGTAATAACCGAGGCAAGGAAAGGTAATACAGCTTATGTATACATCGTACACATACTGACATTCAGTCGTACACGTATAAATCATTAATTACTATTTAATTACTTTGAAACATAATAAGAGCGACTTTTCGTAAACGTATAGAACTTTCACGCTCACAAAACTGTGTCAATCATTGTCGAGCTAAATTTATCAAACAGGATCAAAAGCTGATTAATTACTTTTTAAAACAAAAAGTATTGCTAGTTAGTTTCAACAAATATTTATAATAACTACTTAATCAACATTGATTACACCATATTCATCATACAAATAGCATGGAAAGTTAACAACATATCTACTTATTATAAGCATGAACAAAATTTATGAATCGATTATATTTTAAAGACAATAATATTGTAAGAAGCCAAATCACCTTAAAATAAACAGTTTCCATTATTCATAATATTTTACACCGTAAACATACTGCAGTATTTAAGTATGGTAAAAGGATACCACATTCTGTAAATAATGAATCGCGCCTTAAATATATATATCCCACACAATAAACTTTGCCTGTATTTGCTTATTTTTTTTTATTCATACTACAGAAAGAACCTATTTTTCATTATTACACTTATCGTTAAAAGTACTAGAGAGTTATATATAATACTTATGTTTAATTAACTCATCGATGCTAAAAACAGCTATTGCATTTATGTTGTATGAACCTGGTATGCTCTCTGACTATGTTGCGTAACCGATTAATTGCTTCTTTATAATAACATAAATTTTGCTATCAAGTATGCTTACTTATAACCAAATGCGTTATATTTCCTACAAAGTTAGGTGCAATTGTAAGTTGTAAATCTACATTCCAATTTATCTGCAGACGAAGTATTCGCCGTGGAATTCCGACTGCTGCTACATGTATTGTATTCCATTTATACATGTGGGAATAAGTAGCCTAAAACGGTGACAAACCAATGTATTTTGTCATTAGCTGAAGGGTGTTTTTTAAATTATTGAGTCGCATAGAACGGCGACCCTATATTTATAATTGTTTTTGAAAATGCATATAGGGGTGACTTCAAAGCTTTAGGAAGCGATCGTATTATTTAAACGAAAATTAGCATTCTATTTCAGCTGTATTGTATATTAACACATTGTTGCATATATACTAAGGATTTCTGTTTCGTTTGTGTCTTCTCAAGAATGACTACATAAACATTGAAAATAAACACGAGAACTATAAAGAAATGACAAATAAACTTTAACGCACATCGTTTGTCAAATACTTATTTTTAAAATGCAGGACTGCACTATTTCGACCGCAATTTCGTTTTGAATAATCTTACTTGCAGTCGGGTGACACTCTAGCGATTCTAATTAAGATGATGCTTCATCTTATCATTATTGTTTTAATTTGTTATGTCATTTTAAGGTTATTTTCGCTGAAATTCCGCCAGTTTGTATATATTGTATAACCACATATTTCCCCCACTGGTACTCTAGTGATCAGAACAATTGTATAGCCACAGTCTACAAGTGAGTGACACTTATTGTTTTGTTCAAAGAGCTATGCATGCATATACTGTTATGTGCTATTTATAACGGCAGCTGTGTTCTTCTTGCTGACTTCTCGCTGGTATTATATACACACTACGGGCTGGTGAGCTCTAGCATCGAATATATGTCTAAGAAACTTTTGGTCCATGTTAATTGTAATATTAACTAATAGCATATATGACAGAGTGTGTTTAACATTAGAATGTATGTGTTGTTTATTCAGGGTACACACTCTTCACCTCCTCTAGGTTTACAGGCAAAAAGCACCGCCATTTTGACAGCTGGTTTAAATGTACTTCCGGTCTTTCTATTGTGGGATTACTTTAGGGTAATTAAATGGCCATGAAGTTGTTAGGCCAATATTTTACCGGCTGTATTATCTCGCTCAGTTTGGTGTTGTTGGAAGGATAGAACCGTCTGTGTGTTGGTCGTTGTGTTTGATCATGTCATTAAACAACAACAGTTTTGTGAAGTGAAGCTCATACTCAAAGCTAAGCATCATGCTGGTTTTGAAGCATCATCACAATCCTGCTGTAAGCTAAGTAAAGGATGACCCTACTTTAGCTTTTCAGCAAAAACGTCTTTCAAGTTATATTATTATTATTATCATCATCATCATCATCATCATCATCATCATCATCATCATCATCATCATCATCATCATCTACCCCATTAGAAATGAAATCGATCCAAATAAATTTAATTAATTATTACAATTTATTCATTGCCAAACATAGATTATTACTTTCTATTAAACATCGATTTTAAACATCGTCACGTCCTGGGTATTATCTAAAAATATACAATGTTACGAGACGATAGGTAAATGCTTTTCGGTACATGTTAAAGATCGACAAAACACAACATTATTATGCTCAAATGATAGAACATGGAGATGTTTTGGCAACAACAACAACAACAACAACAAAACAACAACAAAACAACATAGGTCACGTGTTCTAGAAGTGATTGGTTCACTAATATACGATCATTGCATTGTTATATATAAAAATTATTCCTGGAAAAGCGGAAACGAAATTTAAAGAAGCAATTCAAAGGAAACAAGGGGCGTCATAAGTTATATTTGGTCGGTGACGCTAACCGCTCGGACCCAGGCGCCCCTGTTGCTTCTGTCTACATGTATATTGATATTAACACAATTATGAAGACTATAATAAAGATAATATTGATGCTATGGTAAAGTCGAATCGATATGAACTCAAGGGTTCAAGAGATAACAATAGGAATTTCATGGAATACGCTTTATGGACATCATTGTCAAAACAATGAGTATTCTATCAAAAAAAGTCTTTATTATCTTTGCTGATACAAGTATAACAAATTTCAAACTGTCAGATCAATTAAAACTTCATGCTACAAATGTTATAAGCCCAAGTACATTAGAAGTTCAGATCTATAGGTAGTTTGTATAGTCCAAATCGAAGACATTTCGAAACGACTTCACACAATGGTAGTCCTTGAGCATTACTTCACAAGGCCTCCGTAGTCCTTGCATTATAAAGTATTAATATAGTACTAAGGAATTTACAGTTAAAAGCGATCAATATTATTGAAAAAAAAAACATTTGATTCCCAATTGACTATAAATAAGTATAAACAATAAATGTATTACAAAAATTGCTAAATAATATATATATATCTTTTGTAACGACAAATGTAATAAAGATTGTATTGCAATCTTGTCGATTCAAAATATTACATACCTATCTACGGTAGACTATAACTACGACTGACGCGACAATGAACATTGCAGCCCTAGTCTAAGGACTCTAAGCGTTCCCCCATAGAAGCCCTCTTGTTGGGTTAGACTTCAACACAGCTGCTAACATTCATGATCGTGCAGTATATAATATATGTAACACGGGGAGAAAATTGGGAAAATATGACTTTTGTCAACTTGGTGTACGAAGTATAAATAGTGCTTGGTCGCCCAGGAAAAGGCACCACGTTGTCATTGAAGTACTTAAAGTTTTTGTTCCAGCTAATCTGGTGTAAGAAAAAGTTCTACTTGATATACGCCTGTGTGTTGTTGGACATTGCCACATTGTTCACATATATACATATACATATATAAGATTTACATTGTGTAAAGAATACTAAAATAAGTATTAAAAAGAACACACTTCACTTCCTCGAATTAATCTCAACGTATTCTTATTATTATTCTGTTATACTTAATGCGGATAAGGTCGCATAGTATATTTCATTATGTCTCCAATTTCAGTATTTAATCATCGTCCATATAACATACGAACAGAAAATCTGATCGAGATTTGAAAGAACTCCACACTTAACGACTTTCCGCCCTGACTTGGGGTCAAGAGAAGAATGTTCATAACGGTGATTGAAACAATCCTGTTTAAGGCACCACACAAATATTCCATCTCCATGGTTATTTGTTGGACACTTGTATTATGAGGTGCAATCCTCACTTCTCAAAAGCAAAGCTATCTTGTAGCCCAAAATTGATTTGTTTTTATCGCCATATGAAATCGAAATCGTTATAGGAATCTTTGAACGTAAATGTCATTCACATATTTTATATATAATTTGACGAAAACTATGTAATTAAGTGGTGGTGATAATATGATACATCAGTTATCTAGTAATATGAAATCATATTCAGTTATCATGATACCTGTGATAGTATGGTAGCATGTGTTTTAAGATACCACAAATAGTTTAATGAAAATGTCTACTATAAAACGTGGGAATATAACACAAATCCCTTTAATTTGTCCGATCTGTTCGGTTGTCTGATTGAAACAGAAACATCCCTATATGTTAAATTAAACCATAAAATATAAAAATATATTTTACATGGGATATATTTGCCAAGACCAGGGCCGGCCAAGATGAAAGAACTGAGACGCATAAGAACTTTGTCTTCTGTAGTACGCTTCCTGTGACCTAATTCTCTCTACGACGATAATCTAATTGCATTGCGTGCCAAACGGACAAAACCGGATTGTTGCTGTTTCGACTATGTTTCCAAGCTCTACCGGCTGTAGGCAATCGAGTCTCGTTTTCAACTTTCTACCTCACAGAAGCGTAGTTGTCGACTGGTTAATTGTTGCACTATCGGAGTTAAAGTAAAGAAGGAAATTTAATACTTTCTTTTCAAAACTTCCTGATGCGGTGTGATTGTTCCATTTGCAGGATGAGAACTGATAATTATAAATGCATGTAGTCTATGTTGTGATAAAAGGAAAGGATTTGAGCTGAAGATATTTAACATAACAAAACTTAGTTGTCTATCCATCTTCAATAATCAAAGATTGAGATTGTTAAGCTTTCCAGAACCCATAAAAGGACTCTAAACATTGTAATGACGGTACATTATTTCTATATTTTTCATAAGAACCATCGCAAAATTCAGCAAATATTCCATCCGCATGTAGATCTACAGATTTTACGATAATTTACACTTACGAATGAATATCTTACTCTCTTCGTAAAATAAACATATTACAAAATTAATAAACATATACAAAATGTTGTATTATCATTCCATGTTATGTAGCTTGGCTACGTTTGAAACATATGTGTTTCCTTATACTCACAAATCATATTGTAACTGTCACAGGGGTACACATATAAACACTTCAAACCAACCCTGCTGCTGGGTTAACTCTTTAGCGAAGCAGTTTAAGGTTTCCAAAGTTGTGCTGTTAAGTAACGGTTACTGTGGCTGGTGTATGGATGGGTGGGCGTTGGAGAGCGCCGGCCTGCATTGCATTGGTGACTGGAGTTGTTTACCCACGGAACTTCCCAGACCAAGTCTCGGGACGGAACTTCCTCGGAGGGGGAAGTAATGTAACGGTCTCAGTGGTAGACGTATAAGCCCTTCAAAACAGCCCCGCTGCTGGGTTAACTCTGTAGCGACTCGATTTAAGCGACTTCCGAAATTGTGCGATTAAGCAACGGTTTCTGTGGCTGGTGTATGGATAGATGATCGTTGAAGAAAGCCGGCCTTCCTTACAATATGTACACGTTATTAAATTAACGTGACTCTACAAAACTTAAACAGTGTGGCAACAAATCTATTTTACATTGGATTCATTGATAACACACATGTCAAGAAAAAGTCTAGCGAAAATTGGTAATTTCTAAACTTAACACACATGTCAAGAAAAAGTCTAACGAAAGTTGGTAATTTCCAAACTCACCGAAAAATAAAACGTTAGCAACGCAATATTCGATTCTAACTGGTTTGTTTTAACTAATGCTGTTTTGAAACAGTTGAAGTAATTAATATATTTAATAAAACTTTAATATAAATATCACTTAAATATCCGAGGGTACTTTAATTTGTCTTGCATGCGTTTCCTACTGCGTTTACATTTGGCAGAAGAACTTTAAATAAAAAACGTGTATGTCGGACTGAGTTTCATTTATGTTTGTGAGTACGCATAAGCAGGTTATTGGTCTTTATGATATACATGAGAGAGAGAGAGAGAGAGAGAGAGAGAGAGAGAGAGAGAGAGAGAGAGAGAGAGAGAGAGAGAAAGAGAGAGAGTCTGTCTACAGACAGACAGACAGAGAGACAGACAGAGAGAGAGACAGACAGACAGACAGACAGACAGACAGACAGACAGACAGACAGACAGACAGACAGACAGACAGACAGAGACAGAAGACAGAAGAGAGAGAATGAGAGACAGAGAGCCATCGCAAACAATTAACGTGCATTGTACTTCAGTTCAACGTTTAAGTAGTCCACCACCAGCTTGTTTCCGGTTTATTTGATGAACTACATTGTTGTTACAGGACTTGCAATTCAAACTCTAAACGCCCAAATGCAAACCTCAGTTGGTTGTTTTTACATTCTCAGATGCTAGGCTCGTGTGCTAACAGCAAATCAACATACACTTTTTAGACGTAAAAATTTACTTATTTTTCTTGCACTGTCGTACATTTGTTAATGCATATTTACAATATAAATAGTAAGAAAATGCATGTATTATTTAGCGCAAATATCGACTTTGGCCAAAGATAAGTGACATTTTAGTAATCATTAAAGAGCCAATGGGGCAGTAAACGTTTATGAATTTTACATATTGCACTTGATTACTTATCGATTGCAATCAAGTTGATATAATTTCACGTACGATTGTTTAATCTAATCTTTAGGTAGCAAACACATTAACTCGTTGTTATTTATGCTAAGCAGTGAAAGTTCGGGGATATGTCGGTGGATAAATTATAAAAGTCAATTCGGGGTGCGTCGATCTCAGTTTAAGATTAGTAAAAAATGAGTCAATCTTAAGTTTTTATTATTGGTGTAGTTCATTTTTGTCAAAATCTGAGTATTTTATTTTATTAACTTGGACAATTAATTTGTAATGCGCCTGGATTTTCGAGTCAAGCTTCTTTCAGAAAAGTTATTGGATTGTCTATTATGTACAGCAGCTTTACAGATACATGTAAAAAAGGAGGAACATTCTGAACTAATCAAGGGCTGCACAATGTGACTTCTGAAACTTGATTTAAGTTTCTGTTACTCAATTTTAGACATTTTATCAATGTAATGTTGTTTTGTTGTGTTTTTTCTGCAGCAGTTTAGGGATAGACAATCAAGATTAAACATATAACTGACCTTCTCTCCAAGGTACACTGCGATAATTTACCGGACAATTATCATCTACGGTTTATTGATAAGTTCTTATTTAGGATTCGTCCAATATTAAATTAACTTTTATTTACTTGCTTTACTAAACATTAATGGACCTTCAAGAAGCCTAAATAAATAAACTAATTGCAAGAACTTCAGGAAAATGTGGCTGTTCAATTGTTATAGTAAACGCCATATTCGCAATGATGTTGGTACAGAACAATTGTTTCATTATAAATGTCAATTATGACATTGTCATTTGCTGTTGCCATTTTTCCATGGTTTATGCCATTATTCAATACAAGAGTATCTTTTAAATAAAATCAGTTTTCAATTCAGTTTAAATAATATATGTCCAAATTTCTTTTAAATTTGTTTTCATCGTTTGCGGCACCTTTGATTATACGCATCAATGTTTTTGTTGTGTTTTTTTGTATTTTGCCTGGAAGCTCTGATTTAATCTAGGTACGTATCGTTTAATATTCATGTACTCAGGTAGCTAGAAGGTTGGGGAGAGGGGGCGATGGGGGGGGGGGGGGGGGGGGGTTGGCCGGTGGCTGTCGAGGCCTGGGTGTAAAGTTATGACACTGAGAAGTTATAATGTGACAGTTTATGTACATTCATGATCATTAACACTTCCCAGTTCGTTAAAACACAATTCTTGTTTTGGGGTTATTTGCTTTCTATTTCTTCGGTAATTCTGTTTTATATGTTTATTTTTATATTTATGTGTCTGTAACTTCCAATTCAACATGGCAGAAAACGAGATAATTTGTTGTTGTTTATTCTCATTGTTATTAAAATTTCTTAACCTTTTAATAACTTGCGAAAGTAGATAGGAATGTTCTTAGGTACGTCCTTTAATGTTCGGACTGTTTGTTGGGATTATCTGTTAGCAACGCAACAGTCTATAGCCAGAAAAGCTTGTTCCGAACAACCCATGACTTTTGATGCAATGTTTATGCAACATTTTAAGATACTCGTAATATACATAAACACATCAGCGACTTTTCTTGGTAGATTGTTTAATGCCATTGCTTTCTTTCTGCATAAACAGGAACGTGCATTTGAATATGTGAATAACGATCGTCGTGCTAGTCATCCATAAACATATACAATGTACACTTTATTTAAATCCTACCAAATTATAGTGTCTTCAGAAAACGTCTTTTATTACTCCTTAATTCAACAAAAAACATTGATTTCCGAATTACTTAGTCTACCCCTAAGTGGTCGGCAATAACTTCCATATAGGACATAGGCTACTAATTTTGCCAATACTAGTTGTTTTCTTATTATTTCAAAATTATTATTCTAACAAATATCTGGCAAACTTCATGTTTATTTGTCCAAACAATTTAGCAAAAACAACAACATCTTCTTACACTCGTCTTTAACATTAATATATGCTCAAAAGTGCTTGGAAAAAAGTGCCGTGTCTAGTCTCTTTTTTTGACGGACATATATCATATGTTTATGTAGTCGTACTACTTTTCCTGGGAAAATGTCGTGTCAATTCTATGTGTCTCCGTTTTCCAACTCAGGGCGGTGTCGCAAGCGACACATCGGCTCCCAACAAGGATCATTAAGGGGTATTTTACGATCCTTTTTTTATAGATATATAACCTCAGTTTTAACCTACTTATAAATTGTGACGCACTTGAGCTTAGCCCGGACGAATATCACAGCGGTCCTCACTGGCTGACATATTGCACCATTGTGTATCATCTATGTCAGAACACGCATACCACTTGACAAAGAACCTGTACATCTCTGTGTTTCACCGAGTACCGCTGTAGGCAGTGTTCTGAAGTACTTGGCGATGACTATCTCGTCAGTTTTTGCCATGACCGTTAACAACATTGGTCAGAAAACTGAACATTTTTAATTGCATTTAGCTTGATAGGAAATTACTTTCCGTGGGATTCAGGAAGAATAGTTTGTTATAAACTTTTTGGCATGCTTCTATTTGTATTGATGAATGAATAGCCCGTATACATTTTACAAAGTTATCTAACTGTTTATCAATGATGAAAACAATAAGCCAATCAAGAATTTTCAGCATCATTGTGTGTGTGTGTGTGTGTTGTGTGTGTATGTGTGTATGTGTGTGTGCGTGCGTGCGTGCCTGTGTGTGTGCGTGTGCGTGTGTGTGTGTGTGTGTGTGTGTGTGTGTGTGTTAAATACACGCGCCTGTTATGATTTACAGATCTGATTACCATAGTAAGTTTGTATGCGTAAGGGTGTATGTAAGTAAGTGTTATTATTATCGGAAAATGTACAATCTCTTGGTTGGCAACTTCACGGACTCGGCCACAGACACCCCTTATGTTTTTTTTAATTCTTAAAGAAAAAGATCCGATTAAAACATATAACTCTAAACAACAAATAACATAAAGGTTTATTAATTTTTCTCAACAAGAGAGTTTTTTTTGTAAATAATAAGATTATACATACATATTCACACAATAATTGATAAAGCTTTGACCCCGCCATGTAGGCAGTGCCTGTTGTCATATTAGTGTGCGCAAGTTTCGGTTTGATAGTTAAGTACATGACTGTAACGACTGTAACATATTAAACACAAATATTAACATGGGACATATTTCAAAAAGTGATAAGTTGTATTTGTCGTAGTTTATTCTAAGATATCATGAATATAGTCGATTGTGTTAACATTCACAGGCCCGGATCCAGACTTTTTCAGGTGGCTTGACCGACCTTGACATACGTTCTAGAAAGAGATGGATGGGGACAGACAAAATCCCTTTCGGAAACTTACCTTCCCTTCACTTTAGCAGACAAAATAATCCCTTGAAATTTTCCATGTTTGCAAAATTGTCTATGGTTCACACAGTTAAGTCTCGTAAATATTGCATGGGATATTTTCTTATGAAAATCCAGCTCGAGAGATATTTGAGTTTTATTATTTTTATGGGAGAGATTTTTCCGCTTTGGTGGTAGTGAGTGGTTTGTGTGTGTTGGGGGGGAGATCTGAAATGTTTTGTTTCTAGTTTCTAGAATGTCGACGATGCGTTCGGAAATGTTTCTGAACAGAAGGTGAATCCCCTGAAATGGGTTTATTAAATTGAACTGAAACTTTAAAAGGCGTAAACATAAACTTGACCATTGTCGTTAATAATTGGTTCAAATTCTTCACGAACAAGTATGCGCAATTAGACAACACATACTTTCCATTAAGGTTGACTATAACAATCAGCTTGGTTACATTTTCCGTCTATGTTTGCTTTCGATTGCGTTTGCATACTGAGATAGAATATTATAACAGAATCGTGTGCAATTTTTAGTAAACAGTCACTGAATTGTTATCGGAAGTTACGCTTAGCAAATTCTTCTTACGTTCATATATATATATATATATATATATATATATATATATATATATATATATATATATATATATAGCTTAACATTTCGGATGGATGTTCGGTAAGTTGTAATGCACTGTTTTTCAAAAATCGTAGTTTGTAACAAAATAACCAGAAATATATGTAAATCAAATTCGACCGATTTCCCGTTGGGCCTAAATGAATGGGGTGACAGACATAACAGTACTGATTTGGCGCGTTCTATGCAAAGAGTACATTGGATATAGGACAAAACAACACCAAAACAAACAAAAACACAACTATGAAGTGTAGTTCTATCTTAGAAAATTTTATAAGGTGCTTTGAGTATTGCAACATATATTAAAATTTGAAAAAAGCACATAACATTATGATTCACACAGTCAAATGTAAAAGATACAACAAAACTGTCACTATATAAAATAGAGATAATATATGTCATGTAATTTTGAAAAAGTGTGACTAAGGCACTTTAATGCAAACACACATGTTTTGTATGTTTTATTTTCACATTTTGAAACCTTTTAATCTCTACTTTTATGTAGAATTGTATATTGTACAAATCAGTATTTGCTACAATTTTTCTAATGACACGTTCTCTGCATGTGATTATGAATTGATCAATGCAATTTTTTGGACAGACAAAAAGAAATGCTTTATTTTTCAATGACTTTGGCTTTCGATTCATTTAGGACATGATTATCACTTGTTTGTCTTCAGTGATGTTAAGGGATATTTATGATACAAAACAAGGAAGGTAAATTTAACAACAGTTTTAAAAGACAATACCAGACAGAAAACATATCCATAACACAATATGATTTTTGTTTTTGTTTATTGGGTTTATTGTCCCACAAACAGTATTTCAGTCATCTTGAGACGGTGTCCACCTGAAGCAGATATAGTGCTGCCTTAACTGTGTATAGCATGCCGTGAACACTTGTACATGATACCACACCCAGTCACATTATCCTGACAACGGGCCAACAAGTCGTGGAACTACCCTTATATTTGCTTGAGCGTTAGCAAGGGAGCTTTACCACTAACATTTTTAACGACTTTGGTATTTCGCGACCCGGGATCGAACCCGGGCCTCAAGTACTTGACAATGGGATATATTTATCAAACAAGCATACAAAATTATACATCATACAATTTATATCTTTCATTGCATAAAAGATTTAAACATTTTCTTTAAAAACTGAACAGACAATGAAAGAAATATAAATTTTATATTGCATAAAAGAAATTTGAATAATGGACTAAAAACCAGACAAAATTACCCAGGTAGATCGAAGAGCTTTAAAGACTTTAGTCTATACAATCAGTTTAATATAAAACAAAGAAATATTATTTACTATTACCTAAAAACCAACTAAACAGCAGATACAAGATGTGAGACATATTATCCGACTTACAACCCTTAACATATATATTTTAATCATAAAAGCAAGGCAAAACTAGACTGATATAAAAAAAATAGCTATACATTTTTATTTTATTTTAAAAGCTCTCTATAAAGCAGACAAAACTAGCTAGGTACATTGAGGGCTATACACTTTATTATATAGTTCAAAACCATGTCACAGACAAGCCAGGTTAATTCAAGGGCTGTAAAGTTTATGTTTAAAAATGCACTAAAACGGGGACAAAACTAAACAGGTGAATTAAAGGACTGTACATTTAAATTAAAAAAGGGGAAAAAAAAAAACAGGATCCAGGTTTATTTAGGTCTCTGCAACATGGTAGGCCTATATCCCTACTTTCCACTATCTCTAAAGAATCAGCCAAAAGAGTCATGTACAATATAGGCTGTATAATTAAATTTATATTTTAAAAATGCACTAAAAACATTTTTTATTGAATATTAATGCTACATAACCAGAGTAAGCCCGTGTATTTTTGTTTATTGAATTGGATTATGTGCGTTTTAAATGCCAAACTTCATGAAATGTAGGCCTATATGTTCCGTATAGTTGATTTCACAGCGATTCAACCAAATACAGTTTATATAATTATTTCCCACAAAATGTGCATTTTATGCGTTAATGGCTTTTTGTGAAATCCCGGATTGTCTACTATCTAGTGCTAACCGTGCCAAGGCATCCTCGGTGAATCCGGGCCTATTTCCTTGATACGTGCATAGTTTGTGAAAAGAGCATGTGTATACAAAATGCCACTTTTCTTCAGTATACAAATATCATAAAACAACGATTTTTCCTTACAAATGTTTGAATCTAAATGCTGTGTTTAAGCATATCTTATTACTTATACGTTATGTTTACATTAGGGAGGATAGCACTTGAATTATACATATGCAAAACTGAAAATATTTCCTCATTTAGATAAAACCAACCGCAGGATAAGATCATATCACATAGTCGTGTAGTTATTACGATCACCGACTGCTGAGTAATAAACAACAATTACAGACTTCCTGGTATTTCAAGTGTGAATGATCACGAAAATGTGACATATTATTGAAATTAAAAACTACGTATGAAGACAGGTAACATAATTCATTTAAAATTCGGAAATTGTTACTGATGTTTGTAATTGTTGCAATTTTTATTCGGGGACAACATGGAGGTCAACATTTCGCATATTTGATTTTCAATGAAGTTCAAGGCAATGTAATGTTTAATTATTCGTACGACTTTCCTACATTAGTATAAGCCAGAGGTCATATTTTTTTGCTTTAATGGCGCATCCTGCATACTCAGTTACATACAGACAATGTGAAGGGCACTTTTTATTAACATTATCAATCTCATGTGAATAACTACTTTCAGTTTTTTATTTTTCAAATCTTACTTAGTATATATTTGAAACATAATTTTGTAGGATGGCTAGTGTGATGGAACGATTCAAGAAGGGGAATGTGAAGCGAGCATCTTCCTCATCAGAATGGTCTCGAAATGGCAGTTTTCTACATAAACCAGACCGTGGTTGGATTCATCCAGACGAACAACTTACTGCAGGCGGAGGGATATGTTACGGAGTCAGGGTAAAGTCGGGATTAGATATTGTTGTAATTATTTTAATTCAATGTCTCCTTATTTAGTTAGGGTAGTGTATACATGGAGTCAGGTTGTCAGCCTGTCCCTTCTTAGACACAATTGTCAAAGCGTTTTTTCTACAGTTTTTGGTCAGTTGTACTGAATTTTAACAATTATCTTCTGTACGTTATGAACCTGTGCACCTGCTGTTCTTGTAAGCAGGGAGCACAAAGAAGAGGGTTTCAGAAGATAATTAAATTACACTTTCAGTCTTTGCTCTTTTTAGGATTTTCTGAAGGCATGATTATGTATGATGCAAGAGGCCTGGACTACAGTGGCATTTCAGCAGAACATAGATTTTTCTGTTTAAGTGCATTTCAAATAATGCAGTTTTAAGTATATCTCAAATCCTTAGTTGTAAACAAATGAAACAAGCCAGTAACCAGTAGAATTCTATACATTTGTTGTTATAGATATCAATTTTAGTCTGTAAATTCCTTTTTAATATTTTTACTATATAATATATACACTAGTAAGACTACTTGTATTACAAATACCACTTAAAACACATTAATTAGCTGTTTCATCATGAGATCATAAGCATGTATACAGTCATGTCATTTGTATGAATCTAACTCAGAAATCTCCCTCCCTGGCACCCCAATCTCCCTCTCTGGAAGCATAAGTCTCCCTCTTTGGGACCAAGGCAATATAACATGTCTGTATGAATCTAACTCAGATTAGGCTAAGATATATTTGTTACAAAACTTGCCAAAGAAGTTAATCTTGTCTGTGTTTTCACCTGGCATGAATTTTGAATGAAAAAATATTGAGTTGCATTGAGAAAATACTTTTTTTAATTTATTTATGAAAAAAGAAAAGTGATAAAAGTTTGTTTTCAGGATCTAGTGCTTATTTTCCATAATTCCGTGGCAAACACTAGCACACATTTTTTACCTTAGATTGACAGAAACACCAAACTGCAGTTTACTTATTGTTTTTGTGCACATTTCTCTCTTTGTCATTTCAGCTTGACCTGACCTATAAGTCTATGTCAATCTATTTGTTGAATAGCTGATAGATAGCAGTTAGACAAACAAGAAGACAAACAAGGAATGAACAATGTGTTTCACTTTGATTATTTTTATTGATTGCTTGTGTGTAAACAAGGACAATACACAATTATGACATTACTGTTTGGAACTGGCAACTTATTGCAAATATCTACTGGATGCTATTTTTGTCAAACACTGTGTATTTCAAGTAAAAATAACACAAACAAATTGGCACAGAAAAACATATTAAAGCTTAATTACAATTTATGGCCATGAAGAATATACACTGGATGAATTAAAATGATGCTATCAAGTTGGTCATCCAAGCATTGTTGTCTTCCCAGATAGCTTGTATTTGTTTAAGCAGATTTTCTTTTAATTGCCTGCTTTATAAGTATCCTTGCAAAATCAAGAAATTTAACATGCTTAAGTCAAAATTCAAAGCAGGTTAAGAACAGGCATCTGAATAAATAACATGTTTAGCCATTGGATTAACTTAATTATGACTTAGTCAGTTTTTCATTACTGAAAGTTCATGTTTTCGTAAGTACAAGTACTCTGAAACAGTCATTTACTTTATAGGATCTTATATTTTGTACTAACTTCTTTCTTTTCTTAGTAGAGTTTACAGAAAATATACTTATGTAAAATCATATTAATTCCAAACAATTTTATACAAAACATAATATAGCATATGACGATTCAAAATCATACATCATGACTATTGTATACTGATACATATTGTATCATGACATAGGCGAAGATACACAGGCCTACAATGTACCAAGCATGAACCACACAGCAAACAACATTTTTATTATATCACCATACATTCAAACCTTGCTAACTAGAGAGGACTGCCATATATGCATCGACATATCCATGGTACAAGTTGTGAAATTTACATATTTTTTTTTATTTATAATTTAAAACAAAGATACAAGCCATTGGTAAATAAATAATTACAAATTTCTGTACATATTAATAATTAAGTTTTTAAGCATTAGGCAATGTATATTTCAGTACTTTTGGCAAATGTGAAAAAAATAACATTGAAACAGTGAAACGCTGAAAAATGCATACTTTTTGCATATATATATGTACAAATCACATTGAAAAATGTATAAGGTCATCGTAAAAAAGCACAGTCATGAAACTAATGTGAAATGTACGTTTATCAGTTCACACATTTGGCAAAGAAGTCTAATCGGTTCCGTAGACATGGTGAGTGAATGATTACATAACTGATTGGTGGGCTTTATAACTGTAATTCCAAGGCGATACTTATCAGTCCAGAAAATGATCATGAAGTGCATCCTTTGTTGAGATATACCCTAATCTTATGAATCCAGCAATATGTTTCCTTAATTGGCATTTTATACCCCTTGTGTTGCGTGTCTATGAAATGCAACTTCAAAGAGATTGTCTGCTTGTATCAAAACTGTGTTGTTTTATCGGCTCTACTATGAAATCCTTTGATCTGCATGGTAGTGTGCACATGACAGCTGGGTGAAATTGTTTAATGATGCAAACATTCAGAAATATGATACAAGAGATAAAACTAGGGAGTCATTTATAAATTATGGAATATGTTCATGTTGGTTAGACAAAAGCATAGAACGGCACTATCTTGTTCATATTGTCCGTCAACCTCCTACTTAGAGAGCTCATCTAGATGCATGGCGTCCCAAAAATTGGCAGAATCGTTCTTGAAAACAATTCCCAAGGCCTTACACCTATAGAATGGCCGCACCCCCAACTCCTTAACGATAAAATCAGGTAAAAAAGTGTGGCGATTACACGAGTGAATACGGTAAATATATATAGAAGTAAAAGTCTGGACCTTAAGTTGGCATCAGCATGTACAAGAAATACATGTATCACTTTAACAAAGCCATGATAGTAAAGTTTCACTGTATATCTAAAACAATTTTTAAAAAAATTTAGGCTAATATGAGTAAGATCTTTAAATTTGTGTTCCATTTAAAGGTACATGTAACTGTGAAATTTAAATGAACTAAGTTGATGTAGAAATGAAGTTTGTTCAAGTTTCACAGTCACATGTAAAGGAAACACAATCTCTTCTATGGTAACAGCATGAAAGATCGCACATAGATTACATTGATGACTCAAAATTACAGTAATCCACATTATAATGAGATTATTATTATTTTTCCTACTTTCATCTGATGTTTTATTAGCATTCGAATGTTGTGTGTAAGGTAATCTGAAAATAATCGTATTGGAGATAAAGAATTTTATTTAACTTAAATATACAACAATCTCATTCAGTGCAAGAAGTCATTAACAGTCAAGTTTCATGTGTACTTTGACAAGTGATTGTCCTGTCAATCAAAAATGTGATGAGTCATATCTTTTTACCCATGATAATAGCATTTAATCCCCCTGGCCTCCACCCCACCCCACATTGTTTTTTCTGTTTTCAACATTTACATTTAGTTTTAACTTCTGTATATGTTTATCTTTGTGTACAGTGGTTACATGTACATACTTTGATACACATTTTGATAACCAGAAAACATTCATACAATGGTCAGTATGTGAGTTTTTAGTTACATAGAACAATGAGATTCTTTTTGCAATAATAAGCCTAAATTTGAGCCCATTATAACTTTGCCAATGTTATAATGAATTGAACTGATTGGCTGAAGAACAGAAGTGCTGTATATTAGAAATAGCTTCATTCATACTGAATGCTTCATATACATATGTCAGTTATCATAAAGGAAATTAGGGATAAAAGTTGACTAGGAGCTTTAAAGGTAATTATGACTATTATTGATAAGAGTTTGGCATCCTCAAATGCAACTGTCTGCATCATTGAGGAAGTACACCTATTTTCTTGAGACACATTAAATAGCTGCCAGTGTTCAGAGCTCATTAGCTTATGTCCATAACTCAATCATCCGTGATCTGCATATCAACTGATGAATATAGCCTTTGGCTTGCATGGTAAGATTAAAACCGTGCAGGCACACATTTCAATACTAGCCTAGTTTTTCATAGTTATTCAGATTGTAAAAGGACAACTTGGTCCAAAAATTATTTTGTAAAACAAAAAAACCTGACAAGGAAAACCTGACAAGTATCTACATTGTCCAGCTCATCCCATAGACACTGGATATCAATGATCCCCACAACAGTATATGTGTAGGTAGATGCATTTATAATAGACAAGACATATAATTATGGTATAAGTTTACTTGGCTCGAGTTTACTTTCCGTGAGTTATGTCGTATTTTATTAAAATTCAGAGCACTTGGTTGACCCAAGCTCCCTGGTTTTGACGCATAAAAATACGGAAATACCTATTATTTACGCACATCAATAAAGCAGCGGGGCTCATTTTAACCCTCGACAATTTCTACTTGTGCGTCGGTCAGAATCAACTACAGCTTCATAAGAATCGAGAAAAAACGACAATGGGCGGAGTCTGCATATTAATGTGAACACATTCCTCCCCACAGACGCATCGATTACCGTCTGCTAGGAGAAAAACAATGCAGTAGGCGGAGCCTTTATAATTACTAAGAAACAGGTGCTCTAGTTCTGTTTGCTAATTTCAATATGGCGTTTTGACAGAGGTTTAGAAAAGTAATAAATCTTAATTGATTGACATCTGTTTACTCGTAAAGCATGTCTTTTGCATCCCGATGCATCGGAAGCAATTAGGGACGACTGTAGGCATTGTATACATGATTGGGCCACCTGAATGTGTGATAACTGAAAAGGTGCGAAGCGGTGCGTCCGAGTATAATGTAAATTTGACAGCCATTATAATTATTTTGGACAGTTTGACACAGTACATTTTGTACTGAAAATGAAAACCAGATTCTTGTTGTCTTGCCTGATGGTGCCTTCAGATATATTTAGTTAGGAAATAATACTTGTTATATGTGTTATTGGGTTACTGAGAACAGCGACCCTTTTATTTATAATTGGTTTTGCATTTGGTTTCTTTTGTTTCTAAAACGAGATTCTGCATGAGCATAAAAATAGCGAACTTCCATATATTATATTTATTATTATATATTATTATTATTGCACATGCTTTCAGGTGTTTTCAAGTCCTAATTTGCTTTGCTATTTATTTTAGTGTTTGTTGTCTTAAGCAGGTATGCTTATTCAATTGTAAATTGATAGATATTTATTTTTCAATGATATTTTACATATTTGATCAGTTAGATGTGTTTTGTTTTAGTATATTGGCTGTTTAGAGGTGAAGGAATCGATGCGAGCCTTGGATTTCGACACAAGAACAGCTCTAGCAAGGTAAAGTTTTGTTGCTTGAGAAGCTTGTCTAAGACCAATATGCTACAGTTCAACCTCACTTAGAGGACCACCTGTGATTCATTTTTGAAGTGTCCTACTTAGAGAGGTGGTCCTCTAAGTGGGTTCATCTGAACTACTAATATATCTATTAAAAGGTTTAATATTATTTTGTATTTATACTGTAGTAATATTATCTATTGTGCCTATTGTGTAATTGTTTATTTGTTGCATCTTTTTATATTAGATTTTGCTGTTTTTTTTTTATATTATAAGTAATTTTCGCAAGGATATACTTAAACGTAAAACAAAATAAATTTGCCCTATTTGTTATTTTATTTCAAATTTGTGAACTAGAAATTTAAAACAGAACATGTTATAAACTGTTTCTCTTATGTGATAGCACTTACATTCAATAAAACATTTAATTTACTTAAGTGGGTCAGTTTGTAATTTACTGGAAAGATTGTTATTTACTAAAAGAACTGGTAAATGTTATCTGTCAGCCCTTGCTGAGACTTCAACTGCCTGCTGCTAGAAGGCTATTTTGATGCTTACCAGAGATGAGGTTATTTCACCCAGATCCTTTTGTACATCTTAACATATACAACTTATAATCTGACATCAGTTTGTAAACAAATCACTGTCATAATTGATTTTTTATGATTACCGCAAGTGAATTGGCAGTGTCGTAGTTTGAAGTCTTAAAATTTGCAAACAATCTTGTTCAATTGAGCGGTGTTGCGTGCATCATCAACTGATTAATGACACTTAAATAATAAGACCACCTGGTGCTGGCCCGAGTGAATTTGTTAATTGGTTCTGAAATAACTGTCTGAAATAACAGGCTAAGCGTTATGATCTTATGTCTTGATATTTGTTTTTTACTTTTAGGGAAGCCATCAATAGAGTTAGTGAGGCTGCAGGACTAAAGAATGCCACAAGAAAGAAAAAGGTAGATCATATCTTAGAATTTTTTTTATTATGCAAACTTATGTGAAATGTTATTATCCCCAAAATCAAAATGCTGTTTTTTGGCCAGTTCATCAATAGATAATATCTTATTATAGATAATGCCGCACTGCAAGGATTCAAGGCGCAGTCTGGCTGAAACTTTATTGTGGTGAGGTCCTTCAACTGACCTCAGGTGTGCTGATGGATGTACCTGAACATTTGTCAGGGTCTTCCTCCAATAATATCTGGATGAAGCCAATATGATCCTTATTGTATGTGTCCAATGTGTCTTATAACTTAACTAAGAGAGTCTTGTCACTATGAATCTTGTACAAATATGCATTAACCTGGTGATCAGTGACAGTTATGTACTGATCACAAGGTTAATATTCTGTTCTCAGAATTAGAATAATGGCAGTAATATTCCTGTCATGTGAACCCTGATTGAAATTTTAAAGTGATATAGCACAAAAAATATGTTCATTCTGTTGTTGATGGGAATTATGTACATATGAAAGCCTATGAAATGTGTATGTACATTTAAGTAGTTTAAAACACACCACAGATCTTGTTTTAAATGATGTATTACAGCTAGTTTTTAGACAATTTTTTGTAACATATCTTACATAATTGTATTTTAATGATATATGTTTGTAACTTTATTACATAAGTAATAACTTCTGTTTTAAGAGATGTTGAAAAAAAATATTTTACATGATTTATCAACATATCAAGAATTAATTCAATGTTGTAACAAGAATGCATGAATTCATAACTGGAACATGTATGTCCAATAATTTATCTATAAGCAATAACATGTATTTTGTTGATGTTAAATTTTGGTATCAAAGCTTTTTTTCAACACAAACATTATTTGCTATACATCATAGAACAGAACAGAACATTTTTTTATTCAGATTTGTACTCATGTACATCATCGTATTATAAATACAATTTACAAATATAGTATCCGGTTTAGTTATTGGTATGGAAGGGAAGAAATAATAATGACAATATATTGAGCTTTTTTATGAAATAGTTGCATTATAAAAGAATAAAAGAAACAACATTAGAGAATGAACTTTATGTATTATTAACGCTTATGTTCCGTCTTACTAAGGTTGCTTTCTTGATAAAAAGGGCGAGATTAATGAGTATGTTCTTGTCTTTTGAAGCAAACACATTTTATATACAGACAGTCTATTATACAAAGTTGAGTTGAGGTATTTTCTTCTTAAATCAGTGTATACTGGGCATATACAAATAAAATGAAAGACATCTTCAATGTCTCTGTTATTACATAGCAAACAGTATCTGCTTTCTCTAGATAAAGGATTTCTTGAAAATCATTCAGTGTGAATTCTTACATCATACTGTATAGTTGTTACACAATATCTCCATTACAAAACATACAAACAGAGGAATGTTTGGTATAGAAGATTATCCAAACCAATTAACAATTGACCCCTAATTGGGTCCAACTTTAATCCAAATTAAATGATATTTACCAGCTGAATACCTTCAAAATCATAGGTTATGTGGAAATAAAAATTTTAACTTCCGAAAGGACTGCCTAACAAGAGGTCATGAGTTCACCTCCTACAAAATCTAAGCATGTTTCCTTTTGGATATTTTTTTTTTCTATTTCTTCCATTGTCACACATACAGCTCCAAACTATAATAAATGAATAAAAAAGTGTTTTTTATAAAATTATTAATTTAGGCCGACAAGAAGATCATCAAGATGCTGGGAGATATGCCATGTATGCAGTATGCTGGCTCCAATGTGAACCTAACGATAACTGTAGATAGCATTAATCTTATGATTATGGAGTCAGGAGAGGTAGGTGTGCCATATGATCAGCTTACCTTGTTTTTCTTATCTATTTAAAGTATTTATGTGCACAGATAGAGCTGTAAAGACACAACTTCCTTTGTGATACAATGCACATTGTCATTTAAAACCATAATTAAATTTTTTATAATTTATTACGGACAATGAGTTTTTACATGAGATCACTGAAGGCTAGCTTTTAAATGTGTCATGTTTAACAAAAATTTACTAGTTGATTATTGAAGCAGAAGGCATTGCACTGAACATAACAAAATTTAAAAATAAAGGCTGTGTGCTAACAATTTAGCTAATGGCAATTGTCCTATAGGTATAATGCAATAGATTGTTTACTGAGCTTTCAGAACTTCACTAACTTTGTGTAACTTTTAAGCAGCCTTTTTTGAGGGAAGTAATTCTGCAGAATAGTTAAATAGCCAAAATAATCATAATATCTTTACTTTTCAGCTGTCCTATAATATGAAGGGCAAAGAAAAATCACCTCAATTTACCTCAATTTACAAGCTGTTACAAATGATACTTTCTCCTGGACATACATGTGCACATGGTAGCACATTACAGGCCCACATTACTTATTTAGATTTAATCACAGGTTTAAATTATAATTTTTCATGTATTAAGAACAATTAACAGTGAAGTGCATTGTATGTTTGTTTAATTTGTGAAGATCTTCACATCCATTATAACAAACAGAAAACAATAGATAATTATATCAAATCAAAATTTCCTTATCTTATGATGCATCAAATAGTGAGAGCCATGTACTTTGGTTTTCCGTGCACCATGGTAGAACTAGTCGCTGAGCAATTAAGAGTTTTATTTGTATAACTTCTTAACCACATACCAGATAAGTGTCCATATCAGGGTCAAGTCTTAATGAAAGGAAGTCTTCCAGCAGTCCACCTGTGGTTATGGCCAGACATTTTTGTGGAGGTGGTCCTCTGCAAGTTATAGCTGGCCATTGCTAAAATGACCAAAATTGTCTTTCTGCAATGTTTTTCTTAAGACTTAATAAAGTATATTAAGTTTTTTTTTATATACTTTCATTCATTATCATTTACAATAACTAAAAATCATTAAAATAATTCATACATGCATGTTGGTCAGTAATAAAAATAATACATTTTAATTGTTTTATTATTATATCCTTTTTGTTCATATTGGAGAAGTATAAAATTACCCTAACATTATGTCCATTACAAGTGAAATGCAGTTTTTGTTTTGTTTGTGGTTGGCAAACACTTTATTTCAAAGATGTTATCCAAAATTCTTAAGCCATTCTTTTTTTAACTTAAGTCTTTAATTATGTATAAATATTTAAAATTATTGATCAAGTTATAAGTCATATATATTAGTTATTTGATTATTATCTATTTTCCTTTGTTCTGTTTTTTAATTTGATTAAACTGGTTAACATAATCAAATTAATGTTTATTTTTGTTTATAATTTTCTGTTGCAGTTGATAGCTGACCATCTGATGCCAGGGATTTCATTTGCTTCTGGTGGTGATGCTGTAAGAATCAAAAGTTTTGTTTTTATATCGTCAAGTGGGGAAACAATTAAAATACACATCATAGTGTACAACTTCTTTATATTTAAATATGAAGTTGCGTTCCAGGCTCAATTCTTGAACATTCATTTTCATAAGGTTATTAATTGAACCTGGTTTTGCAGTTAGCACACTGTCAACTTCATGTATAGAGGGCCCCTTGTTCAAACTTGAACCACAACCTACCAAAGTCTTAAAAATGGTATTGGTATAGCTTACTTGCCCACCCTCAAGCAGGGCTGAGTAACGGTTCTTGTATTGATACGTATTGATATGCAGTATTTGGTTAAAAAAGGTAATGGTCATTTCAGTTTGTAAGAAATATCAGTAGAAAGTACCTTTTTATCAGTTTTTCATTCAAATTTTATCAAAATTGTGAAATATTTACAATTTACCAGAACATAAAATAATTAGCAATATTTGCCCAAAGACACTATTAACTAAGTGTTCTGAATGCTGATTAACATTCAATGCACTTTAGTTTTCATTGAATTAGTTTAAAACATGTCAGAAGATTGTCTGTAACATGTCACCACTGAAAAACAAACTATTGCAGTATTTTGTAAAGAAAACTGAAGGAACACTGTCACTGATTAGGTGAACGCTAATCCCCTGCTTCTGCACCCCACCCAATTACCATCCTAATAACATTTAGCTTTTCTTATCTATCAGTCAAGATACGATTCCTAGTAACCATCCATCTGGTACATTTAGCCGAAACAAAATGAGTGTCTCAGCCAACCAGTGTCCATTCAGCATATATAGTAGTGTAACTGGTGGCAGAAGCATTAATTTATTAACGTGTTAATTGATGCCTAGTTTGACTCCACCAGTTTTACTTGACTACATGTGCACTTTCATTTTTTAGAATTCTGATCTAGTTTCACTGATGTTTAAAATTATTAAATTCATGTAATAACACTACTTGCTGTCTTTGTTAAAGAATATTCGAAAACACGAACATGGCTGTCAAAATGTACACTTTTTGGCAATTTGTGGGACTACAATTTGTTGAAGATTTTAACAGTTCTCACTCAGTATAAGTTTTATGTAAATAATTTAAATTGGTATGCTTTGTACTGCAAATGACCAATCTTTTAATAATTGAGCAATATTTTCTTTGATTTAGCAAGACACTTCTGATATTCTGAATTTTACATTGATATCCCAAAGGCATAATGTCATATTTTATCTTAAGCAACAACTTGTCTTAAGCAGCCAATTATAAGCTGTCTTTTAGGTGCCTGCTACATGTAATACAAGTTTGACTGTAGTTTATTTTGTATTTCTCATTTCTTCATACACTGTCCACACATACAAAGCTACATCTGTTTTTACTTAAGCAAAATGAAATATAAATAACTTAACCTTTTCCAAAAGCATTTATTTATTAAGTGTCAATAACTTTGTCTCTCCGCATTAACTTATATGTTATATCGGATATCAATCATATTGTATCAACAACAATATCATATCAATCCTCTTGGTCGATACTCAGCCTTACCCTCAAGCAAATATAGGAATAGTTCCATGACTAATCAGAACAATGTCGAGTAAACATGTCACTAGATTATTGAAATCTTGTTGCTGGGATGATAAACATCAGGTATGCTTCTTAAGAATTCCGTTGATGCCTCTTCAAACTTCATATATGTCCTATTTACAATCTGAGTCATATTATCATTTACAATGTTGCATATCAAAATTTTTTTTGTAATCTTCTTAGCTTTACTGTTCTAAGAAAGTGAAACTATTGCATGTGTGTCTAATTTACAATCTTAAGGCATATTATCATTTACAATGTTGCAAGTCAAAAATTGTTTGGTTATATTTTTAGCTCCACTATTCAAAGAAAGTAAAAGTATTGTCATGACACCACATTATTGGCATAAGATAACATTTTTGTTAAGGTCTAGCACTAAGAGAAGTTGAATGCACTGTATACTAACAGGTCTGTTTTTAGAGACAATGACATCACATAACTACTGTGTTATAGGTAAAGTCCAGCTATTTTTTGTGAAAGAAAACCAATAGATAAATTTCTACCTGAAAGCACTGCAGGTTAGCCGGAAGACCTCTCAACATAAAGTTCTAGCCCTTAAAAGGATTCAAATACATTCAGTAAGGAGCTGAGGAAGTACAAGTCACACACTTTGCCACAAGTGTCCCAATTTTCCTAATAATGCCAACTATATATTCACTTCTTCAACCAATGATTAGATATTATCAATATTTACTTTCTGACCTATGTCTTTAATATTCCAGGAGACATTAGACTTTGTTGCATATGTAGCTAAAGACGATGTAAATGGTCGGTCATGTCATGTTTTGGAATGTGGGGGAGGACTGTCTGAGGATGTCATTACAACGATAGGGCAGGCCTTTGAGCTCCGCTTCAAAGAGTATCTAAAGAAACAGCCAAAACCAGTTCATATGCCTGACAAGTAAGTAAGATAAAAAAAAATACATATATATTAAAGGAATGTAACTTTGTTCAATGCACCTGAGCACAGTGTGCTCAAAGGAGCACAACATGTTCAAGGTGGGCTTTTCTGGTACCCCTTCATCTGTGGGACTTCATCCATCATGTGTCGTGCAACGTCAATTGCTTGTAAACACACTAGGGGCTACAGTTTTTATCCAGTCATCACCAAATTTAGTCAGAATGTCACAAAGCTCAAAAAGTATTTCAATAGGTCATATCTTGGAAAAACTTCATGAAAACACCAGTGACAACATTTATGGCCCAATCTTTGCCAAACTTGGCCAGATTGTTTGTCTGCGCAAAATCTTTAATGAGTTTGTAACTGGGTCATGTGGGTTCAGAAAGTAGGTCACTAGGTTAAATCTTAGAAGGACCTTGTGAATACACTAGAGGCCACATTTATGGCCCAATCTTCATCAAACTTGGCCAGAATGTTTGCCTGCATAAAGTCTTTGATGAGTTCATAATTGGATCATGTGGGGATCAAAAAGTCGGTCACTCAGTAAATCTTTAAAATGTTGTGCAGAGGCCACACTTACGGTCCAGTCTTCACCCATGATTTCTAAAGTAAATAACTCTTAATTACTTGACACCAGATATGAGCCTGCTAAACGCCTTTGTCCTCAGGTAAGTGATTAAGGGCCATCATGGCCCTCTTGTTTCATGATTTGTCTTCCATAGATCAACAAAAACAGACTGTTATCTTTAGGTACATTAAAGTACATTTAGGGTCAAATGTCATACAAATTAAGTTAGTTCAGTTGATTATTTTTTCTTAAAAATTAAATCTATCAAATATTGTGTGCATACAAATAAACATATAAGCCACTTAACCACTTAATAGTTTTTGTAAAATACACTTAAAGGTTTAAAATATAATACATGTTGTATATATTCCAATATTTAATTTGTACATTGTTATCAGTAAGATAAGTTATTTTCAAGGGACTATGTAAAATTACAGTAAACACCTTTAAAGTACATAAAGCATTTTAGAAAGCAATAAATAGATTTTACTCTGTTTGAATTCATATTATATTTGATAGTATAAAGTTAAATATTTAGCCTAAAATGTCTATGGCAACAAATATTTTAATGGCCAATTTTAGTGAAATTTTAAAAAAGAAAATATTCTTTTTCAGGTATATCTATATATTTTGTGTTGATAATTTTATATTTTTTATAGAATACATTTTATTAGTTGTAAGTAAATAAAAAAGGATGAAAAGTTATGATCTTTTTTTTGTTGATTTGCCTATCTTTTAATAATGAGCAGGATAAAATATGGTTTAGGGATTTTGAAGTAGGGGTCTCTGGAAGAATTTAAGACCACTTTCTAAAAGCTGAAAATAATTTTTTCCAGGGTCTTTGCTCCCTGATCCTCCACAGGGGCCCTTGCACTATGCCTAATGCGGCCCCCAAATCCCTCGCCGAAATTTTCCTCCCTTTTCACATTTGACCAATCACGCCGCTGTAAATGTAGCTCTAGTTCTTTGTAGGTACAAAGTAAATGGAAGACTTTATTGGAATCACTTCTGTGGCCAGTCATTACGTCTGTCAGTGTGTCTATTGACAAGATTTGTCCTTGCTATTTCTTTGCTACCACTGGTCACATTTTTCTGAGCTTTACAGGAATTCTAATTATCGTCTTCTTGCAGGTATTTTCATAATGACACTTATTTGAGTCATGGTCCTTTGTTTAATTAAAAGTTACTACATGAAGCATTGCATTATCTAGTCACATTCATCATCTTTGAAGATAGTTATTGTTTCATGTGAATTCACTATGTGATTTTATCAGATTTAAATCATATAGTAAATGTTTTCTTCCAGTGCTATAAAGGAAGAAGATGCATGGGGTGGTAACAATGATGACGAGAGCGAATATTACAATGACAATCCATCGGCCCAGCCTCCCTCTCCAGATGAAGGTGGAGACACATATTCTAGCCCCACCTCCAACTTGCCTGTAAGTTCTCAGCACAGTGTCTCAGAATCATTATATGACTCTCCGCACTCAAACAAACCAGTCAGTAACAGTGAAGATATAAGTGCGCCCAGACGTCGCAGGATTCCATCAGAGTATGACTACCCCCCAACCAAGGAAGTTGTAAGTTAAAAGCTAATGGGAACCATCTTCCCTATATACTGATGTATATCAATGTATCCAATTCCATATATAACTTGAGAGGAATCTATTCCAATGGTGACAGTGTTTGCAAATTGCATTTATGTGCTTGCTGCTGCCGAAAATGTGATCTTTGCAAGCGGACATTTATTTCTTCTGTATGCATTGTGCTTCTAAAACCCTTATATGTTTCAAAGGTTAAATTCTCAGTCCTCTTTATTTTTGAAGGTTTGCCAAGTTGTTTGGTTTACTTTTTTTTTGTGTGCGCCGTATGACCTGTTAAGTGTCGGTGTGCCGTAAAACCCAAATAAATAAATAAAAAAATTTAAATTCCTCAAACCTTCATCCATTTTGAAGTCTTCATGAAATTAATTTGAAGTCTAATGCATCAAATCTGGAAATGTTTGTTTGTAGGGTTTATCATCCACAATTATTCAATTATCCAGATATAGTGTCCACTTGAATAGTTAACCATGTGCTGTCTGTGCTTAGTATAGCATGATGTGATAGGACTTTCATCTTATTGACATTTATACTTTCTTGAGCTTTAGCAAGTGAACTATGCCTCTACTATATTAATTGATTCATTGAATGTCACAGCTGAGATTTGAACTTGCAGGCTCCTCTACCTGAATTTGATTTTCTGCTGGATGCACTAACAGGTCATTGAAAATAAACCTTGTAAATTAAAAGATATTATAGTGGAACCCTTTTCAAAGAACTAAAATAAGACTGCCCTTAAAGTGTTTAATTGGTGTGGGATGTATAATTGAGATGAAAAAGCATATCACATAGATAGCTGTTTGTTCAATCAAGTTAAAAGACTTAATTTTGGGTTATGTCCTTATGGTTTTTACCAGACCTGCAGTGCACAGTTGGTTCTACCCAGACATTTGTCTGAGGTCTTCCTATATCAAAACAGCTGGACATCTCCACAAGGGGCATGGTAATTTTCCATATAGATTATACATGGTTTAACTTTGAAAACCTTCTTGTTAGAACCTGCAAGAGCTAGAGCCTTGATCTTTGGTAAACATGTTTTTTATGTGGCACATTATCAAATTGTTTTTAGACTTTTGATCAAAAACATGGTAGTAGAGCTGTGGCCTAGTGGTTGATTTGTAGACTTGTAACTTCTCTGACTTAATGTGGGAAGGTCTTCAACAGATCTTCAAAGTATCGAACTACGCGACAAGAAATACTCTAACTACCTTGAAATATATACTGATGGCTCATAAGCTGATTCATATGTCAGCTGTGCTTCCATAAGTAAAATTCATTGTTTTTAACAAAAACTACCACCCGACTCATCCATTTTTACAGCCGAAATTCAGGCTGTTAACCTTTCCCTTGATTTCATTTCAAGTCATCCTGGCCATAAAGTTGTTGTGTTTACTGACTCTTTGTCGGTATTACAGTCTATTAAAAATCTCAATTTTTCCATCCTCCTCATTAGAGAATTACTTTTAAAACTTAAGAAATTTGTCTTAATAAGAATATTGGTTTCTGTTGGCTACCCAGTCATGCAGGCATCAGAGGAAATGAGAATGCAGATAAGAGTGCAAAATCTGCCTCAGCCCTTACTGAGACAGATCTTTGCATCCCCCACACCGATTTTAAGCCACTTATCAATTGATATATTTAAACCAAATTGCAAACAAGTTGGTATAATACATTGTACTATTTATAACAAATTACACGCCATTAAACCTAACGTCGGTGGCAATATCTCTACTTGCAGAGAAAGTAGGCGGTAAGACATAGCTCTTATCCGCTGTCACATTGGACATACCAGATTAACTCATTCATACCTTCTAAAAAGAGAAGTTCAACCTGAATGTGTTCCTTACCAGGAACCTCTTACAGTTAATCACATTTTACTATATTGTATTGACACAGACCATATTCGGTCTAAGTATTTTAATGTCAATAACATTTACGAATATTTCATATTATATCTGTAGGTATTGTGGTGTTACCTAAATTGGATAGTTTAAAACCATTTGTCTTCAGCATTTTTAATTAAAAAATAACTGTAATCATAAACTATAAGTTACAACCTTTTACTTTTGACTGTAAGCAGATAACTTATTGAAACCTGCAAAATATGTTATATTAGTTAAAAACACAGCACTACAGAATTAAGGAGAAAATTTATTATTGGGAATTAAAGAATAAAATTGGGTTTACTCTGAGAATGCATGGTACTTTCTATATCAGTTTGTGCTCAGAATGAAAAATAATACAATGTTAATGCCAATGATTCGAAGGCTAAAGACCAGATGGCATTTCTGGAAGTTTACTTAAGAATACAGAGTCATGGTCTTGCACAGTCTTTCAATGAAGATTTCCAAGCTGCCCAATCATGTAAAACCAACATGTGTGCAGATCTTGAAAATCTATTGATAATGGCTGATTTGCAGTGTTTACAAAAGTCTATTAAGATTTCTAGTCCGTAAAACTGTGTTTAATTGATTGTATATTCATTTATGCTGTGTCGTAAATGGTGCACATTGGAAATTGCATTATTTTGTCAAAAAGGCAGGAAACATGCTCTTGAGAAAGTACTGCCTGCATTCATTGATTGTTCTCAAAGAAAATAGCTTGATGTTGCTATAATGACCATAATTGTATTTTAAAAAAACAATGACAAAAACAAACTTTTCTCTTCACATCCTTACTTTCTTTTCTTAGTTGAGCTAATTAATTACTATTATCAGACTGTGCACTTTTGTTTTCATTTTTTTGAAATGAACTATGTCTACATGTTATGACTTATCACTGTCAGCTTCATGACCTGTTTCAGTAGTTGGCAAAGACTGCAAATGTGTTTTTAGTAGACCTTTGGTGAAAAGGGATTAAAATTGTCCAGGAAAGTGAATTTGGTAGTACTTAAATCCAACTTTACCATCTTTACTGACAGACTTGAAAGCATGCCGCATGCAACATGTACAAGTGAAACCATTTTGGTAAAGGTCATTGCATTTTCTGGGGCAATTCCACAAATATTTCTTGTTCTATATTATGTCTTTGCTTGTTTGTGTAATACCTTATTGAATAAATTGTGTTTAATTAAATAATTATACAATTCCATTCTCTTCAGGTATTTTGTGAAAAGATGCATTTTTTTAAAATAAATGAAATGAGTATTTAACAGGTAATAGCGTTGTAAGTGTTATTTGTGTGCTAAATGTGACAAGGATATACACAGGTGTATAACAGAATTTTTGGATTTTCAATTTTAACTTTCAGATCTTCGTTATGTTTGTTTTATATTTTGGTTTTATCATTGCCATTTATGATGTTCTGATATCATTGTAGAATAAATCTATTTAAATACATCTGACACATGTAGGATGTTGTTATTTCACTGTCAGATAAGTGATGGGGTATACTCAGCAGTAAAGGAGGATGGAATGAACGGGTTCTCGTATGCTATTGCGAAGGACACGGCACTAATTGACTTTGAGGGTCCATCAGGGGCAACTCTCTATGACAACAAAGCAGGTGGGTTGTATTACAATTGATTTCTTATGTGTTTTTAAGTGTTTTATTTGCTCAAAACATTTTGTTCAAAAGACAGTTTTGATATCATTATAATTGCATTATAAAACATGTCTTCATGAATAAACATCGTATGGTGTAAAAACTCTATTTTGACAGTTTGCAGGCTGAATTCTATTGCAACACATAAGGTCAGAAAGTATTTATTATATTTTAGAAATCTGTCGAGCCTACATTGTAGTTGTTTCTGTTTTGCAAGTGAAGTGTTGTCTGCTAATTTTCAAAAGTGTAATTTCTAAACTATAAACAATCTTTCACTTTTGGCAATCAATTTATTATCCATTTAATTTATTTTTGTTAGGTAATATCCTTATATGTTGAACATTTTTCTTAATTAGTATATTTCGACTGTTTCACACTATCTTTATCTTCACATCCTCCATATGTTATCACTCCATCTGTTCATAATCACTCCATCTGTTCATAATCAATCCATCTGTTCATAATCACTCCCTCTGTTCAAAAATCAATCCATCTGTTCATGATCACTTTGGTCATAATCACTCTGTCTGTTTATAATCACTCCATCTGTTCATAATTAATCCATGTGTTCATAATCACTCCTTCTGTTCATAATCACTCTGTCTGTTCATAATCACTCCATCTGTTCATAATCACTGTCTGTTCATAATCACTCTGTTCATAATCACTCCATCTGTTCATAATCACTCCCTCTGTTCCTAAATGTACCCTCTTGTGATCAACACATTTCCTGCTTATATTATGGGCCATAGACTTCAGCCATCAACAAATGCTGAAAAATACAATATGACCATGAATGTGTTGATATGATGTAGTTTAATAACTATTCCAAATCTCATCACTATTTTTCATAGGGAATACAGGAGATGTGGATACATTTGAAAATGATGGTATACCTAGTATGTACGACAACAAAAGACTGAAAAGCCAACGGGGAGAAAATGGCTCTTTGGATCCCTTTGATATGGGTTAGTTAATTTCCTTTTATCTAATATTATATGCCTAAAAAATTTTTTATCACAGACTTGAAATTACAGGTTGGCATCATAAGCTATTTAAGGTAATTATTCAGTGTTTTTCTAAGGCTAATTTAGGGCCAAAGTTCAACCCTATTCTCCAAAAAGTATAATTTTCTTCCCTGTCCGATTCTTAAATTCCTCCATATCTTGAAAAATACCTCCCCCGCCCTCCCCCCCCCCCTCTAAATTTTAAAATTTATATGGATTGTGTTTCATTTTCATAATATGCATGATTAAAACAAATAGTAAATGTATTTAAGTTTATTTAACATCTCATTAATAATAATTACATATGCCGTGCATACTGGACCTGGTCGATAGAGCATCTGCATCAAGTACGGTAGGCCCCGTGTTCATCCTCGGTCGCGACATACCAAATTGTTAAAAATAGTAGTCTTATAACTCCCTTTCTAGTGCTTAAGCAGATATAAAGGTAGTTTCATGACTGGTTGGCCTGGTATCTGGATAATGTGACTGAGTGTGGTATCATGCCAGGTGTTCATGACATGCTATACATCATGAAGGCAGAAATATATCTGCTTCAAGTGGACACCATCTCTAGATAACTGAGATACTGTTGATGGGATGATACACATATACAGAACTGTATACTGTTCATAATTTCCCCATTATAGTTTGTCATGATGCAATTCTTGCCCTTTTAAAGGGCCTTCCTCCCAGAGGTGAAAAACCCTAAATGAAAATGTTGTCTTTCCCCACAGGCTTTGGGAAGAAACCTTAATGCAAATATTGTCTTTCCCCACAGACTTTGAGAAGAATCCTAAATGCAAATAATGTCTTTCCCCACAGACTTTGAGAAGAATCCTAAATGCAAATAATGTCTTTCCCCACAGACTTTGAGAAGAATCCTAAATGTAAATAATGTCTTTCCCCACAGACTTTGAGAAGAATCCTAAATGCAAATAATGTCTTTCCCCACAGACTTTGAGAAGAATCCTAAATGTAAATAATGTCTTTCCCCACAGACTTTGAGAAAAATCCTCAATGCAAATAATGTCTTTCCCCACAGACATTGAGAAGAATCATAAATGCAAATATTGTCTGGGAAACACTTTCATATTATTCTCCATCATTACCATGATCATAAACCTTATAAATCAAAAGTCATAAATGCAACTTGCTAATGAGATCTGTTTGAACTTTCTTTCTAAGTGCAGATGTTACAAATTACATAAAACATGCTAAATTTGTAGTTTTAAATCAATACATAGCACAAACAGTTTATTCTCGCATAAAAGTAAGAATCAGATTGTGTTCTCATAAAACCTTTTACTTTCTCACTTTTTATGCAAATTAATTTTACTTGCCATTTATTCAAGTGTAGTCTTTGGGTTTTGTATTTTTATAAAGCCTATTATGATGTTCCATACTTTATAAATGTTTTACATGCCATATACATAATTCTTCTGTCTCCCATCAAAATCAGTCCGTCTCCTACTTAACTGTATCGTATCATCCAACCTCAGGCACTCAGTGCCCAACTTCTTTCTAGCTTACCAGCTGCAATAGCTCAAGCAGTAGAGTGTTAGCTTGCAGATCAGGAGGTCGTGGGTTCAAACCCCGGCTGGGTCAGACCAAAGACTTTAAAGTTGGTAGTAGTGGCTTCCGTCCTAATGCTCAGGGTTAAGGGGACAGCATTACACCTGACTTGTCGGTGTCAGTATAATGGACTGCCTGTGTTTAGTCCCTGGGCATTTCATAAGTGCCCCTGTACAATAATGATAGAAATGTCGGCAAACCCCATCCCATTCCCTCTTTCCAGTTTAACAGAGCCAAATATAAATATTAAATATGATTTAATCTTATTTCAGAAATTATTTTTTTCCTTCACCTTTTTTACTCAGCCATCCTCTCAAATAACTCATCTTTAACATAGTCTGATATCTTTTCTGTCATTTCTTATTATTTGATTTATCTAAAATATATTTATATATTGCCTATACCTTTACAAAATGAGTTTTTGCAATATACTTTGGAGTCTAGTTTTCCAATCAGACATTGTCAGTCAGTCAAAGTCTATTAGACCAAAGGGTCTCATTTTACTTGCTTTGTCCAAAATGCAGAATCTGGAAGGTTTTTCAATGAACCTTTTTCTACATACAAAATACACATATACATATAATATATATATTATATATACTTTGCCAAATGTCCCCCATGTTAATAATTAAATTTGGTTTCAACCAATCAGAGCCATTCAATGACTCCCTGCCTGACCACGGGCTAGCATCCCATCAAAGGGCCCCTGAGGAACCTCCTCCCCTCTCAAGACAACAAAGGATCTCACCCATGTTTGAAGAGTGGTTCCACGGCAACCTAACTCGCAAGGAGGTTAGTGTCTATGCTAAATAATATTATTTAAGTGTAATTGTTTTTTGCCAGATTTTGCTAAAAATAAAGGGTGGGTGTGCAGGCCTGCTTGCGGTTTAGGCATTGCAAACTTTTTGTGCTTATAACATTAATCTTTACTAAAAGCAGAATACTGGCTTTGGTCATGCTATGGGCATGAGGTTTAACAACTTCCTAGTTTGAAACTTGCTTAGGCTTTGATTTACTGGATTTAAAGTAGGTGCTTAAGTCTGACCATTGATGTAATCATAACCAATCTCAGGTGACCAACTGAAAATGTAAAATCTTAGAACTGGCAGATCTTCTCTATCTTGAGTGATAAATGTTTATTCCAGGCAGAAAAGATGCTGCAGGCTGACGGAGACTTTCTGGTGAGACAGAGTACATCAGATCCAAACCAGTATGTTCTCAGTGGACGACAGAACGGTGCCATCAAACATTTGCTGCTTGTAGACCCAGAAGGAGTGGTATGTAAATTGATAGAGAAAAATGTCTTATGTTAGTGCTAGATTATACTTCTTTGCTTATTGGTACTTTACCTGTATTTTACATAGAAACCTAAAGACTCTATAATAAGACAGGTGTTTATACCCAAGCTGTTTGGGTCTCTGAATTGCATTTTTGTAAGCCTCAAAAAGTGAAAAAAGTTTGACACTACAGTCAAACTTGTATTAAGCAGCCACCCAAGGGATTGACGAAAATTGGCTGCTTAAGACAAGTTGGCTGCTTAATACAAAACATCCCTTTGGAGACTACAAGAAATGCAATCTCTTAATTATGTTCTTAATTAAGTACTCCTACATATTATTTTTAAATTTTAAACTACATGTGCATGTATTTTATTAAAAAGATTGATTTAGGTGTACATAAATGTATATTAAAAAGAAAAAAAAGTAGTGGACCCGAGACAGGCACTTGTCTAGCCGTTGCCTCAAGAAACCATCGGTGGCATAGTTCATTAATGTCATCATTTGGTGTCGATCGTCATGGGCGTTTCATATCGCAATTCTCATTGTCAAATTCTTCCATAATTTCTCTTTTCCTTTTTGCTATGTTCTGGATCTGCGTCCGCCCAACATTAAATTATGCTGCGACGATCCACGAATTTTTGCCAGCATCCAGAAGCTTGACAACCTTAGCTCGATCTTCTAGCGTCAGGCACGTCCGTTTAGACATGTTGGATATCTTACTGATAATGCTGACGAGTTCTAAATGTTCCATATTTATACAGTTCAACATTAAAGATAAGACAATTAAATAACAGTTTGTTTTGGCAACAGTTTTAATTTCTCTTTTAACTAAAACAATTAAAAAAGGCCGCCGATACGGCAATGCGCTTTTAAACCTTAACGAGTAATGTCGGCACCTGAATGTTTGTACTTAAACATAAAAGTGGAAGTAGAGTTGTCACGTGATAACTCTCTGGTGAAAATTACATGTGATTATGCAAACTGGACACATATTGACATTAGTAAAGGTAATTAAAGTACACCGCTACTTAACTGGTACAATCCCTACGCTCATCATATCAAGCTGCCAATTTCTAGGTAGTTAGGCAGAGTACGCCTTTGTCACTGTGTAGTGGGTGGGGTGAAGGGGATTAGTGTTCACACGTCCATTGACTGACGACTGCTGATTGGCCGTTGATTGGGGGTCAATTAAGGAAGGATTATTTCGTTTGAAGGTGACCGCTGGCCGCAGAAGACAAACGACCGCTTATTACAAGAAAATTAAAGAAGAAATTGCTCGGGGGGAATTGAAGTGACCGCTTACACCAAAATGGCCGCTCTTAACACGCGACCGCTAGTACAAGTTAGACTGTAGTTGCAAAGCATTAGGGCTATAGTCTTTGTTCATCTAGAGGTGTTCGTGACTCATTGGTGGTCACTGACTGGTATCTTTTCTCCTGCTCAGCCCCTCACCAATACTAAGTAACATGTGCAATAACTGTTGACTGCCAAAGCTCTTTTTGAATTAGAGACATTCCCCATGATATCTCCCTTTAAAGAAGAAATAAATACCTTGACCACAGGCATAAATTTGTCATATATGACAGTTCTTCAAGTAAACCTCACCATATAACAGACATACACTTAAAAATGTGTTGCGCATAACAAGTAACTGGAGCATCAGCTCCAGGTACGGGAGGCTCTTGGTTCGATCCTGGGCAGCAACATACCAAAGTCTTCGAAAATGGTAGTGGTACACACGAGCAAATATAAGGGTAGTTCCACGACTGATTGACCCAGTGTCAGGATAATATGACTGGGTGTGGTGTCATGCCAGGTCTTCATAGCATGCTATACACAGTAAAGGCAGAACTATATCTGCTTCAAGTAGACACCGTCTCCAGATAACTAAAATACTGTTGGTGGACGTTAAACCCTACAAACAAACATTTACAAATGCGATTCTTTAGGTCAAGATCATATTTATGGCGATCCTCATACATTGCTACCCATGTGAAATTCTTCAATCAAAGTTAAGCATGTTACATTAATACACATACAATTGGATCATGCATACGTTCTTCAAATGTAAACATTAATGTCAATGTTATTGGCAAGGTCTTGGTCATATCAGTACCAAGAGCATTTCTCTGTTTCCGTTAAAGTACAATGTAACATTTACAAATACATTGGTTTATTACTACTTTGATTTTATATCTTTCTTGGCTTCAGGTGAGAACAAAGGACCATTCTTTTGAAAGTGTGCCCCATTTGATCAACTTTCATAGGTCACAAAACATACCAATCATCTCACAGGAAAGTGAACTTCATTTGAAGCGACCAATCAGCAACAAGCTTACAGCAATCTGAAAAAACCTGACTGCAGATTAAATTTTCTGTTGAAATAGGGAGTAGTGTTGATCAGGAAAATGACCAACTTTGTGATGTAGTGTTTATTCTAATATGTGGTAATGGTGTGAACTAATCAGTCATTTGAAGTGTTTTCATTTTTTGTTTTTAAAATTTGTTCTCTATATTATATCTTGATATGTTGTATATTTACAATCATCATCATTATCAATATCATTTGCATAAACATTACCTGCACAACCATCATTGTCATTCAAATGTTATGATATTCATGAATTCTTTCTTCTAGTATTGTTGTCTTCAATTCTACGGAATGTAAAGGTATTTCCCTGTATTCTTGTTAAAAAAATATTTTTTTATAGTATATAAAACACTTCCACATTTTTTGAACTCACGATGACGTGATTCTTCTTTAGATATTATACCCTCATCATAATGTATTATATTTTTGTTTTGTCTTGATTTTCGCCCAGTTTATATAAATTTTGGTTGTGAGTGATGCATATTCATTGTAGAGATTTGCTTAAAAGTGAATTTTCTAGGCTTATGATTTCATATGATATGTGTCTCATCAGGCGAAAATAGGTAAATCTTCCTTGAAATGAAAATTTTTTTCGCAACGTTTATTGTCATTTGTTGTACTGAGCATGCTAAGCTGATGGTGCAGTTTGTGGTATGATTAATGAAGTACTAAGACAAAAATAGTTTAAAGTTTAATAGTACTGTTCAAAGGATTGGGCTTTGTTTTGTTTTTTTAATGTGTACAATGTCGGTACATGAAGCGTAATGCTCCAAAAAAGAGTATTTAAGATGATGAGGCATAAAATGTGTCTAAAGACTGGATGCTACGGGTATGAAAAGAAATTGATTTTACTCTCTTTCTTATATCTCGAGTATTTAATTTAAACAAATTAAATGAATATTGAATTTACATATGAGTCATAAGGGGCAATCTAGGTAAAAGGGCCATTTTTGAAATAAGCCTTCATTTTCAATCAATTTCCCAAATATATAACAAAATTCCTTCCAAAATCATTAATTATTGAGTAAGATGTAATGACTGATTATACTTGATGACATCTCATTCATTCATCAAACCAAATATCTCCATTTTGTGTTTCTCCCTTAGTTTAAAACAAAAGAACAAACTATGCGAGTTTACATTCAAAATGTATATTTTTTTTATGCCTGTATATAACAATTGAATTTTACTGTTGTTATTTTGTAGTAGACTGGCATTTAAAGTTGCTCGGCTTCTCTTTTTTTATTCTGTAATTTACAGTTTTGTATAGTTTTCTTTGAACCTGACATATTTCTGCCAAAACAGATGTTATTACACACAAATGCTTGGAGTTGTGTTTGTTTTATTCATACCAATGTAGTTAGATAATTGAGAAACAGTTACTTAGTTGAGCTACAATTTATATATTTCATTCAGTCTTTGTTGTTGAGAATTTAATGTTGTATTTTCTTTAGAAGTGTGACTTTTTGTACTTTAAGGAGTAAACATTTTCAATCATTCCATATATTCTACATGTAGTATCATTGGAAAGAGAAACTACAACTTTTATACTGTCATGTGATTATGTACACAACATATAGTACTCGACATGTCTTTGTAACCAAAGAAATTGGAGGTCCAATTACTGATATTGTATTGATGTTGTTATGTTTTTGTAAATCTTAAAATTAGATGTTCAGAACTTAGAAATGAGTTTTGTAGTTGTAGCTGAATGTTGAATACAAATATTGTTTTGTCATTTTGATACTGTAAATGGAGATGAAGGTTTTATTATGAAAAACAATCAGAAATACAACAGTTCCTAAGTGTAGGAACTCAAAACCATGCCTTTAATACCAGTAATAACAATAACTGCAGAAGGTCGCTCACAGCTATGTGCCTTTGTTATCATTTAAAGTGGTGTAGACAGTTAAAATTAAAACTCTTTTGGTAAGGTCTACATTTAATATCTATTGTTATCTTTTTAATATATGTGTAAATCCTACATGACTTAGTCATATTTTCATTTTCATAAGACCATCAGGAATGCAAGATTTGAATATAACTCAAATTACTTCTGCGAAAATGGTGTCCTTCAAAACATAAAACATTTTTTTGTCTCTTGTTTTGATTATTTGAAAGTGTTATGATGATTTTTAAGGTAGCATACTGTTGTAAATCTTTCTTAACTAAGAACATTATCACATCTTACTAGCATATATGCACATAATGTGCATGTTTGTCATAAGCAATATACTTATCCACTTGAATGCACCACATTCATTGAAAAGAATGTGTAGTCTGATCATGTGTCAGGCACAATGAAAAAGTACAGATTGCTGTAAGCTATATTAAATCTCCCTCTCTCTCCAAATCTTTATTGTTTTGTCAGGCTCATTTTTTGTACAAAAAAAAAAAAAATGATTTGTGAAGCTGTTGTCATAACCCTCTCATTGCCATTAGTTAACCTTTTTGTCTATGAACATTTCACAAAAACCATTCACTTTGTACCTTAAATACATGTTTTTCTCATAAAAGCGGAAAACATTTCAAAAAGGTTCTTAACCCTAAAAATTCATTTTGGCAGAGTTAGTAGCCTTTTGTCGACTTCAACAACTTTAACAACTTTTCAATTTCAACAAATTTTTTATACTATAAGGCACTGGGAATATTGGAATGAAATAATGCTGTTTATAAAGAGCTTTTCTTTGTAAAAATTTCTACTTGTATGCATTAAGTTGTTTTTTTTCATTCAGTATTTCTTTATGTATCTTAGTCTTATGTATATATTTTTAATAAATATTTTACCAGCTGGCTGTATTATTGTAGAATGTTTGAATATTCCTTTTAGATTGTGATAACAAAAAACTTTGTTAACCTTGTTTACACAAGATAGATTTTAAAATGCACCTTTTTTATTATAAGGGAAATTGTCTCTAAAACTAAGTCCAAGACAAATTAATTCTAATAGAATCAATTCTCGGTTGTATAATATTTTAAAGTATGTTTAATAAAGTGTTTGATAAGTCATTACTGGTCAAAATATTTCGACATCTTTTGTTACTGTTTTGTAGATTATTTAGATTTTTTCCATCACATTGTTTATTTGTCTTTTCATGTGTTTTTGTAACTTGCTGCATATATTTCTATGCTTGTATCTCATTCTTGGACATCTTTTCTCGCATACTGCTTGTGTAAAGATTGTGTCTACATATTAATAAACTTACTTTGATATTGTCTTCTAAATTTATATATTTGTGAGTATGTAAGAAGACTTTTCTTTTATCTTTAAATATTTTTGTTTCAATTCAAAGAGTAATAATCTGAATTAATAGTTGGCATGCATATTTTGAATGTCATATTTGAATCTTTTACCTTAGTGGAAAGAAACCATGCGATTCTTTATTGGCTATTGTGTTCATTGAAGTTCTTTCAACAAAGTTAGTTTTTACTGTTCAAACTATTCAGTCTACTTTTTTAATACATTTGTTAGCTCCCCTTCTTTGATTTAGAGAACAAATTTCCATAAAAAACATAACTAGTCTTCTATCATGTACTTTTGTTGTATTCGTCAATTTTTCAAAATTTATTATTTATGTTATCATTTTATGGCATTTTATTAAGATTATTTTTTTTTAAATTTCATTTTTTTTAATAATTTAACTGAGTACTTATAATTTCTTCGTGAAAATGTTATTTCTGAAAAATGTGCATAATATGAAATTTATAGAATTATCAGCTTGATACTTAAAAATTTAACCTTGCATATTTATTTTTAAAATTTGTTTAAATCAATTTATTCTTTGCATATTTAGAAGATGTTCCAGTCATATTGTTGTACATTCTTGTACATTGTTGGTTCTGCCATGATGTTTGTGTTGGCTCTGCTAATAGGCCTAGTGTTAGTGTGTCTGGGTAGTGTATACATTAAAACAACAACAACAAATTCTTTAAAAAATGCATTTTTTTAGCAATATTGTTTGATGCTGCTGGTCAGTTTTATTTAATAACATGAAATAGCCCATTATTTGACACAAAACACGCAAGTTTAATGTAGAATGGTTTATAAAACTGTAAGTTGTTTTGTTAGTCTTAATATGCAACCGCTAGGCTATGAAAAATGCAGGCCTTTTGGTGGCAAACATTCCTAACTGAAATTATTGTTTTTAATATTTTCATTTTTTCACGTTTTTTAATTTGAGGCATAGCATGCATTAGCCTGAATATAATTGTAGTATAATGTCTTATTTAAAAAGATTTTAATATATTTTGTTCAAAGGGTAACTTGTATAATAAAAATGTATGATAAATGTTTATTTTTTGAGGAAATAAAAAGCAACAACTGGAAATAAGATGCATGCTCGATAATGTATATAATATAATCCTAAGTTATAACCATTATATTAAAATTGTTTCTTTTGTACATACAATATTTGAAAGAAAATGTGTTTATCTGTGCTGCTTTTCATAAATGCACTTTTTGTAATTAGGGGTTAATTTCACCAAAATTGGCTCATCATTAAGATTTCTCTGTACAAGTGTCAAGCCCTTAAAAAGTTAAACACCAAAACTTGTTGTCTACTTAAAATGCAATCTAAATATTAATCATAGATAACATTAATCACTTATAACATTAACAAAACAATATCAATAACATTAAAGATATTTCATTCATTGATGCACCACTGATATGTAGTGCTATGATTTTCCCACAATTTTGTTAAATCCATTTGGGCAAAATTTCAAAAAGGAGTTATACCATTTCTCCCTACATAGGGCTTCTATGGTGATATGTGTATAATTGTAGATATATTCTAAGGATTAAGTTAGCCATCAGCTTTATTTATGTACATTTTCATTTTCTGCATAACATCAGGTGCTTTGTAAATGAAAACACTCAGAATTGCCCCCTGCATAAGTTACGCTCCCTTACTAGTATCTACACAACTGGTTGTATCACTCTTCAATATAATTGCATTTCTTAACTTATACACATAAACATGATCATAAAAGTCTCATGAAATTTTGAAAAATGCTATATAAAAAATATGGTTTGTTGCATATCAGGCTTATCATATTGTTCCACTTTTACTTGTGCTTATGGTTGTCTCTGTTGTCAAAAACACATAACATTCATTGAAATTTGTCCTGGTCTCTTACTTTAATTTGAGTTTGGTTTTTGTCTGGGACCAGTTGATTGTTATGGATTAAAAGGATGTTTCAACCACTGTTGTATAAAAGCAAATGTCTTGCCAGCTTCCTTCTACCAAGTTATTCTTTTGTTATTCTCACATACTTAAAGCTTTAGTTAAGTTAAATTGTGTCTTGGATATAGGACATAAACGTGTTTTAATCATGTTTGCCTTATAAGCTATTTTCTATTCACCACATGTTTTATGCTACTTTTCTCACTTTTTTACTTTCCTTTGATTATTCAAAACATGGGTAAAGCCAAGTTATTTTTATCCATCTGATTCACAGCCTGATAAAACACAAATGACTCTCTGTCAGAATTGAACTGAAGCTATGAAATTTATTCATAACAATATTTTTATAGTTTTTCGAACAGGTTACATAGACAACATGTTTATGTGTATCACCTTTCAAACCCTCCTCATAACTATTTAATGACTACTTCTCTTAGCATATTTATTTTTACCTAAGTCACTGTATATTATGTTGCTTTGTATTTTTCCATTTACTTAAACCAAAAAGATTTGCATCCCTTGTTTCAAAATCCCCTGTATTCTATGTTAGCCCACATTTTTCATTCTCATAATTTTCTTTCATATTATATATTTTATCAGATAGATTTTGTTTTGGAATGTATTACCTATAAACATGATCACTTGATTTATTGCATGCTATTGTAACTTTGTTGATATGTTGTTGTCTGATTGAACAAATAAAAATCTTGACATTTATTTGTCTTCCATGAACATTTAGTAGTTTTCTGTTTAAGATGTGAGTTTAGATCAAGTCATGTTACAAGTTTTGCCATACTAGTAAATATAATTTTGGGGAAAAATATACATTTTTCCTAAAGCAAATTGAAAAAAAACAACACACACAACTTTATGACATTTTAAGTGTGTTCTTTAATTTCACTGATCTTGTGAAAGTCCTGAAAATAACAAATATATGAGCATGATGCTGTCATAGCTCACATTTAACCGTTCTCTTATTAAAATTGATATCATACTGAAACTATGTATTTTTTTTTGACACATTCTTTTAAAACCACATGAATGTTGCAATAATTTGATAAAGAATTTCTTTTAATTTATCCATAAATAATAGTTAATGCAAAACCTGCACTTATTGTGGTAAATATGGATGAAAAAGAAATAATTCCAAAAGTGTGATAAACTAATTTATTTGAAAAGAAAGCATAAAACATGATATGAATTGAGGAAAATATATTTAATTTTATATACATGTTTATCATTAGGAAACACTGAGAATACGGAACATGTGTTTTGTGACGTTCTTTTACCTTTAAAACTAGTATGGTCCTGCCATATTGTAAAAGAAACATGTTAAAACATTTTTATATATTAAAACAATATGTAAATATGTTAAATAAACATTCTGTCTATAACAAAGAATCGGGTAAATGGTATAATATCGATCTATGATATATAAGTATTTAACTAAAATTTCTGAATGCTTACTGCATACAAAAAAGTTTCTGATGCACTATCTTACAATTATAAAATTATTTTTATGACAAATATTCACAAATGTGTTGATTAAATCAACATAAATACAAACAAATAACTAAAATAACATTTAATAACTTACAACACATGATTTTATAAAAAAATCTTTATCTTCTGGTATTTTGAGTATTCCATTTCTTTCATGCAGAACAATGAAAAACGTTACTCTGGCTTCACATAACCAATATTGACAGATTCAATAAAAAAACATAGTTTGTTCAGAAGCTCTGTTGCCTTATGATGTACCTGGTTGTATGCATTGACTCGGATGAAATTACTCTCGGGGAAGGAGGCAGCAAACTGATCAATGACGCTTCCTTGTCCTATGCCAATGATGAACACCTGCGCCTCATTTGTCAGTGAATGAGTTTCAGATAATGCCGACATATCAAGCGTATCCATATCAGAATCGACAAAGATAACACCAATCTTGATAGCACCGTCTCTCCCACCATTCTCAGCAGTGAAGCCGCTGCGACGGACCTTTTTGATCAGGCGGGCAACGGTAGAAAATTCGATAGAGGCAAAGTCTTCTGGCGTGAGCTTGTTGCTTAGCTGGAAATTGCCTCCCGACGGGCAGTTGTCGGTTACGCGGCCGATATGGAGGTAGCCGGAATCGATATCCAGATGCGAGACGACTGTCGAAATGAGCTTGGAAATGGCGCTAGATTTGGCAGCATTTATAGCCGTGGTATCGTAGACAAACACCATGTCGATGTTGCTTTGGACATCACAGACTGTAGAAGAGAGAAACAATGATACACTCAAGTTTAAATAGTAAGAAAAAATCTTTCTTTTTACTGCATACACGGACTGGAGGATTATAGGCAGAGAAACATAATCTCTTTTCATTATCAAAACATTACATAATTATCAATTAAAGCTGCTTAGATTTAATTAACCGACTGGCTGCACTGTCTTGTTTCTTTTCATTTACTGTTGTTTACCAACGAACATAAATTACAGACATGCAATGTGAAGCAAATGAAGGTAATCTTTCAGTTATCGTACATTGCTTGTATTAACAAACAAGACAATAATTTAAAAATAACACAGCTAGTTTAGCATTCTTACCAGGTTGGTCTGTTGGCTTCACTGCTACGTTATCTGGCTCCACTCCGCAGGTTCGGACGGACAACAAGTTCTTGATGGAGTTCAGAGAAGCGAAATCATTGACTGTAAATACAAATTTGTCATCAGGATCACTGGCAATCCGCTTGATTTCAACGAGGTCAACACCGGCACCAATACCAATGGCAAATACATTGATGCCCGCTAGGTGATTCAGCATAGCTTCTCTTGTGGTCATTTCTTCATCTGCAGACAAACCATCGGTAAGCACAATGGCAATATGCGGCACGCCCGGTCGGGCGACATTGGGAGCAAATCCATTTTGTCGCATCATCTGAAGGGCCAAAGCAGTATTAGTACCACCTCCGTAATGTTTGATGTTCCTGATTTTCTCTGTCAATCCATCCTTGCTCAGATTGTTGTCCAGGGCGACGATCATCTGGGGATGGCTGCTGAAAGTCATCACGCCAACGCGTGTCTTGTCGGTTGCGATGTCGAACTCTTTAATGATATTTTGGACAAAATCTAGCTCCCTAGAAAAGTCCTTTGCCTGGATGCTACCTGATGAGTCGATGACGAAAAGCACATCAGCGGGTTTGCCTCCACAATCTGAAATATATGTATAAAAAGTATAAAACAAGTTGTTCGCAATATTCCGATTAAATTGGCTAACATATTATTCAACATGTACTTACATCTTACTTCAGATGGAAGATGGAATTTCATTCTTGCGTCATTTAAAAAATGCCAAATTATTGTAACGTAAACGACATAATTGGTCACCATTTTGAAATATTTAAAAGAACAATGATCGAGCAGATACCTTTAATAGGTTGTTCAGCGGGAGGGTCCGTGGTGGTTGTTGTAGTGGTCGCCATTGTAGTGGTAGTAGTTGGAACCTTTGTCACTGAAAAAATAAAGAGATCAAATTCTCAAAGCGTTTATTTTCACATAACTTTGTTTTTTCAACAATGCAAATAACTATGTGAAAATGTAATGCAAATAAGTAAAATTATATTTCTACAAGCATGCATTGTATAAGAAATAATTTTCAAATATGATCATTTTAAACAACGTACCCTCGCACGTTTTCTGGGCCAAAATTCCAGTAATAGAATCTAACGCTGCAAAGTCGTCCACCTTGAACAGATGGCTGTCATCGGGATCAGTAGCAATATATTGCAATTCAGCAAGATCAAGTCGCTGCCCAACACCAATGGCAAACATGGTTATATTTGCATTGTGTGCCCGTTCAGCAGCTCGTCTGGTTGCTAGGTATTTCTGGGAACGCCCATCCGTGATAACTATGGCAACGCTACTAACGCCATCACGTTTGCCGGCCTGTTGGGTAAACATATGGTCAATTGCATAATTAATTGCGTCTCCAGTGTTGGTTAACAGCCCTCCGTGGTGCTCGATGTTACCGATTGCTTCAGCGATGACTGTCGGGTCCATTTTCTCGTTCAGATTAAACTGCGGCCATACCTTATGGCCAAACAAGACGATACCGATACGGGTTTGGTCAGAGTTGGGACCGATGTTGAACTTGCTGACAACTTGGTTGACAAAAGCGGTTTGCTTGGTGAAGTCTGTAGGGTAGATGCTGGAGGATGAGTCCACGATGAAGACTACATCAGCCGGTTTGTTGCCGCAACTTGTGGTGTCAGCGAGGACACTGGTCGCCAGACCAAACTGGAAAAAATACAGAATAAATGCAATTAGATGAAGAATATTTGTTAAAGTTGTGGACATTTTAAAATATTTAAATTTGATATAATATGTGTAAGCAGATATACTGCTCACAAGATCTATCAGAATTTTTTAACAAAGATGATTTGTTCAATTGTATGCATTCTTGTCCAGACACATCCTTCATATTTCTTTTACATGTGAAAGAGACTCAGTAGGTAACAGACAGCAAAATGCAATAGGTACGTTTTCTTCGAAACTATAATATTAAACTTTCCATCACTGCGAAGACGGGTCATTCAACAATATGGTAGTTTGCTTTATGTTTATTGTTTTTTCTGATACAAGCGAAGGAGCTTTTCAACACCTGTAATAAGATACTTACTGAAATCTTTTTCCATTAACTTGACATTAAAGCAAACTCAATTTTTAAGGATAACAAATTGACACATGTCGATTAGTTATAATAACACCATGAAAATAAACAGATATAAAATATCATAAAAATATAAAACAGCAACTTACCAAAATAAAAAATGTGAGTTGATCCATTTCATATATCCTTATGTTATTCGCTTGTTTGTAATATAAGAGTTATGATACTGAGCCAGTCCAGCCGTCAAACATTATATACCATCTTTGTTAAGTAGTTGAAGAGCCACCCACGACATAAGACAATTGTCAAATGCGATGGCGCACCATCCTGTTTGAAGTAAGGGTCCGGAAATAATTGTGGATGAAACATCTATCATTGCTACCTTCACAGTACTTGAACCAGTCTGGGGAATGATACATTTTGAAGAGGTTGACCTTATATGATCCTTTGGACGTGCGCGCAACCACGCACGTATCTCACAAAACAAAAGATGATCACCGCACTATACATTCCAAGCAATCAAGTTTACGAGGTTTTGTATCATTTATTATGTCATAGTGACTCCGTACAAACCTTTTAATATTTTTTATTTATATGTGAATGAATGTTCTGCTACTTAATTAATTTATTTTATTGAATAGTCTGATAAAAGACATGTTTAATGATGGTGTATAAAACAGGAAAGTTTAAAATAAATTTGAAAAACAACTTCAGAAATGTGAATCCGCTACAAACGTTTCTGTTATTTTTTCACAATTAAAAATTTCTTTTAATGGACACTATTTCAGAAAACCAACCTAATTAAGTTGTGTACATGTAATCGTAATCAAGTGTTGACAAGAGTTTTCAGCTTTTTCGTGATCTTTACCATGTATCACAAAAGTATATTCATTTATCAAGACAAATTTATCAAATAAATATAAAAAAACTGGAATCTGTGCACGTTTCTGCCATGTTCTCTTCTCTAATAACTCAATAACTCTGTACAATACTATTATTACAATATGGGAACACCCCGCCCCCTCCCCCGCAAAATAATTATATTTAGATAAGTGATATCATAAAACCCATGAAACACACCCATTTAATTTCCACGAAAACAGACAATTTTCAAGATAATAACTTTGTTTTCAGTAAAATATTAAAGATATTATGAAAGTAAATAAAAGGTATGGCGTGGCGACATACAACACCTAACACGCGAATACTTCGAAAAATCTTGTTAAGATAATATTATCAGGTATTATTGAAACTGCATGTACTTTCTTGTGACCAGATAAATAACACAAAAGCCACTAACTTTTGTCATGAAAACTAATGATTAAGAGTAGCAAGAATATGCCGCCAGACAAAATACCGTGTGTTTTGACATGACTACACTATACAACGATTTAAACACGCAAGTCTTTTATTCCTGTCAAATGCAATTTCGTGATTATACAATGTTACAGTAAAGTATCCTTGACGACTACCGTAGCAAAATCAATTGATAAATCAGTAACGGTACCGAAAGTGGAGTTACTCCTAACATTCCCCCACCCCCTCCCCTGAAATCGGGAACTATTCCGTGTTGGCGCATGAATGATAACACTTCTTTAAACTGACGTTATGTTAACATTGTTAACATGTTTTATATTTAAAATTGGCAACCCATAAACTAGTTGTTTTGTTTTCGAGTGAGATTTCATAAACTAAAATAGAGCCTATCAGTACAAACTGGAGCCACGTAAACAACAGATATAATAAATTAAAATCGAAGAAATAACTTACTTCATATATAAAATACAGTTGTACTTTGTAAGGTATCTATTCACCCTAAAGAATATCGTCGACACTCTATGTAGTGCCTCTAGTGTTATATACCGATATATGCACAACAAACCAGTTACTCAATTCCGCGTTTTATGTCAATTAAATACCAAGCTCCACGTGTTGTATTAGTTATTATACAATTTTGGTTTTATTTATTTCAAGCTGACGTGATAAAAACAACATTTGTTAGCGAGGTCTTCCTAAAAGTATACGGTAATTCATTTACAGAGGTATTTTGTAAAATATAACAAATAACGTCATCTATCGTAAAATGACATAATGAATAAAAGGAAAGCAATTTAAGACAGCGAGAATACCAGGTTGGTGTTGATATAGATAAATGTTATCATGCGAGGCTAAGAAAATCAGAAAGAACGAGGCATAACATTTATCTATATCAACACTTACCTGGTATTTTTTTTATCCCACAATAATAAGTTGTTTTTTTCAAATGGATTTAAAAGGGAAACATTTAAATATACCGCTACTGTTCCTCCTTTACATGATCAGACATTCCAATGCAATATACGATATTCATGCGCGTGCATAGAGTAATTAGGCTATAAGAAATAGTTCTATTTTACTATTAAAAATAAGACAATGAACATGTTATTTCTTTTATTTTATTTGCGCTATATATAAGGTTGTATTTTTATTGATAACGATTACTAAAACAAATTGTTGGAATATAACAACAACAAAAATCACACCCTCGTGTAAAGTTATACATGTAGTGTGTAATGTCAAGGCCGATTAACAATTAAGTTGCTACGCACATGGAATTAAGAAACGCGAATTACATTCGAGGTTTGTGTGTGTTTTCGGTTGTAAAAACACTTTGGTCATGGATTTTTATTGTGAATGACATTGAAATTCTGAACATTGAATAAAGCGCCAAAAAATTGGGAAGAAAGTTGTGATTTTGACAGGGTGACTTGCGAAATTTGGAGAAATGTTGGGATTGGAGGTGGTATGTTGATGATCATGTTTACGTCTAGAAACTGTGAATTATTAGGACACCTGTCCAGATCTGTGTAGTCAGCTATACTTGGTTCAACTAAAGATCGAGCGTTATGTAAACCATTTCAAATGTTCATCATGTAAGACATTTGATTACTAGGGTCTGTCCTCAGATTTAAATTCACAAATTCAAGATCAATTTCCTTCTTAAAAATGTTAGGACTAAAGCCAAATTTTGCCTCGAAATCCTCGTAGCTCATCTCTACAACACTGCTTAGGTTTTCACACGATTCTTCATCAAATTCTTTCAATTCACACCAAATAACAACAGGGACTCACATTATCTGACATTTTGATAGATGTTCTTAATGTTACAGACAGCAAATTCGTATTTTTATTAATTTTGTTACTATTTCTAAACAGTTTTAATTATGTGCCTGTATTACGTTTTGCTTTTAATTTTTGCAAGTTTTTGAATTGCAAATGTGTACATTTTGATTAATTAAGCTTTTTTACTTTTACTTTTTTACAAATTTTCTAATATCATTGTTAAATAGAACTTCGGAAGGTAGAGTTCAACTGTTCGATTAGCTCGGTCGGCGGTTAAGATGCCGCTACTTAAATTTTCAATCGTGTAGGACAGAGATCGAGACCTCGCTCAACCTTACTTTTTTAATACCCTCGTTGCTCTATCTAACAAATCTTTATATTATGGTCATTTTTGGGGTGATCACAAGAGAAATTACGCGATAAATAGGTTTCGTTCACGTAAACATTCCTGATCGTTTTGTCAAAAAAAAGAAGTCCGGCAGGTGAGCGAATATCGGTTGATAAAGCTCATCTTTATCACACGGGTTATATCAACCGATATTTACAGAGATGGTGGGATAAAACGTAAAACTAAAATCTGTATATAAAAATAGTATATGTATTATCATTGATACAATTATTTTTAAATGATATAAATTTTAGTTTTATTATACCGAAAAATTCTAAGGGATGTCTACATTTTAAAAAATAAAATGTTTTAAAAAATGACATAAAGATTGCATTGCGTGTTGATGAAATTTAACCGTTAAATACCTTTGACAACACGCTTGTATGCCTTCTAAACCACCCTTAACAAATTTCAGCAAATAAAAAATAAGTGTTAAACAAATGAAGCAAGGGGATCCATGTTATGGTTGACACATTTATTGGTGATTTCCATTAAAACATTTGTACAACTAAAATATTTGTCCAATTTCCGTAAAATAGGCTCTGTTAAAACCTATTCTTGCATATGTCTTTCAATAAACAATATATCATCATCATCATCATCATCATCATCATCATCATCATCATCATCATCATCATCATCATCATCATCATCATCAACAACAACAACAACAATAAAAACAAAAACAGCAGTAACAATAATACCACCAACACCACCATCACCACAAACAACATAACAAAAACATCAGTTCCACCAACACCACCAACACCACCAATAACATCAACAACAACAATAAGAACACTTAACCATGGAAGACAAAGCAGTTCAGAGGTCAGTTGTTCGTACATTTCGCCCACCCAGTTCTCCCTTCCAAGAGACTAGGTCATCTGATTATTACCACAATGACAAATACAATAACGAGTGGTCGTACACTATCCTCAGGAATGCAGGCAAAAAAAAAATACAAAAATATAACCCATTCTTATTGAGTTAGTAGTCAAAAGATTATATTGCTGATTAACTGTTTCCGGAGATAACTACGTCAAGGTTTATCGGATTTAGCAATAAATATTGTGCCTATCCCATCAACCCACTCAGGAAATGAATAGTTAAGTAGTCTGTACAGTACGTCAAGTAGGCGACCAACAATGGCAGGTATGCCGGCTATGTCAGTGATTTAAAGTCACATTCCATAAAGATTTACGAAATAATGACCTTAAGGCTTAAAGAAATCCTTGATTAGTACTCGTTATTAATTATACCAGTTAACTGAATAAATATTTTAAAATGCTGCCAATATTTAAAGAAGAATCAGTTTCAGGACATATGTATACTACAATATGGCATCGACGAGTCGTCGCCCATCTCCCAACAACCACAGTTATGGCGGAAATGTCAGTTATTTAATAGACCACAATCCATTCAAATTCTAACTCAATTATTGACTTGATTTATTTTTGCACAGTCGGTGGCTATATTGGAAAAACTACTTTCTTTAGGATGTTATCATTGTACGCACAGAACTAATAACACCTAGTTTGTGTCTGCGTGTGTTAGGAAACCATCACATACAAGCCATAAAGACGCAATTATAACCAATATTGTAAGTACAATTATTAAAGGAAGTGGGAGATGAAAATGACTTGTTGGGGAAAACATAAATAAGGATATTAGATATTTATATACATACACGTTAAATGCATTGCATTGATATATTGTGTATTCAACAATGTTCATTCCTGCCTAGAACAGAGACTGTGTGCGAATTTGCGGACATTGTTGAGAATTCTTTAGATCTAAATTTACTTTTTGTCATACTTGCTTAAGCAGTAGCATTCGTAGCTTGCTGGAATAATATGTCTGCCACTTACCTAACATGCATGTTGTCTTAAATGTTTCTTAAAAACTCGACCTTAACTACTCGTGGTCAGTTATTCATGCCTGGGAAGAAGTAGTGCGTGTACAGAACAAATATGGTATGTCTAAGGAGACAAGACGCGTCATTTGTGTCTAGTCATGCTTTAAATGTTTAAATCAGATATTCATAGAATGCAGATTTATGAATGAACAAAGCCACGTACGAATATCATTGACTACAGGAAAGAGTCGAAATGAGAAGCGACCTGCCTTTAGAGCAAGTGTTTCACTGACTATTCAATATCTACTACATGTATATGTCAAAATACTTGCGATATCTCGCGCATGGCCCCACTGCTTTCGGTGGCTCTGAACAAAGTTATAATAGTAGTAACAGGTCATTCGTATCATCTCAGCATATCAATTTAGAGCTACCGCTCACGTAAGGAAAGCAATGGGACACTCGGGACTCCAGGTCACTGGCTAGTAAGAGGTAGTAGTTAATTTCAGTCTTAGTTTATTTTGGTCGAATCCGGTACCGTGTATGAGCATTTATTTTAGACCTAACTTTAGATAAAATGCAAAATCAAATAGAAAGTATTAAATGTTTTATTATCGAATGTTATTGATTCAGATGTAACTTTTGTCCCAGTGCATAATTAATATTTTAGAAGAGGTGTTTATTAACAGCTTAAGACTTCCTTTCTTTTTAATCTCCAAAGCGTTATTCGTTTGATTTACTACTGAATAGTTTTAACCATTGTTTGCACACCTGTAATCGCATACAGGGTCAAACTAACACTGCCCAGAATAGCGCTTCTGAGATGTTGGTGGAACCAAATTACCATAAAGGTGTTTATAGTATGAAATGCATTTAGTAGTCGTTTGCAGGTAAATTTATATTCTTTGAAGAACCATTTATAATATCTTACAACGTAATTAATCGAAAAAAAAAATGCTATATTTTCTATATTTCACCTTCAATTGCAGTATTAACCGATGAAAAATCGCAATTTTGAAGACACAAATTGACTAAAGCATTACTAAGTGTGCTGACTGCATTAAGGAAAGTTGATTATATTGCCAGTTTATCATTTTATTATATCCCATAAGGCTAGCTTATCCCAACAATATATGCTAATTAATAAAATCACAGAGACATATTTTGGGCATTTAGATTTTATGTGATTGATATGTATTTTTTGGACTAATAAGCTAGTACAAACTGTATAACTCTAAAGTGACTTTATATCATACAGTTCTTCTAGAATAAATTTAAAGGAACGTATATATATTTCCAAAAATATAACTCTTGATGTAAAATATTGATGTATCGATGCGTGCTGCAGTAACGTTTTACACAAGGCATATTCCCGTCTGATTTATGAATACCAGCAGGACATTTATTACATTTGTAAACTTGTTATAGGCACGCTGGATAATAATTTTAAAAGAAATACGCTCATTTCAGAAACGGTTTTTCATATACGGGGAACTATAAGAAAAGACATAAATTTTTACGAAATAAAAATGACAGAACTTTTTTGTAAAAGAGTTTAATCTTTATTGATATTTCAATCTCCTTCTTCATTATTCGTACCAAATTTAAGCATTTAATATCCATACTATGTTTCAGAGAAAGCAAAACAACAACATAAATGTAATTTTTGCATCTTTTTATTTTTAAACATATAGGAAATATAACAATAATACAATTATTATATAACAAAAATATAATTAACCGTACATTTCATTAGCACTTACATTTTCTACAAACAAGTGCAAAAAACTTACTCTAATTAGTCATTTGTTTTACTCTATCCCATTCTTAAGTGTAAATAGAAAATATATTCAACTATTGCACAATCAATGCCTATGAGTACACAATCAACCAGTCAACGGCCACATACCCCAGAACAGTATAACTTGAGACACTACCAATAAGAAAACGTACTCTTTTGTCATATGGTCGCTTATTTACATTTGATAGCACCGTCATATAAAGGATTGATAACTGTATGTTTGTGATATGTATATATTCATAATGTTAAGTTATTTCTGTTTTAGAATCTAGTTAATAACTTTTACTGGTTCCCTGGACTACAATACAGTGCACTGAGCTTGAGTGTATTTGCTCTGTGAATCAAAACCATGGTACAATATAAAGTTCATAAAAGCGAAAAGATAATCACGTCAACAACATTTCATGATTTCCAAGTTTCTGTGTCACACTTTCCTAAACCTGTATTTTTATAATAATGCACTAAAATATTGCACACGTATACAAATCATACACTTGAGAGTTTCGGTGTTGACATCGGACCTCCCGGGAGGTGGGAGTCACATTGCACTGGTGTTATCAATCCATTTGTTGCTCTGATCACAGCTGCATTTTACAGACCTGAAAAAACAACAACAGTGTGGTTAAACAACATATGTGTCTATTTGTGAAGTTATAAAATTATGAGCTCGATCCTGAAACCAGATGGAAATGATTGGCGAATCTAAATTCCATCTCACCAATAAGATGATTAGAACATAACTAAATCTTAATCTCAAAGATTTATATTTTTCTAATATCAATGTAAACACTTGGTTTCATTTATTACTTAAATGTTCTTAAACTTAAATGAAAAGCATAAAAATATTTAAAAATGTGCTTAAAATGATTCTTAAATGTAAGAGATTTCCTGTCAATTTAGAGTGACTTGAAAACAATTTCGCGTAGGTAAATACACAAAGAGCCACACAATCTGCACTTCAAATCTATGTAAATCATTTGTCGCCAATATGGAAATCAAAGAATGAGTGTCGTTTATTCTCCTTTAGGATTTACTAATTCGTTTAATTGAAACTATTACATGTAACTCATAAAAATTAGTGGAATAACGACGCGACACTTTTAACACAAAGGCAAAGCAATCTTTTGAAAGACATCAACATATACATATGATATTGTGAACTTTGTTTATATCATTTTACGTCTTATTTTTTAAAGGTTTGCTTTTATAAACGAAGAAATCAAATTTTAACAACTGCGGTCAAGCCGTTTTAAGGAAATTTCATTGAGTTCATATTTGTTCAGCGTTTACAAACTTGCATAGCAATAAATCCTATTGAAATGGATATTTTAAACACTTTTGTTAACCGTAGAAATTAAGTGCAACTATCACTAAGAAACAACTTGAATGGTTAAATATACCATTATGTGAAAATCGATATTCTAGCATGAAGCAGTTTTACTACGTTAGAAAAATATTGCTTTGGATAACGACTTTTTTGTTTTTGATTTTCTAAGAAAATTTGATTTACATCCAAAATAGCATATTCTGCTGATTAATATTGAGTAAAGTACATCAAACAAAGTCGAAACGAGGTAATTACCCACCATGACAGAACTTTTCCAAGAACTTAGGAATGAATTCCACTAAATCGTCATAGGACTGAACTCTAAACAAGTGTTGGTCAACACTTGAAGAACACAGTGCCTTCAGCTGTTCCGGAACTACACTATCACCAATAGCAATTACAAAGAGCTCAATGTCGTCACTCTTTGCCCGTCTAGCAGCATTTAAAATGTCTTCAGTGTTGTAAAGTGTATCGTCGACAAATAATACAGCCATACGTCTTGCAAGAGACCGGCCACCATTCTCCTTTTTAAAACTCTGCGTAGTCAACTGTTGCAACATGTGCGCAAGTCCAGGAATGTTTGTGGTTTTAAACGCTGTCTGAAGATTAGCACGGGTAGTGTAATTCCCGATTATGATGTCGTTGGACCCACAGCTTCTGGCTTCAAGACCCACATGGATTCCACCTTCCTGCATGTTGAAATCTTTCAATAAGACACCGATAAAATTAAGGACCTTTCTCGAGTTGTTTTGTCCAATTTCCACAGGATCTACCAAGAACATGACGTCGGCTGGGTTAGAGGCACCGCAGTATGGTTTTGATTCGTCTTTAATTTCCTCGACTGTACAAAAAAGAACAACAATATATAGTAATATTTGACAACAAGAAGTAACAATAATTAACTGCATAAGCTCAATCGGACGGGGTTTCCAAGATCATGGAAATGTATTGCATAATTTCTTCACTGTTCTCAATATACTTTATATACAATTTTAAACATAGCTTTTTTAAAATCACAAGGCTTTATATATCGGAATTGAGTGAATTCATTTAATGGAAAATATTTGCCTATGAAAATATCAGAGATAAAACTTTTTCTTCACCTTATTATTATACCATTGTCTATTGTGGCTAGAGAACGAAGAAAGATATTAGTTATAGGTATATAATTTTACTTGACTAAATCTTACCATTGCATGCTCCGATAGCAAGGCGGTCCTTAATAGTATGGAGCAGCTCGTAGTTGCCTACCTGGAACACGAATTGGTTTGCAGGCTCGCTAGCAATAGCTTCCAGTTCCAAGACGTTGGTCTGACTGCCGATACCGATAGCGAACACCACCACGCCGGAGTCCTAAAACAGTGATACACAGAAATATGAAATACAATGTGGAAAGTGCCTATGAAGTTGGTTGTGTCCGGAATTTAGAGATATAACTTTTAGAGTTTTAAAATATAAATTAATCCAAAGCGCCATTTAAGGGATCTTTTGTTTCATCATATTTTTTTTACTATGAACAAGATATTCGTAGTAAATTAATGATATCTTGGAATATTTGTTTGAATTTGCAAATCATTTTAAGCTCTAAGAAGATGAAATAGCTATACATTATGAACCTTTTAGCTGTTTGATTCAAAACTTGTAAAAGGTTTATGAACGTGTTCAACTTAATTCCTATTTGTTGTGTAAATCCATTCATTGAACGTAAACATGCAATAGAACCCAAAATACCCAAAGTCCTTACCTTTAACCTCTTGGCAGCGACTCTAGTCTTTTCGGGATCGTATGACTGGCCGTCTGTGATGACAATCGCGATCCTAACCACACCAGGGCGGACCAGAGAGGGATTTAGGCCACGGGTCCGAATACCATCCAAAGCAACGAACGTATATGTGTTACCCAACAACTGGCGAATTCTGCCCACTAGCAACTAAATGAGACAAAGTTGGACATATACTTTATGAACCTTGCGACATAAAATAGTTGGTACGATACAAGGTTTGATGTGTTAGCGAGGTCAAATAAATGAAGCTATGTTAAACCAAGATGCATTCATACTAACAATGCTAGTGCGATACAGAGAAAAACTACAGTATAGCAACTGTAAAACGCAAGTGTGAAAACGTCTTTTGATTACTGACACGAATACTTATACTGCGACAGAAGCTTAAGTCGTTAAACTTATTAGTTCAACAATTGTATCGGCTTGTAAGTCACCTTTAAGTCATTCTTATTGCCGTATCCTCCAAGTGGGATGTTGCTCCTGTAGCTGTTGGAGAAAGAAGCCACGCCCACCCGGGTCATGTTTGGGGAGATCTCAAACTGGTCAATTACATCCTGGACAAACACTAGCTGCTCTTTAAAGTGAACCGACCAGATACTAGAAGAGGAGTCCAGAAGGAAAAACAGTTCCGCGGATTTACCACATGCTGAAATATTATGAATAAGGTATCACAAAATAATAATTTGATTAGTGAAACTTGTTTTATCTTTGACAGAAGATCTCATTAGTAAATTGCAATCGTTTACCTAGCTAGAGAACGTTCATATGAACTTCTGTCTACACGATGCAAAGAGGCACATTGTCTTGATTCACTAGACCAAGGAGGCTGATACTGTTGATTCAGAATGACAACAGTGGTCCGCATTTGAGACCAGAATGCCATTAATTTACGTTAATTCGAGGGGCCGAATGTCGGGAAAGGCATTAACTTTATACAAAAACGTAGTGAACAAGTCGGTTAAATTTGAAATTTTAACTATAATTATTTGCTGAAAACATTTAAACCTGCATTGCCCGAAATGTTGTCAGTCCGAATGAATGTACACTTTTGTCAAGTGTTTGGCATGTAACTTAATGTATATTGTATTCTGTAGATCGTACATATAGAATAAACAGCGGTATTTTAACAATGTATGACTACCGTGAATACATTATTTTGCAATATTGAAATGATGGTTAAAATTAAAAAGATTGTAAAAGTAACATACCTGTTTGATCCCCCGATTTCGAAGGTGCAGCAAAGACGACGCCAACCTTAAAAAATAAAGAAATCATGATGTATGCGAAACTTACAGATAGGGAGCTTTATTGAGGCAACGCACATTGACTATGAGACAGAAACACATTTGATAGATATAAATGTACATTACACTAGAGGCTTATTGTAAGTGCATGGACAATGTTCTACTGTAAAATAAATTTAAATAAACAGATTAATTCTTTAAAAGAATCTGTTTAAAAAGATAAAAACCACAACTTAAATCATGTAAACAATCGTAACATCATAGCACACATCATACCGTTAAAAGCAAAATGACAAACTGCATGATTTCAGATAGCAAATGAAACAAGAGCTATTTTAATTCTGATTATGAAACTCTGGTGACAAAGTTATGAATGAAACTGAACGGGCTTAGTGGCGTTTATATACCTGCGAAGTGTTGTAGGAGGAATGTTTTATATTTTTTACGTTAAGTGACTGTGAATGACACTTTCTCCCTAAAGTGGCTATGCGTTACTCATAAGTCTCGAGATTGTTGTTAAATAATGGGACACACCGGTCTGGTAACTTGACCGCGTACTATATATGACACGCAGTGAAGTGCATTTTAGCGATATATGTAACACCTATACTTCAGAATTGGGAAATGTCAAATGTGTGACACCAGGTCATCTTGGTTTGATTTCTGTAACGGATGTATATACTACAACATGCCCAAAGTGTTAGGTTGACGCACATGCTATATTTGTCGTTAAGGATCGCTATGGGCTTAAACACGGTTGCTTGTACAATGCCACCAGTCTACTAAATTTAGCTGCACATTAATACACTAGTATAAATAACTACTTTAAGTATATCATAAACTTCATTTCGTTGTCCTTGTTTAGACAATTGATGATCAGATGCATACATGAATTTTGCAACAGTTAATTTATTAACGAAAATGCTAAATATTGTAACTTATTTGGTTTTGACATAAGTTTTCACTTGCCTCTTGTACAATGAGCCATGAAAAGAGAGACAACTGTTTATGTAGATACGCACATGCAAATATATTACTGGTTGATTTTTCCTTTTTCCTAAAACAAAATTGCTGACGTAACGTATTAAGTATGCATGAGTTAGAAATGGTTGAACACCGTGTTTACACAAACCTCAAGCCTTGAATATTACCTGACGTTCGCTTAATGCAAAATTGTGTTTATTTTTCGAATAATCAAGCCATACTGTTAAGAAAATACTTACTACCTGACATATTTAGTCGTTTTATTGAATGTGTTTTTTTTTTAAAACTTGACCTATACATGTTTATCATTCTTATTCTATGTTGATGTTTGTTTAAAAAAGATTGCAGGCTTTGTAAAATACGCTTTCGTGTACCTTTCCATATATGGGAATATAGCTTTTCAACGGTTTTGTAGTTGCATTTGCTGAAGGTTGTTTTAGTGCCTTGAACGACTATAACAAAAACGTATTGTTTATTCTTTGCATTCTTGTGGTTCAGTCATACTTTTTTTATAATAAAAGATGCTAGCCATTCATGAGATAGACACGCCAAAGGTTCATTTATATACTAATACACTTATGCAGGCGTTATGATGGAGACTTTTAAAAGTGTTCTACTTACATCGAGTGGATTCTTCATAGCTTTAATAGTTTGTAGAAGAGTAGATTATAATCAAGAGTAAATATTTAGTGTACGTTTTGCTCTTCTTAATGTGTATATTTATATTATTTACGAGAGTATGCTTCCATGCATCGGTTTAAGGAAACTGTCAATAAAACAATTTAATAGATCAGCCATGTGCACGAGAAAGAATGTTGATACTATGAACAAATGTTGACCAAATGCACAGAGAAATAATATAGTCAACTGCAATCACTAATATTTAAAGATAAAGGCAAATTATAATTAAAAGAACAATAAATAATGAGCAGAAATCTATGGTGTTCATGCATATTTTAGCATTTTTTTCCCCACCAAGATCGTACAGTTCTGTCAAATCAAGCGTCAAGCTAAACACTAAGCATGGGATACGGACAAAAGTCCCTGAGGAAGTAAAGGCATGCCATATAGGATCAAGGATATGGATCCATTTTTTTTTTTTCTGTTATTGTTATCACTTCAATAAATATGTACATCAAAAATAAAAATAGAAACATTCGTCTCTTTCTTTCTACATTATTCACCAAGGGGTTTTTGTCCTAGTTGTAAAATTCATTAAGGGGCTTTTGTCCTTGTTGTAAAATTCATTCAGGGGCTTTTGTCCTTGTTGTAAAATTCATTCAGGGGCTTTTTTTTCTTGTTGTAAAATTCATTCAGGGCTTTTTGTTCTAGTTGTAAAATTCATTCAGGGTTTTTTGTTCTAGTTGTAAAATTCATCCAGGGGCTTTTGTCCTAGTTGTAAAATTTACCCAGGGGCTTTTGTCCACCTTGACATTTTTTGACCCAGGGGCTTCTGTCCTCAGGGGCTTTTGTCCTACACTCACTAAGCATTGGTACTACTGGGATAATAAACGACAGAACCAAGTTTTCACTTGATACTAGTCATATAAAAGGGCACTGCATCAGACGCAAAACAAACAGCTATACAAAGGATATTCTACAAAGTTTGATGTTGCACCAGATTCCCGCTTACAATGTGTCCCTGTATATTTAACAGTTAATATTGTCATTCTAAAAACAACCATTCCTATCATAAGTAAATACTGCAACATAATGGTTTTGGAGTGTGAAACATTAAACAATTTCGAGCTTAACATAAACATAACCATAGGTACATATTTGAGGTTCATAAATATACATGTATAAGGCAGACAATATACACCTCTTCCAAAGATGCCACTTGCTTATTTAAACAAAATTCAAGACATACATTGTAAATATACGAACTACCAATACACATCTATACAGCTTTTACCTATATTAAAACAATATGTTAATTAATTAATATACCATTTACAACTTGTTGAAAGAGTCCCATTGTAGACAATACGACCTCTATATTTTGTCATATAAATAATTTACTTACAGATATTACGAATATCCACGTTCTATCCCTTTTCTGGTATCCGCGGCATAAATAGATTCATTCCCACATAGGCTTGTTATCAAACACTTGACACTGTCTCAGTTTCAAGTAGCCATGTAACGTAGTGTCTCAAAGTTAAATGCGACACTCCAAAAAGTGTCATAAATGGAACATCATCGCGTCACCAATCCTAGGTGCTCCATATTCAAGCTTCAGGCATGGCAATTTAGCGTAACGCATGACCATATAAGGAAGACTTCGTCACTCTCCGTCATTTATCGCCCATCTCCGTCAAATAGTAGACATTCCTGCCACTTAACACTCCCAGGGGCTTCACAGGTATATAAACCTTTGGGCGCGTTCACTCATTTATTCACAACTTTCGTTATCAAAGAAGAGTATTGACAACGATTTGGACAGGAGTATTTCATTTGAAGTAATTTAATTATGCAGTGGATTAGTTTGCTAATAGCTTTGACGGTAAGTTTTGTATTTATTAAAGATAAATATTTTGCAAATTATTGTGTTATTTACGCACACATAGATACATGTATCATAAAAAACCACGTAAATACTCTGAGTAAGAGGCGTAGTGATAGACTCTGGGATATGTAACCTCTCTGACTTCTTAGACTCTCGTCACGTGGGTTCTAGTCACTTTCAGTGCAAATGTGTGAAAGTATTCTAGCTGAAATTATCATAATTGGTTGCTGCGATGTGTTTCAAAAACAAAACATGAACTATTTCTTTTCTCTTACTGCATATCAATATAATAGTCCTATTAGCACGTAGATTAAGTTAGTCTTAGTTTAAGCCATATCATTAAGATGCAGAGTTTAATATACAAAAAAGACTCATAGGTGTACGCATCTGTCCAATATTATTCATTTATTTTTTTTTTTTGACTGCTGATTTAGAGGGCAACGCGTTTATACCTTAAACGATCTCTTACTTCCCACTTTCAGGCATATGCTGTCTCTGCTGCCCCGTCCAAGATAGAAGGACATGCAGGTAGGTTTTAAAATTACGTACAATATTAAATTACAAAACTGAAATTTGGCAATAACGGACGAAATAAGATGATTATAGTTTATGTTTCAATTTAATTTTTCTTACACAACACACATTCACGAAAAAGCATGATATAAATTCTTTACGTAGTTTTAAATTGATTCGAAGCAAAACGCAAAAACAACTTTCTTATCTTACAACTCCTTCAACATTCTGACTTTATGTCATATTACTAACTTTAAACTACAATGTATTTATATGTTTATAATGCCTTTAGACGGGTTTTCTTTCATATTTCAGCCTGTGGGAAATCAGCCGAGTTGTTTTTCTTGCTGGATTCTTCATCTAGTATTTGGTCTGTCCACTTCAAAAAACAGCTGGACTTTGTACAAGACGTGATTGATCAGTTTGAGATCTCCCCCAACAAAACTCGGGTGGGCGTGGCGTCATTCTCATACAGCTACAGAAGCAATATTCCCCTAGGTGGTTATGACGACAAGGGTGCGCTGAAGGTAATTGTCTGACTTGTGGAAATGCTGTCGTATAGTATAATGTGACAATTATGTAAATAATATTCATCTGTCTATGGTTCTTATTTCACACATTTTAATATTAATAAAAACAAACGAGAGCAAATTTTATAACATTTCTTCATGCCTACTTCATACTTTATGTTTCCTTAAATGCCATCGGGTGTGTGACATAGCTGTGTTTGTGTAATAAATAAATATGTTTATCACATCATTTCTCTTTCAGGAGTCAGTGAGCAACATTCGCCAAATGCTAGGTGGCACGTACACGTTTGATGCTTTAGACGGTGTACGAACCCGAGGTCTAAACCCTGCAGTACTTCGTCCGGGTGTAGTTAAAATCGCAATCGTTATCACCGACGGCCAGTCTTACAATACTGAGAAAACTAGAATCGCTGCCAAGAAACTTAAGGTAGATCTATACGCGTTTATTGATCTGTAAGATCCTTTTCAAGTAACCTACACAAGTTAAAAGAAGTAAATATGTTTGTTGAAGTAAATATGTTTGTTATCAAAATAACATATCCTTTTCAAAATCACTTAAAAACAACAAAGAAGACACGTTAAATATTCACTGTGGATATGTATTTCATTATTCTAACATTGCACTAACATTTGACCCTAACTTTCATAATTTGATTGAAACAACTTACGCCTTAACTCTAATGTGTTCTAAAATTTCTATCAAATTTCAAATATATAATCTATCTACAGGATTCCGGTGTGGTGGTATTTTCTATCGGTATCGGGAGTCAGACCGACCCGTTGGAACTTGAGGCCATTGCAAGCGAGCCTGCAGACCTTTTTGTGTTCAAGGTGGGCAACTACGGGCTCCTCCATACCATCAAGGACCGACTGGCCGTCGGGGCCTGCAATGGTAAGATCGATCTGTTTTGAAGAAGTAAAATTGTTATGCTTACATTTGTAACAATTTACTATGTTTCCAATAGAACACAATACTTAAAACAAAGTAGTATGATGCTAAAAGGTTCAACAACCTTAACAGAGCCAGGTTAATGTTTAACAAAGTTATTTGTAAATATTTCATAATACAGCTTTTTTAAAACACATTTTCTTAGGTTAAAATTTACTTGTTTTTTCTACTAAGCTTTTAGAAAAGGAGGTGCATAAAGTTATACGAGCCAATCATTCTATATTTTTTAAGTTCCTGTGGCATGCTATGTTTTCATCTCTTACTTTTGTTTGAACAGTCGAGGAGATAAAAGATGAACCGAAACCTTTCTGTGGTGCCACTAACCCAGCCGACGTCATGTTCTTAGTAGATCCTGTGGACCTGGGACAAAACAACTCGATGAAGGTCCTCGATTTTATCGGTGTTTTGTTAAAAGATTTCAACATGGATGAAGGAGGCATTCATGTTGGCCTCGAAGCAAGAAACTGTGGCTCCAACAACATCAAACTCGGGGAGCATACCGACCGTTCGAGTCTTCAGACAGCTTTGGAAACAACTAAGATCCCAGGTCTTGCGCACATGTTGAAGCAATTGTCGACCCACGCTTTCAAAGAAGAAAATGGCGGTAGACCGCTTGCTAGACGAATGGCTGTGATATTTGTTGATGACAAACTTTATAACGTTGAAGAGGTTCTAGACGCTGCAAGGCGGGCAAAGAATGACGACATTGAGCTTTTCGTCATTGCCATAGGTAACAGCGTAGTTCCGGAAGAGCTAAAGACATTGTGTTCCTCCAGCGTTGACCGACACTTGTTCAGGATTCCCTCTTATGACGATTTGCTGGAGTACATTCCAAAGTTCTTAGAAAAGTTCTGTCATGGTAAGTGAAACACTAAGGCAATACTAATTATTTGTAAACGATTATCTTGATATTTTTATTCAAATTAAAACAATGTAAATATTAAATGCTGACCGTTTTCCCCTAACCGATTTTGATTCTCAATTTGACAGTGAGAAACTAAATAAATTCTAATATAATTTTATTTGTGTTCTTGCATTCTCATATTTAACAGATTTGTAATGTATTTTTGTGTTTGTTTCAGGACTTTAGGTGGCAGCATTGACCAAGTCAGCTATATTTCTACAGAAGTTGTAGTTTGTTGTGCAATATTATTTTATCAGAGTAATTTATTTCTTTAATGTATGGATAAAGCATTAAAAATGCAGGATTTAGACATGAAACCAAGTGTGCCATATCAGTAGTATATGATTACGACTTTGGATCAGTTTACGTTCGTTCACAGCCGCCACTACTGTTCTTGCTTTTATGATCGCTTGTTTTCTTGTTCTTTCTTGTCAGCTTAGAGATGCTTTTTTTGCTTTTAATTAAATTTGATTTAAGCGTTATAGAATATACCGTTAAATACACATTTTCTCTTTACTTTCACTGATGTTAAGATATATTTTATGTTGTTGTGCCAAAAGTGAATATGTCGAGTCTGTCTGATATTGTGTTTGTATCAAATAATTGATGCTCGTCGTGTATAGTTTTAAACAATATTACTGTGTCAATAATGCATATGAGTATGTGTGGGTTTTTTTCGTGTATAAATATCGTGTATTTCTGAATTTGTAAGTAGTTTTAATGGACCCTAGTTTTTAATAAACTTTGTATATTTGTACTGTTGAAACAATGAAGTTTCTTTATATAAAACAATCCACGTGGGTGTTAGTTAAAAGTGTGTTTTCTTATGTTAAGTTATTTTATATGTATTAGTTCGAATTATAACAAAATAAATCTATTTTATGTGTACACCGTTATTTATGTCTTTTAACCCCGTAATAACAGGTACTAAAAGAATAAGTGATAAAATAACATTTTGAAATGATACCAAGGTAAAAATATAATGTTTATCATGTTTCTTAGAAACATTGTCATAGATATTTATATGTTAGTATACAATCATTGGGTTGCTCTATGAACAACTATAAGTATTTATACGTTAAACAGGCATCGACTCAAACTGTACGGAAATATATTGCTTGTAGCATGTTTAGTAGAAGAAGACGCCAAGGTACTAGGATACACGTAATTATAACATATAATTGACTTTGCTTGAAAAAAGGTACACAAAATTAAAGTTAGGTGTAAAAGTGCAAGAACCCTAAGGCAAAGCGGCATTACATAAATGAGACAGAAAGAAGAATTGTCTTAAAATGATATGAGGTGTGGATGCAGCTTTGTAACGTTTAGTATATTTGTCACTTAAAAGTATATTTACCAAAATATTAATTTATTGGTAATTTTAAAGATTTTTTTTGTACGAATCAGGGGCTTAAAGGGTCATATATTGTCTGACTGTATTAATAGTTAGCAGTTCAAATGCCTACTCACCCTGGTGATAAATAACTCACTTTGGTAACTCATAAATTACACGTTATAAATAACTAAAAAATATAAAAGTGAGCAATACTTGTTAGCTTATTGTTGTTTTATAGCAATTAAAAAGTTAAATGTCTTTGCAAAAACATATGCTTTATTAACTCATCAAATTTCATTTCTTAGATTTAATCGTTTTTAGTATGCACATCTCTTAAGTGGATCGGTGAGGTAGTCATTGCCGAGGAGTTCGGAAATCTGCTTTCTACGCGTGGGCAGAAACGTTGACTAGTGTGATAGCAAGAGATTTTAGTACACAGTGTGTGTATAGGTCGCTGATTAAGTGGCGCGTTTCTTGTTTAAATGATTGTGCTTATGCAATTTGTAAGTTCTACCAATGCGGACCTACTATATATTCGCCCGGGGGTTGCCTTAGCTAAGCAAGTAAAATGCGAGATCAGGTAGCTACGCAGAAAAAGCAACAACAACAGAAGCTTAAGCTCGAATGGTCAGTTTGTGCATGTATATTGAAATAAATAGGGGAGCCGTATTTTTCACTTGTGACGATGTTCTTTAAAGACTGATAATAAAATGTCCCATCAAAGTTAGGCGACTAACAGAAATAATCTGCATTGGGAGTAAAACTATAAAACACAAAACAAAACTGAACACGGAATACTACAGTAAATGCAGTGATCTGTTAAAATACGAACTGACAGTACAAGGCATAATGCTCCTGCAGTTAAATGGTTTCGGTGATTTAAAACAACAAAACGTCTTGAAATAAAATAATCCAAACAATGACTGTTATTACGGCTAACTTTTTACATCATATGCAAAAGGACTGAAAGAAAATGTTGAATTGTCAAACTTTTCAAACACAAATAATATTTTACCACAAAAAATATGTTCGCATTAAAATGAAACTGGCCAAAACACTCCCCAAACCAATGAAACAAATATAACCAGTGTAATATAATTATGTTTTATTACGTGTCAATATTACCACGTTGCAGTTATTATTTTAACGTCAAAACCTAGATGATTTTAGTTTAGAGTATTTGAGCTCTTGAAAAGGCGTTTCATTGATAACGTACATTTACAATGCATACGATTTGTGTAGACCAATGCTTAGTGTATAATGCTATTATTGAGTTCGGCACTTTGCTTCAAAAGTCCACTTTGAAAATAAACATAAATGGTCTGTCGGGAATACATTTAGTGCTAACTTGTGTGTCGACGTGTAAATCGGTTTAAAATCATGTTGTAACAAATTTGTGGTAATAAATTGCGGCATTTAGATATTCAACTTTGGTACTAAATCATGAAAACTTGGTAAGGCTGGATATGTCAATACCACACGATGAGGTGAATCAACATCAAGGTATGGATAATTCACATAACCAAAGTTACAATGCCTCCTACAAAAATTTTATAACAGTCGTTACTGTTGAAAATGGCGATCTCAGTATCTAGAAATGATTCTTTTAGATGTCAAATATTTTTTCATATGTGTAGATTTTGGAGGGAAAATACTATGGGATGGTTTGGACTAAAAAGGATTATATTTAGTTAGAATATCAACAAGAAAGCGTTATGTTAAACTAATTGCTTCCAAAAGCATTAGGTTGAAGAGAAAGCATAAACATAAAGTCACGTTTAAAGCAGTATACAACACGAATCAAGAGGACGCACTTCCTTCTAATGGGAACACCAATAACTTGCTCAAAATGGTGTTCCATATTTAATTTAAAAGGTATTATCATTATGTTTCCTTATTAGCAAAGGGTTCTCAGTAAACGTTAAAAATGTCTGAAAACTTATAAAGAAAACCAAGAGGTAAAATAACGAAAAATACAATGTAAAGAAATTGCTTACTGCCAAGCATCGGATGAGTATTGTACGAAATGTGTTTAAGCTTTCCAAATATTTATTTATTTGCAAATGGTCTTGACAATATGATTGCGAACTGTAGTTATACAATAGGTAATCATTTTTGAGATGTTATTAGTAGTTCTTGGGATACCAGTAGCTATACATTTTGCTGTGTATGGTATTTTGTGAAGCTTGAGAATCAAGTTCAGTGAAGGAAGATGTTCTTGTTACGATTCGAGCTTGATATTAAATCTCTGCAACTTTTGTTTTGACAATCAAACTATTTACAGTGGACAATTCGGCACTTAATAGCCTGATTGCCTGTTGTTATCTCGTCAAATGAAATTACCTTACTTGAGGCATCAATATATATGAGAACAAATTTTCATTGATATTTTGAAAACAACAACAACAACAAACAAGCAACATATTCAGTTGTTTTAAATAAGTTTGATTTAAATAAACTAAAAGGATCAGATACATTTTTACTTAACAAATTTTTCGTATTTACTATTGTCTTGGTCTGAAAGACCTCAGCCATTGTCCGCTTGGTAATACATAAGGGCATTATCTTTTTATTGGAAATAATGAGCCAAAATAATACCCTTTCGATACGGAAAGAGTCAAAACAGTTTAATTCCATTTCATTTTTTAACCTCGCAATTTTAAAAAAAAAAGTTTTCATGAGCAAAAACAACAACAACAAACACAACCAACTTAAAGCGTTTCCCTAATTTCCAAATGATTACAATAGGGGGTACTGATAAGCAAGCCAAAAAGCCAAAATATTGAATAAAGGCGACCACGATCACTGTCCCAGTGGCCCCTTCTTCTGATATCATATCTTTGACTTTTAAACAAATGACTTTTTAATTTTTGTGCCTGATTTAGATCCTCCAAATGAATTGCGTAACACAATTGCTTATCGAAATAGAGTGACATTTAATTGCACAGTAGCGCATATGCCGCTCCATGCAGCAATTTTCCTGTCGTTGGCGGTCTATTCATAATCCCCTTGTAAACAAATATGTTGACTTAAAAGACAAAAAACGGGAACTCCTAAGTTGTCTTTTTGTTCAGTGCAGCGCGTTGTGTCCTTGGTAAAATTAAACGGATTGATTTATTAATGTTTGCTTATTGCGCCTAATTGTAAACGAGCCGTCTTGTAGTTTTCCATTGAAAGGGCTGATATCATCAATGAGGTCAAACCGTATTGAAAAAAATTCGAATGTTTACTTTCTGTTATGTTTATGTACACTAAAATGCGCGGGTGGCTTTTTATTGACACATGATTCAATTAAGTGTGCGAAAATAAATAGACTAAAGTAAGGTTGTTGATTTGTTTTGAAATTTAAATGCGTGGTGTAGAATGTAGCTTAACTATTTTAAAGAATATCGTCATACTCTTATTGTTTACGCAAGATATCAGGTAGATTTCTGTCATAACGTTTGTTTAGAAAAGACATTATAAACAATCTATAAGTAAACAAACTGTCTCGAATAATAGTATGTACCATAGCATGTATCATAGCATGTATCATAGCAGGTATTATAGCATGTAACATTGCAAGTATCATAGCATACATCATAGCATGTGTCATAGCATAAATTATAGCATGAATTATAGCATGTATCATAGCATGTATCATATCATGTATCATAGCAGGAATTATAGCATGTATCATAGCATGTATCACAGGATGTACCATAGCATGTATTATAGCATGGATCATAGCATTATCATAAAATGTATTATAGCATGTATTATAGCATGTACCATAGCATGTATCATAGCATGTATCATAGCATGTATCATAGCATGTGACATAGCATGAATTATAGCATGTATCATAGCATGTATTATAGCATGTATCATAGCATGTATCATAGCATACATCATAGCATGCACCATAGTAGATATCATAGCATGTATCTTAGCATTATCATAGCATTATCATATCATGTATCATAGCATTATCATAGCATGTATCATAGCATGAATAATAGCATAAATTATAGCAAGTACCATAGCATGTATTATATCAAGTATCATAGCATGTATCATAGCATGAATTATAACATGTATCATAGCATGTATTATAGCATGTATCATAGCATATTTCATAGCTTGTATCATAGCATGAATAACAGCATGTATCATAGCATTATTATAGCATGTATCATACCATTATCATAGCATGTATTATAGCATGTATTATAGCATGTACCATAACGTGTATCATAGCATGTATTATAGCATGTGTCATAGCTTGTATCATAGCATGAATTAAAGCATGCGTCATAGCATGTATTTTAGCATGTATCATAGCATGTGTCATACCATGAATTATAGCATGTATCATAGCATGTATTATAGCATGTATCATAGCATGTATCATAGCATGTATCATAACATACATCATAGCATGCACCATAGTAGATATTATAACATGTATCATAGCAAGTATCATAGCATGTATCATATCATGTATCATAGCATGAATTATAGCATGTTACATAGCATATATCATAGCATTATCATACGTGTATTATAGCATGTATTGTAGCATGGACCATAGCATGTATCATAGCATGTATCATAGCATATGTCATAGCATAAATTATATCATGTTACATAGCATGTTACATAGCATGTTACATAGCATGTTACATAGCATGTTACATAGCATGTATCATAGCATGTATCATAGCATGTATCATAGCATGTATCATAGCATGTATCATAGCATGTATCATAGCATGTATCATGGCATGTATCATAGCATGTATCATAGCATGTATCATATCATGTATCATAGCATGTATCATAGCATGTATCATAGCATGTATCATAGCATGTATCATAGCATGTTACATAGGATGTTACATAGCATGTATCATAGCATGTATCATAGCATGATACATAGCATGTGTCATGGCATGTATCATAGCAGGTATCATAGCATGTATCATAGCAGGTTTCATAGCATGTATCACAGCATGTATCATAGCATGAATTATGGCATGTCACATAGCATGTATCATGGCATGTATCATAGCATGTATCATAGCATGTTACATAGGATGTTACATAGCATGTATCATAGCATGTATCATAGCATGATACATAGCATGTATCATAGCATGTATCATAGCAGGTTTCATAGCATGTATCACAGCATGTATCATAGCATGAATTATGGCATGTCACATAGCATGTATCATGGCATGTATCATAGCATGTATCATAGCATGTTACATAGGATGTTACATAGCATGTATCATAGCATGTATCATAGCATGATACATAGCATGTATCATGGCATGTATCATAGCATGTATCATAACATGTATCATAGCAGGTTTCATAGCATGTATCACAGCATGTATCATAGCATGAATTATAGCATGTCACATATCATATATCATAGCATGTATCACAGCATGTATCATAGCATGAATTATAGCATGTCACATAGCATATATCATAGCATGTACCATAGCATGTATCATAGCATATATCATAGCATGTATCACAGCATGCATCATAGCATGAATTATAGCATGTCACATAGCATGTATCATGGCATGTATCATAGCATGTATCATAGCATGTATCATAGCATGTATCATGGCATGTATCATAGCATGTATCATAGCATGTATCATAGCATGTATCATAGCATGTATCATAGCATGTTACATAGCATGTATCATGGCATGTATCATAGCATGTATCACAGCATGTGTCATAGCATGAATTATAGTATGTTACATAGCATGTATCATAGCATGTCTCACAGCATGTATCAAAGAATGTATCATTGCATGTATCATAGCATGTATCATACAATGTATCATAGCATTATCATATCATGTACCAAAGCAGGTATCATAGCAGGTATCATAGCAGGTATTATAGCATGTATTATAGCATGTATCATATCATGTATTATATCATGTATCATATCAGGTATCAAAGCATGTATCATAGCATGTATTATAGCATGTATTATATCATGTATCATATCATGTATCATAGCATGTATCATAGCATGTATTATAGCATGTATCATATCATGTATTATATCATGTATCATAGCATGTATCATATCATGTATCATATCAGGTAACAAAGCATGTATCAAAGCATGTATTATAGCATGTATTATATCATGTATCATATCAGGTATCATAGCATGTATCATAGCATGTATTATAGCATGTATCATATCATGTATTATATCATGTATCATATCAGGTTTTAAAGCATGTATCATAGCATGTATCATATCATGTATCATATCATGTATCATATCAGGTATCATATCATGTATTATAGCATGTATTATATCAGGTATCATAGCATGTATCATAGCATGTATTATAGCATGTATTATATCATGTATCATATCATGTATTAAAGCATGTATTATATCATGTATCATATCAGGTATCATAGCATGTATCATAGCATGTATTATAGCATGTATCATATCATGTATTATATCATGTATCATATCAGGTATCAAAGCATGTATCATATCATGTATCATATCATGTATCATATCATGTATCATATCAGGTATCATATCATGTATCAAAGCAGGTATCATAGCATTATGAAAGCAGGTATCATAGCAGGTATCATAGCATTATGAAAGCAGGTATCATATAATGTATCATAGCATGCATTATAGCATGTATCGTAACATATCTCATAACACGTATAAAATGAAACAAAAATACTTTCACCTGTCTGGCTCGTAATAGAGCGATTGAATATTTTAGATAAATTGAACGTACGATAAATAATCTATTAAATTATATTTCGTAAATAATCTATTAAATAAAATGAATTCTTAACAAAGCAATCTAAAGAAGTAATCGATTTAGCTTTTTTGTCCAATGTTTTGTATATATTTCTGCAAATACAATCTTTCTAAACTTCCTTAATTTTTTCCTTCATAATTCTCAATGTTATGAATCATTGGCACATTGTTATGAATCATTGACAGATCAAACGAAGATCAAAGTCTCACCGATTCGTAAATTGTTCTTAATAAAGTCTTTATTTTTTTATTTGAAAAAGTTTTATATGTGCCATGCAACACAAAAAATGTATATCTGCGAACTATATCGTTTACTAATCACTGCATGACCTTCCGATATAGTTAATTGCAAATTATTGTCAAAATCAATTTGTTACAAGCAGTCAAATGTTTATGTATAAGAATACATCGTTTTGTTTATACTTAAACCACCGCCACTACCTCCACCCCATCCCCCTACTACTACTACTTCTACTACTTCTTCTAAAAATTCTTCTTCTAACATACCTGAGTACTTTACTAAACATATTCAGAAAACTGTTCCAGACTCAATCGTAATTTATATTATTTTGGATGACAAACATATTTATTTCAAAAGACAGTAGGGATTGGTTAACTATTTTGTTACGACTGGTGTCGTTATTTTAAGATTTATTAATAAAATGGCACGTTTACTTAACGACGAAATGGTGTAACAAAATGAAGCCAGCAAGAAACTAGTACAATAATGTTTTATTTTAATAAACAATCTATGGCGTAATAAAACAATAACAAATAAATCAGACAAAATTTGAGAATGCAAAATAAATGTTGACACATCATATATTTTGAATGGGTGTCTGATTTGCTCTTTCTAGATTCTTTAATTCTAAATAATACTGCCTGTCTCGTTCTCTTTCTTCCCGCTCTATTTCTCGTTTTTCTTTTTCTCTTCCTTTGTTTTCTTTCTTTCTCTTCTCTTCGTTCTCATTCTAATTGTTCCATTTTCTTTTCTTCCAACTTTGATCCTTTGTAATTCTATTCGCTCATCGTTTTCCATTCTTAATTTCTCTAATTGCAATTTTAATTCTAAGTCCTGGTCTGACACATCTTCCTTTACAAATGACATAAAGTCAGTTGAAAGTATGTTGTCGTCAATCAAAGTTTGAATAAGTATGTTGCAAAATACCTGTTTTCGCATTGATGCTTTAATTCCAGGAACATTTTAATGAGCAGCGATGTCGAGCAAATCAGACTTCTTGGCCAAATTAAACTCTTACCGGTTAGGCGACTTTACAAAAGTTTTCAAATTAAATGCCATGGTAACTTATTGCTGGTTTGTAGAAATATTTGTTCACAATAAATAAATAAATAAAGTACACAAAATAGCAGTTATCCTTAAATGTTTCAAATCCCGATTTCGAGCCCCCAATTTCTGTTACGAGCGGTGTCGCTATTTAACATTTATTTATAAAATGGCAAGTTTACTAAACGACGAAATGGTGTCACAGAAAGAACAAGCCCTCAACAAACTAGTACAATAATGTTTTATTTTAACAAACAATTAAATCTATGGCGTAATAAAACAATAACAAATAAATCAGACAAAATTTGAGAATGCAAAATAAATATTAGCTTACAGTTTGTCCTTTAGGAGGTGTCCCTTTAAATGTCCAAATAATAATCCAACGTCGAATAATCCTGAAGAGTTTTCGGTAGAATGTCCTCGTAGATACGTACAGTTGAAATAATCCAAAGGTAGAACAATACACGAATATAATTAATAATTCCAAATCAAACACTTTATATCACTGTAGAATATAATAAGTCCACGTAAGTTCCAACAAAGAAAGGTTTAATATACAAGCTGCAAGTATTTCCAAACTATATGTCCACATTATATCATTATAAACATTATATCCAAAGTTATCCCTTTCTTCCTAGCTATTACGCGAATGCTACGTCATGCGAAATACGTCATTAATACTACAGCGATAAACAACCTCTTAACCTGACTAGCGTAACCTTAAACGCTGATGTACTAATGTACATAACAATTTATTCAAGTGGGCTGGCCTACTGATTTATATGCATTTGTTAATCACGACAAACTCACATTTCTTCAGTTCCCTTGCGTTTAAAATATCACACTTTTCATGTCCTTTGTTCATGATTGTTAATTATGAGACAAGAACCTAGATCATATTTACTTTACGGATTTGTTAATGTTGTGAAACAAATTATGGTAAAAGACTCGTTACTTAGAGTTATTAGTTTGGTGGTTTGTTGATAACAAGCAATTCGTGTTTAATGTGTTTGTGTTTTATTGTTAACATATTATATACGATAATTCCAGAGGCTTATCTGTATATTCGATATACTTTATAAGGCGATGCTTCATTTTAAATATGAAATTATCATCTGTATTTTAATTGGTTTTCAGTTTACAGAAATAATTAAAATAGCTTTATTGTTTCTAAAGATGACTGATAAAATGATATTCTCGCCGAGACATCTTAAAATTGTAAACGCTGAACGCTTACATGCGATCAAACAGTGTTGTTTAGTTTGGAAATTAATATCGACTATCATTGCATTATGTTTGAGGATAATCACATATTTATACAATCAGTCATGATACACAGAGTTTATTCCCTTTGCTTTCCATTAAATTCAAATTAACATACACACAAAATACTATATTTGCAAGTTTTCAAAGCGCATTAAGACGCTAAACAGAGCTGTGTTCCATTCTACGCATGATGTGCTGATATAATGGCGTGTTTTAAAGAAGACACGAAAAAAACACAGCCTAAACGAAATATAAATTAAATCAATCGTTACTACTCTGCATCCAAGTTGATCTTCTACAACAAGTTCAGCAATCGTTACAATATTACACAACTTAGTTTTCTTCTTCACTCTTAATTCTTCTACTTCTTTTTGACATTTCTTTTCTACTTCTCAGCTTTCTCCATATTGCCTTTTCTTCTCTTTCTCTTTCTACCTCTTCTGTTATTTCTTCTTCTTCTTATTGATTAAAAAGTGCCGCATGTCTTATGCAAGACACGTGTAAACATATGTTTAGACTGCTGCAGAAAAAATAGATTGATTTTAAGTACATTTAAATTAGAATGTCATAAGGACAGCATTTTTAACAGCACATACCGTTTCCGATAATAATAATTGGTTTATGAAGAATATTACCATCCTTATAATAGATATAACATAATTTTTTTTATCAGTCTCTTGAAAATAATTGTTACAGAAGGCGGTTAAGTTATCACGTGACAACTTCAATTTACTGTATAAAGTTTAAACGTGTCTAATTCTTCTAACTTTTTGCGCAGAAAAATTCTAAGCACTAGTTTTCTTGATCTGTAATTAATTTATCGACCATGCATTTATTTTGTACTGAATCATTTTCGTTCGTTCATTATGAATGGTATACAGTACATGAATTTTCTTTTTTTAAGTTTGATATAGTTATATTATCGTGTATAGTCTGCTATAAAAGAGACCAATAACGTCATCATGTTGAAACATCATTTGCGCTAGCATTCCATGAATTAAGAACTCATATCCTATGAAATAAATGTCCAAACAAATATAAAGGTTTCCACAGCCGAAAATTAACGGAGACTTATAGCAGATTTGGGTTATGATTAATGAACCGGGATATTTTAAAACAGGACCTTGATTGGTCGGGTCATCCTTATGCAGATAACTTTTGCCTGAAAATTGCATCTCTTTGTCTCCTTACGTGTCTAAGCGCTGCACTATTTTAAGATGACATTGACAGATAAATAGCAAGAACGTGGATAGATTACGACTTTTGATATCATCAATCAAATGGCAACAAAAAAACAACGGTGAAACTATGATCCTTTAACAGCTCACGTCAAACTCGCCAGAAAGCTATGTTCTCAGACTCTTTAGATCCATCCACGATACACGTGTTGCTCTTTGAACTACAAGCACCTCGCAATTACTGAACACGAGTGTATATCTTATTTGCCAAACTTGTGAATATGGTGTGAATAAAAGCATCAATGTCATGTCCGTTCTTTAAAATTCATGAACTGTTTTTAAAATGCCACATTTTAATGTGAAGTCAAGAATCACATCGAATAACATATTGGTTCCATTAACTGAAGCAGGTAGAAGTAACAAAAAGGAACAGATGAGGACAAAGAAAAGTCATTGGAAGAGAGGAAGCAATACAGTTTTTGTTAAAAGAAACGAGACATGTTTCCATTGCAACAAGTTATAAATTTAAAATGAAGAAAACACTGGAGAAAAACCCACAAAAACTCAATAAATAACTGATATATACACGGATATATAAAACGAGAGTATGACGTATAAGAAAGACATCATAACATGTCAATAAACGTTAAAACAAATTTAACCTTTTCATGAACAAACTTAAACTCCATTTAAATGTTGGATCGATTCACAAAGCAGCGATTCAAATGTTAGATAATATGATTTGTGAAATAATCCTTTGAAGGAAGACTTACACTACTTCTCATTATTGTTTCAATTTACCTGATATTGTTATCTACAATGATTACATAAAAGACTCCAGACAAAGCAAGTTAGTGACTTTTTAAACCCGATTATATCCAGTTTAATCATCTTATTCTTGTGCCGACAAATCGTTTCAATGTGGTTACTGTTGATTTATCTCTTCTTGTATTGTATAATTTAAGAATCACAAAACACATTTACACTTGGACAAACATAGAGGAAACAACCATACAGGCTAAACATTACACATACAGAGAAACATAACATTACTTCTCCGCACCCGAACGATTTACCAAATGGCATGAGAGGTTTGGTCCATGGGATGTTTTGTCTGGTTCCAGGATGACAACAATAAGGTTTCTTAGATGTAAATCAGTGAGAAGCAAATGGTGGAATGAATAGGTGAATGGAATGAATAAGAGCAGTTTACATTGGAGAACATTTCCTTTCTAGGATCTCTGTCTGGCACGCCAGTGGGTGTGATCATGTGACTGAGTGAAACAGTCTCCAGGTCGCTTCCCAGTGACCTAGCACTTCACAACACAGCTGCAAGATGTACATCACCAGACAGTTGAACCCTTATTCAGTCTCTGAAAATGAAGATATAATGTCAATCATACGTGTTATGAATCCATTTTACGATACCAATCTTTTACAAGAATTATGTTTATACAACTATTATGACTATTAAAAGTACATATGAATTAACTACACATTATTATAGCCACAATAAAGATGGCAGTCAGCAAAAACAACAACAACCAAACATTGCAATTGTCAACTAAGACGTTGTTTAATAAACTACTGAGTTTTGATGTAGCTCCATTCTTTTACCTTTTTGTTGTATGTTCAGATTGTTAAGTTTATCAACAAATAAATTGTTAGTATTTCCTTTATATCATATACTATTTAAAGCTATCATGGGGAAGACAATTACAATTAATTAAGACTAATATATTTTAATGTTGAATGCATACATGTAGCCAAAGCTACTGACGAGGTTGTTGACAAACAATGGCTCCTGTCCTCCAAGTTTGTCCACTGAATCCCACAGACCCTAAGAATGGTCTCCGTCAAGACTTCGCACCCCAACTCCTCAGTAATAGGGAAGACTGGCTTGACCTCTTCATTAACATCAAAGGATAGGTCCATTAGGAAAGCAATGCCAGCCTATATTATATATATTTAGAGTACATTATATTGTATACAGTAGTTTAACATTTAATTAGATTCACTGTGACTACAAAGAAGGTCCAGCTCATAGCATAAGACAATCATTTTGGCCTTCAATATTTGTTAAAGTTTTTATTTTAAAGACATTTGTCAAACAAATATAAAATAAAATTAAATTGTTTGCCAAGATTTGTCTTCACATAATGTAATGAACATAAAACAATTTTATTTTTCTCCAGAGAAACTGCAATGACTTCTAGTGGTGGCGGCCAAATAATGTCTTGTACTAATGGAAGCGACCATTAAATGATTGTTTTATACCTATATTAAGATGCTGGGAACAGACAGCTCCAAGACAGGCATTGTTTCCTCTCTCTCTATGACGATAGTGGTTGTGGTGTAGAGATCAGGATCAATGCTTATTCAGTCTAGACAACGGCTGCACATCAGCTGGTGATTCCGAAGGAACGCTGTCCTCAAGAACCAGCATATCATCTTCATATATCTAGAAATATGATACTCTTGATTTTAAGATGAAATGTAATAATGGAGTTAGTGCTGTGTCAGCATTGTTCTTATGTTGGTAATTTAAAATTAGTTGTATGTGAATTCATACTTTTGGTATATAATGCTCAATAAGTTTAATTAGCTCATGTTGCTAATAAATAAGGCCCAACAAGTTCATATCGGTAATATATAAGGCCCCATAATATCATGTTTGTAATATATATTTGGCAAAAAAAATTCATGCTTGTAATAAATAAGACCCAATATGTTAATGTCATTAATAAATAAGGCCCAATTAGTTCATGTTGATGACATATAAGGCCCATTAATTTCAATTAGGTAAGATATAATACCAAATAACTTTTAAAGTTCTAAAGTAAGATCGAGATTATCAAAAATGTGTTCTGTCTGTTCACGTTAGCATTTGTTTTTAGTAAGTACAATATAAAAATGAGTACACATTAAAAGGCCGAGCATTTGTGGGTATGAAGGAGTACCAAAGAACTCTCATGATATATATCGAAGACTGTAATGATCAGAGGAAGTAATCCGGCAAAGATGTTCCACCTTTTAGTGTCTGTTATCTACTGTCAAGGTTTAGTTGTTGCCGAACGGAAAACTAGACTTAATTAAACAAAAACAAGAGGGTCAAGATGGCCCTATATTGCTCACCTGAATGCCAGAGACATTTAGCCCTGGTGGCTATGCTTTTTGACGGATAAGAATGCTTTCAATAATCTTGATACAAGGCCACTAATGGAATACTAAAACCAAATTTAAAATCGCTAGTTCTTGTGGTTTCTAACTAGAAGATTTTCAAAGTTTTGCTATATAGCTATACAGAGAAAATGGCCACGCCCTTGATGGCCATGTTATTTGATGGATCAAAATGTTTCGAACAATCTTGATACAAGACCACCCAAGGTACATGTATACCAAATATCAATGCTCTAGCTCTTTCAGTTTCTATCAATATGATTTTCTACACAGATATTTGTAATTTTCATATACACGAAGATGGAAGTTATCTGTCCAAGAAGGGAGATTTCTGAAAATGTTTAAAATACCACTCATTTTCAAATAATTTGGTACCTTAAAAGTGGGAGTCTCCCCGCAAAAGTGGCAGAGTTCACATATATGCATTTTACGCATTCACAATGATCCACTCAGAATCTGCACTAAGAGTTTATTGGTAGAATGGATCTATAATTATATGCCAAAATACTCCAAACTGTTATTTTCAAAGAAAACAAAGCAACAAAATTTGACAATACTCAAAATCTTATAAATGCTTTCACTATAAATAAAAGGGTTAAAGGGGGTATCCGACAGTTTGCCTAAGTCAAACATATGTAACAATATTGGACCTCTGTTTGGGGTATTTGTTTATAACTTCTGCAGAAAAATCATACATTAGTCTAAGCTTAGATGATTTTTTACAGTATCTCAATTTTAGGGTGTTAAAACTAGTTAATAAGTTCTAACAATGTTCATTCTTTTTAAAGCTATAAAGTAGAATGCTTGGGATTCCTGTTAAAAATAGACATCAACATCATCGCGAATAATGCAAATGAGCTAAGACATGAATGGTCATGTGGTTTTCGTAATTTAAAAGTAGTTAACTATGTAGTCTGGATTACCTGCCCTTTGTCTAAAACAAAGGGTCAGGCACAAACGAAATAATGGCAGCGGCAATGGAAACGGTTAGTTTACGAGCTAATAGAAAAAGGTGGTTCATTGTGATAGTATTGATTTTCTGGTCCATATCAATTTTGTAGTTTTCATTCGTATAAAGCGTTATTAAGGAGCTATTACTTATGATGAGATTTTACATTCCTGACAAGTTGAATATTTTTCGGACAAATTTACACATAGTGTAATTTCGGACAATATTTATTAAAAAATAACTTAAGTGAAAGTTTCAGTTCCCCATATTTCCTTCATTAGGTAAGTTTTGACTTAAGATGCTTTGTGAATACGTCCCCTAGGAGTGGCATGTTCAATTTGGTAAGGAGATCTTATTATTACTTTATTATTGCCATATTCACTATATTTGTCCATTTTTAAACTTGATAATATTATACAGTCCTATAGAAGTTATTAGTAATAGGTTTGCAGCAAAAATATTTTTTTATGCAGCTAGTATGTTGTTTTAGCTGAAAATGGTATGCAACATGACAATATGCACTGTGTAGTGTATAGTATTAAATTGAAGAGCTAAAAATGATGGTTTTTCAGCATTATGTTGTATCATTTAAAAATTACTAATTTTGCATTGCAAAATATTATATTTTGCATGAACAATTTAAACTCATTGGTTATATTTTACTATAAACATTTCTTTCTAGTTATATAAGCTTTTTGTTTCATCAATTTTTAAGAAAATTTTTTAAGAAATTAAAAATTGACAGGTGTTTGTATACAAGTAGAGTGTGTTATACATTTTGACAATTTCTTTCAAACTGAAATTAAGAAGCCAATGAATTAACAAAGAAATTAATATTAAAATGATTTGCAGTTTATTTTTCAAGATTTATATGTATTTAACACAAAAACATACCTAACTTTGAACTAGCTTTTGTGTGCAATGTTTTTAATTATGTCATTCCTGCACACCTGCAAAGGGTAATATTTTGTAGTGTCCGCAAAAGAGCTTCACACATTACAAAATTTCGCATTTAAAGAAAAGATTTGTCTGCAACGGTGTAGTGTCCGCAACACAGATATTAATATGCTTCTAAATAAGGCATTTTTCATGTTCTCAAAGTTGTTTTTGCTAATAAATGTTTGGTATGATTGCAGTTATATAAAAAAGTGAAATAAATATTATTGTCTAATCTGATTTTCTGCCAAACAGGACATAACAGTGAAATTAATGTACTTCTAACATGGGCCAATCAGGATATTCAATGTATTTTAACATATATAATGTATATACCAATTGAATGATGAAAGACAGTCCAGCTAACTTAAAAGAAATAAAAAAGATGTGACTTATCTGAGACCAGAAAAAGGGTTTACACATTTAATATTTTTAATTATGTGTTTTGGACACAACAAGATGTCTTTCATCCTTCATGTACCAATAATAGGTCTAATTGCTGAAGAACTGATGAAATAATACTTCTATTTTAAAAAAGCTTCATCTCAAAAAGCTTAATTGATACCAATTGCAGTCAGGATCAAACACCATTTTTTACATTTATCATCTTAATCACATCAATATAAGTTGGTCATTCAAAGGAAGTACTGATGTAAGAATTCTTAATTTCTCTTTTGTTTTTGCCAAACAAATGAACTATTTAGATATGCAAATTAATAAATCGATAGACTATTTATATGAAACATGCATATAATGATATTACATTATCTAATGAAAAATAAGAAGTTAAAATTAAGCCCAAATGTTAGTTATTGTGTAACATAATACTAATAATATGGCAACTTATATTAACACGAAGTCTGGTCAGTATAATTATTATTTATGTACAGTGAGTTTGTTCTTCTATGCACTGGGAACTGAAGCAAACATTTATGCATGATAATTCTAAATTAAACTACGGTATATGATTTTCTAACACATAAGCAAGTTAACTGCCATCCCTTGTCATCGCCAGCAATGTTATAATTCTTGTTACCGCAGATGACTGTTCATGCAGATGATATATTCGAATTTTGAAGTTGTTACGACTGGTGTAACTATTTAAGATTTATTTATAAAATGGCACGTTTACTTAACGACGAAATTGTGTAACAGAAAGAGAAAGCCAGCAACAAAAAAGTACAATAATGGTTTATTTTAATAAACAGTTTAATCTATGGCGTAACAAATAATAACAAATATATCAGGCAAAATGTGAGAATGCGAAATAAATGTTAGCTTACAGTTTGTCCCATTAGGAGGTGTCCCTTTAATAGTTCAATTAATAATCCAACGTCGAATAACCCTGAAGAGTTTTTCGGTAGAATGTCTTCGTAGATACGCACATGTGAAAATTTAGAAGCTGCAAGTATTTCCAAACTATATGTCCAAACTTAAACTTAAATCGGCTAACAAACCCTTATATAGACCCAAAGAATTTCTGGAACGCAGAAGTCTCCAGAACATTCAAGAAACCCAGTTAAACATAAACAAATGAATTTTCTAGCATGATCCTTCCTTTTCTTTCTAGCTGTTACGCAAATGCTACGTCATGCAAAATACGTCATTAATACTACAACGATAAACAGCCCCTTAACCTGACAAATAGGACAAGTACTTTCAAAGTTAAAGGTAAGATTAAGTTATATGTTTAGGTTGCATCTGAAACGATCAAAACTAAAAAATAGTCTAGTTATAGGCAACATTAAGATTCATGTTAAAGTTGGGGGACTACCGGATGAGGACGCCGCCGCCGCGCCTACCGCTGCCGGACAATATCATCCCTATGTGTCAACCTGCTATTGCAGGCGACACAAAAATACAACATTAATTGTGTACAATTACAGTTACATAACAGATGTGAAACAATAAATACAAAACTGAATTTTTATAAATGCCCTCTAGTGTGTCCAAGTAAAAAGCAAGCCCGAACACCAATACACTATCGTGATAGGTCTACGGGCTGCGAAACTTGGTCACATCATCTGGATATGCTGGTTCTTGCGCGACATGTCGTCTTTATGTGGTTGGCATTTCCGCCAGGTTATTTCAACAGAATCCCTCAAGAAATGACAGAGTTATTGAGCAGACACGGCCACCAGTGCACTTCTAGGGATTATGACTCTGTAAGTGTGGCCTTGACCTTAGAGTAATCGACCTAAGTCTTGTGCGCGACACGTCGTCTTCGTGTGTTTGACATTTCTGTCAGGTTATTTCAAAATCCCTCAAGAAATGACATAATTACAGAGCGGACACGACCATATCTTTGACCTATAAGTGTGACCTTGACCTTCGAGTAACCGACCTGGGTCTTGTGCGCGACACGTCTACTTCATGTGTATGATATTTCTGCCAGGTTACTTCAAAATCCCTAAAGAAATGACACAGTTACTAAAAAGACACGACTACTAGTGCACTACCAGGGGTTATGACTTTGACCTGTAAGTGTGACCTTGACCTTCGAGTAATCGACCTGTATCTTATGCGCGGCACGTCTTCCTCATGAGTTTGTTATTTCTGCCAAGTTATTTAAAAATCCATGCAGGAATATATTGAGCGGACGTAAATATCGGACAGACAGACGGACGGACAGATAGACAGACGGACAGACTGACACACGGACAGATGGTTCGACTTCTATATGCCCGTCTTCGGGGACATAAAAATACTAGGTCTCTGAAATATGCAGTAATATCAAAGATTTTATGCAGGTGTAAACAAAATGTTTCAAATGAATGATACATCATTGATATTACGTCTCAATGTATTTTCAATGAATATAGTGCCAAAATGGTGCATGTACAAAGTGGCTTACGACCGATGTTTACATTTTATTTATATCTTAACTTGTGTCTGGTAATGCTTATTTTTATATTTTTATATTTTTTATAATTATTTTCATGCGGTTTCTAGCCCTAAGTTTAAGTGTAATAATTTACCCAACATTTACTACGGATATACATGAAAAAGACCTCGATAGCGCAATTGCATTTAGCAAAGCTCTGCGCTTCCTCAGAGAATAAATGCTTTTGTTAATCAAATCAATCGAATCAGTAGCAAAGAACATCAAGTAAATAAAATGGTAACTTACACAGTTTGTCCCTTTGGGGTTAGGTTCTTGCCTCCTTTAACTGCTAATCACACGATGGATTCACGTGTTAATGTTAGGGAGGGTTATGGTTCATATCAACATACCACACGTGTTTATGTAATGGGGGCTGGATGGGGGAGTGTGCCGTAAGGTTCATATTAACATACCACACGTGTTTAGGTAAAGGGGGGCGGGATGGATTGGGGTGGGGGTAAAGTTCATATCAACATACCACACGTGTTTAGGTAATGGGGGTTGGATGGGGGAGTGTGCGGTAAGGTTCATATTAACATAACACACGTGTTTAGGTAAAGGGGGGCGGGATGGATTGGGGTGGGGGTAAAGTTCATATCAACATACCACACGTGTTTAGGTAATGGGTGTGGGATAGGGCAGTATGGGGGTGGCTTGGGGGTAAAGTTCATATCAACATACCACACGTGTTTAGGTAATGGGTGCGGGATAGGGCAGTATGGGGGGTGGCTTGGGGGTAAAGTTCATATCAACATACCACACGTGTTTAGGTAATGGGTGCGGGATAGGGCAGTATGGGGGTGGCTTGGGGGTAAGGTTCATATCAACATACCACACGTGTTTAGGTAATGGGTGCGGGATAGGGCAGTATGGGGGTGGCTTGGGGGTAAGGTTCCTATCAACATACCACACGTGTTTAGGTTATGGGTGCGGGATAGGGCAGTATGGGGGTGGCTTGGGGGTAAGGTTCATATCAACATACCACACGTGTTTAGGTAATGGGTGCTGGATAGGGCAGTATGGGGGTGGCTTGGGGGTAAGGTTCATATCAACATACCATACGTGTTTAGGTAATGGGTGCGGGATAGGGCAGTATGTGGGTGGCTTGGGGGTAAGGTTCATATCAACATACCACACGAGTAAGGTTATAGGTGCGGGATAAGGCAGTATGGGGGTGGCTTGGGGGTAAGGTTCATATCAACATACCACACGTGTTTAGGTAATGGATGCGGGATAGGGCAGTATGGGGGTGGCTTGGGGGTAAGGTTCATATCAACATACCACACGTGTTTAGGTAAAGGGGGGCGGGATGGATTTGGGTGGGGATAAAGTTCATATCAACATACCGCACGTGTTTAGGTAATGGGTGCGGGATAGGGCAGTATGGGGGTGGCTTGGGGGTAAGGTTCATATCAACATACCACACGTGTTTAGGTAATGGGTGCGGGATAGGGCAGTATGGGGGTGGCTTGGGGGTAAGGTTCATATCAACATACCACACGTGTTTAGGTAATGGGTGCGGGATAGGGCAGTATGGGGGTGGCTTGGGGGTAAGGTTCATATCAACATACCACACGTGTTTAGGTAATGGTTGCGGGATAGGGCAGTATGGGGGTGGCTTGGGGGTAAGGTTCATATCAACATACCACACGTGTTTAGGTAAGAGAGGGTAAGGTTGATACCACCATAACCAACGTGTTTGGTAAGGAAAGATTAAAGTTCAGTCCAACATTACACACGTGTTTAGGTCAGGAGGGGTAAAATTTACATTAGCATATCACAGGTTTGTAGGTCATGAAGTATTAGGTTAATACAAAGGTGCAAAGGTGCTTAGATTATCGAGGGTTATGGCTCAGACCAACATATCACACCGGTTTAGGCCTGGGAGAGTTACGGTTCATAACAACATAACACACGTGATAAGGGTTAAGGATGATATCAACATGAAACACGTGTTTATGTCATAGGGCCATTTCACCAAGGATTGTTTTGATCCCGAGAGTACCGGATCTCTTTTTTAGTCGATCGGCCCTATTTTTGCAAAATAAGTCGGGAACCTGCGTGCACTAACGTGCACTAACGTATACCTTCGGGGTAAGATCTGGCGCGATCGCACTAGTCCCCCGAGGGTCGGGTACCTAAAAAGTGATCGGCTACTTTTTTTAAACAAGTTGAAAAACAGTAGCCGATCAAAACAGTCGGCCCGTGGTCGCCTTGGTCGTCCGAGGGTCCTCTGAAGGTCCACTTGTCTCGCCCGCCCTCTGGAGCCCTCTTGAGCCTTCTGGGGCTTTCGTTTAGCCTCTGCCGCTCTCTTCCAAGGGTCGTGCGTAGTGTCATCGGAGTGTAAGCACCCGACTATCAGCAGATCCTCGGACGACCAGCCCGCATGGCCCCGTAAATGCTCGTAAGTGCCCGATCACACATGCAGATAGCCGACTTTTACCCGCTCGTTGCGCGAGAGTGGCAGAGGATGTCCAAGAGTAGCCGATTAAGAACCGAGACAAGCCGATTAGGGCGACCTATATAAATAGGGGTCCCAAACAGCAGCAGACCATAACCAGCTTCGACACCTAACGCGCAACACCTCTACAGACCAACGCTATGACCAAGGGAAAAAAGACCGGCCAGGGGAAGAATGCCAGAACTATGCCTCCACGAATTCCAACGCCGCCGGTTGCTGAGGTTCCGGTCGAGGTCGAGGATCCGTTGGAGGTTCCGGTCGAGGTTCCTGCTGGTCGAGTTCTGCCTCCCCTCCCAGAAGAAAATACAGCTCCTCAGAAAAAGAAGGCAAGGAAGAGTGTCACCATGTCTGCCACTGAAGAGAAGGATTTGGTGGACTTTATCCAACAGAACCCCTGCCTCTACGACAAGTCTAAGAGGGATTGGCTCAACAAAACGGTCAGAGATGAGCTGTGGAGGACCCAGGCAGAAGTGATGCAACGTCCCAGAGAAGAGCTGACTCTCTGGTACGAGTCCATCCGGACCCGACTCTCTCGTCTGAGGAAAACCAAGTCCGGCCAGGGAGCAGTCCGTATCACAGACAGAGACCAGTAAGTATCTACAATTACTTAATTGACAGTTTTATTTGCAATGTCTTTCATATGTTGCAGTAATGTTTACTGTTGAAATTAGTGAAAGGGGCAAATTTTAATCAATACAATGGTTAATATTCGCTGTACGAATTATCAATCAAATATTTTGACCCGTTCTTTCTTATTTACATAAAACTTGTGCTGCGTCGGGAATTTGGTTCAGTATACAAGTGTATCATGTGTGGAAATATGTTGTTGCTGTTTATATAATTTTTCTTTTAATTTGTCTTTTCAGATGGATCCTGGACAACTTCTCCTTCCTGATCTCCCACATGATAGAGGTTCCAAGGAGGAACACTGTATCTATGTATGCGAAGGCGACCGCTGCAGCTGCAGCGCCCCTGGCCGCGGCCTCTACTTCGACCTCCGTAGAGGTGATCCCTGACGACTGCATCCTGGATGTTCAGGGGATGCCCGACATTCCACCCATTCAACCAACGTCAGAGTCTTTTGAGCAGCGACGCCCGTCTCACACCGAGAGAACTACGACCAGCCACAGGGGCAAGAAGAGGCCAACTCCCGGCGCCGACGACTCTACTAGTACTGACAAGCGCGCCATTGATGAGATGCAGTCTCAGAGGGAGCAGAGCAGCGAGCTAGCCCAGCTCTCCAGGGATCTGCTGCAGACAATTCGGCCCACCACCAGCCTAGACAAGCATCACATGTGCGGCTACCTGTCCAGTCAGTTCAACGAGGTACGCCCAGAGATCTGGAAACGTTACAGGGCCAGATTCTTCCTGCTCTGCGAGGAGATGGTAGCGGAGAATGATGCAGCCAACGCCGCCGAACGTCAGAGTCAGCCTCCACAGCAGCAGCCTCAGAAGCCTCTGGAACGGCAGCCTCTGCAACAGCAGCAGCTTCCGCAGCAGCAGCCTCTGCAACGGCAGCCTCTGCAACAGCAGCAGCCTCAGCAGCAGCAGCCTCAGCAACAGCAGCCTTTCCAGCAGCAACAGCATGTGCAGAACGAGTAGCAGCCTCCCGCAAGCCAGTGGGGCACCCAAACGTATCCTGGAGTGACTCCCTGGAATTCCATGGACTACGAATGTGTGCAGCGCACGTTTCCTACACAGACAGTGACCAGATCGTCGCCCAGGTCACCTAGCTGCCCACCGGACAGGACACCAACCCTTACCACTTTGAACACACCGCAGCTTCCTTCCCAGAGAAGCGCTTCCCGGATTAGCTTCAACGATTCATTCAGCTCCTTGCTCAACCAGAACCGAGACTCGCAGGACAGCGTGGTAGACCAAGTTGTCGACGACCAACAGTCTGATGACTCTGATGACCAGCCGCCCTCTGATGACCAGTAGTGATAAAAACAATCTGTCTGACATTTGGATTATTTGAACAAGCATTGCCTTTCGGTTCCAAAAGAGACTTTATGTTGTAAATATGCTACTAAATTGTTGTGTTGTTCATTATTAAACTTTTGAAAATGTTCATCAAATGTCTTTGTTCTATTAAAAAAAGTGTTGATAATGGCAACAAAAAAGAAAACAAATTAAAGGGGAACTTCAATAATTATTTTCTTCTTTTTTGGTGGTTGACAAAAATGAAATGAAAAACACAAACAAGTTTATTAACTAGATTAGCCCAATTTACAGCTTCAATTTAGTTAGTGAACTTGTGTTTTTTTATTTGATTTAGTCACTGATTTTTTGGAAGAATAGGGCCTTATTAAGTACAAAGATATTAACAAAGTCAAAACAGTATACAAAAGTATTTTAATAGACAATTTAAAATAGACACAGAATGTCAATATCTTTAGTTGTCTCTGGGCTGAAGAGCTCTATCCTGCCAAGGAACCGATCCAGCTGGACTGTTGAAGTAGTGCTTGAGATAGTCCCTCTGGTTCTTTCCTTCAACATTGTCCCTGTTGTGGCCAAGATTTTGGGCAAGGTCAGGCATCGCAGTTCCATTTCTCCACTCTCCTGGGATAAGGTTATGGTCTTCATCTTCCTTATCCATTTCTGCATTCTGCATCTGTGGGTATCTCATCCTCATGATGTTGTGAAGAATCACACTTGCTTCAACATTCAGTCTGCCTACTTCAGGGGTCACTTGCATAGGCGTTAGCATGCACCGCCACCGGCTAGCCAAAATCCCGAAGGCGTTTTCCACAACACGTCTGCCTCTGGATATCCTGTAGTTGAAGATGGCCTCCTCTCTGCTCAAACCTCTTCTTGAGTAGGGCTTCATCATGTAGTTACGTAAAGCAAAGGCATCATCACCCAGAAAGAAGTAGGGCAATTCAACGTCGTCGTTGGGCATTGGCGCTGGAGGAGGCAGATTCAGCATACCTTGTTCAATGCACTCCTTCAGTTCTGATGCATTGAAGATCTGCGAGTCAGACATATGTCCATACCCACCAACATCAATCCACAGAAATCTGTAGTTGGCATCGACCAGAGCCATCAGTACCACAGAGCAGAACTTCTTGTAGTTATAGCACAGCGACCCACTGTTAGGAGGTTTCCTGATTGCGCAATGCTTACCATCCAGAGCTCCAAGGGCGTGTGGCACATTCCACCTCTTCTGAAATTCATCAGCGATTTCTTTCCATTCTTCAGCAGTTACAGGACAGGGGATTACTTCATCTTTGTACTCTTCGACAATGGCCTTGGTCACAATAGGAATGAAGGCAGCAACTGTATGGCGTGACACTCTGAAAGAATAGGACACTGTTGTGTAGCAATCACCAGTCGCCAGGTATCGCAAAGTTGCGGCCAGTTTCACCCCAGGATCTATCGCCAGCCGGTAGTTGGTGTCCATCTTATGTATACGTGGGCCAATTCGAGCCAGCATCTCATCATACATCTCTGGAGGCATGCGCAGAAAGTTTCGGAAAGCAACAGAATCACCGACCCTCATCTCTTGCATCAGTGCATCGTATTGGCCATAGTGTAGTCTTCTGTCATCACCCAGCCAGGGAGCACACCAAAACCTGGAAATATACGAAATATAAGAAATTTATTCAGAACAATATCAATACCACAGAATTGTAATGAATCAAACACATATAGAAATCCTTATATATATTTACTCAAAGTAATTATAAATAATAATAAATGTACAAATTAATACCAATGCCAGAGAACTATAAAATCTTTATAATAAAAAAATAAACTGCAAACTTTTCTCAGAACAGGTACTGAAACAAAAAACAGGTGAAAAACCTTTAACAATTCACAACAACTTACTTCTTTTTAGCATATCTTCTCTTGACCCTGTTCCTCCTCCTCAGCATGCGTTCCAGTCTTGTTACATTTTGCTGTGCTATAGCACTACGAAGTTGTAAAGATACAACCAGCCCCAGCACTGCTTGTTGGTCCATGACCTTCACTGGCTTGTCAGAAAATGATGAAAGGCTTCGATCTGGCTCGATTTATATAGTCGGGCCATAAAAACACCGATTTCTCGCCGATCTGGGCAAATTTAGTCGGCCAAAGATCGTTTAAATCGTCCGAAGAACGTTTACTTTCGGGTTTCTGCGGCTACCTGTGTCAACATAAGGCTACATTCGGCCACTCTCGCGCGAAGAACGGCGAAAGAACGGCGGACATCGGACGCAGAGCGGCCGAAAGCGTCCTCTCTCGAGCCGGGATCGCCCATTTTCGGTCCCTCTCGGCCGAACAGCGCACGAACATCGCTCACTTGCGCACGAAATGCGGGTCTCTACCGGGCCTTTGTCTTGTACCTGCGGGTACTTGCGCGTACTTTCGCATACTTGCGCCCCTGAAACGTGTCGATCGCTCGAGGAACGTCCGTGAATCGTCCCTCGCCGTGATCCATTGGTCGGGATTCAATCGGCTTAAAAAATGGGGACGATTGGAGGCGATTCAGAACGACAATCTGGCCGATCAAAAAAATAAATCATCGGGGATAATCTGGTACAGATCGGGCCGATTGGATAAAAACAATCCTTGGTGAAATGGGGGCATCAGGGAAAACTTCATACCAATAACACATGTGTTAAGGTTTGTCATGGGGTTAATATTCATACCAGTTACACATGCGTTTAGGTTGGTCAGGGAGTTAATGTTCATACTAATAACACATGTGTTTTGGTTCGTCAGGTGGTTAATGTTCATACCAGTAGCACATGTGTTTAGGTTGGTCAGGGAGTTAATGTTCATACCAATAACACACGTGTTTAGGTTGGTCAGGGGGTGAATGTTCATACCAGTAGCACATGTGTTTAGGTTGGCCAGGGGGTTAATGTTCACACCAATAACACACGTTTTAAGGTTGGTCACGGGGTTAATGTTCATACCAATAAAACATATGTTAAGGTTGGTCAGGGGGTTAATGTTCATACCAATAACAGATGTGTTTTAGCTTGGTCAGGAGGTTAAGGTTTATACCAATAACACGTGTGTTGGGTTGGTCAGGGGGTTAATATTCATACCAATAACACATGCGTTCGGGTTGGTCAGGGGGTTAATGTTTATACCAACTAGAACTATCGCTGAATGCGATTCATACCCCCACCAATGTCCTTGACAAAGCTGGTACAAGGGTAAGATGGGTTCTGCACATTGCCCAGTTGGGGTGAACATTTGAGTCAAGTTTGAAGAAAATCCTTACATTAGTATAGAATTTATAGAGTGGACCTGACATATTGTCTAGTATTGATTGTAAGTAAATTAAAAGACTTAAAAAGGGGCATAACTTTGTCAAAATGCAATACAGAGTTATGAAACTTGACCTGCATAGCTAACTTGTGATACGTCATACATCTTTTAAGTTTCAAGCAAATACCTGTGCTAATTTCAGAAATAATAAAATACATGTAAAAATATAAGAACATTTTCTAAGTCAATTTTGACCTTCAAGTGTGACCTTGACCTTAAGCCGGCACAAAGGTAACATGGGTTCTGCACATAACCTTGTTGAGTTGAACATTTGAGTAAAGTTTGAAGAAAATTCTTCCATTAGTATAGGATTCATAGAGCGGACACGACATATTGTCTAATACTTGATTGTATGTAAATTTGAAGACTTAAAAGGGGCATAACTTTGTCAAAATGCAATACAGAGTTATGAAACTTGACCTGCATATCCTAATTGTGACACTTCATATATATTTTAAGTTTGAAGCAAATACTTTTTATAGTTTCAGAAATATTCAAATACATGTTAAAATTTAAGAATATTTTCTAAGCCAATTTTTGACCTTCAAGTGTGACCTTGACCTTAAATCGGCAAAAGAGTAACATGGGTTCTGCACATCCCCTTGTCAAGGTGAACATTTGAGCCAAGATTAAAGAAAATCTTTCAATTAGTGTAGGACTTACAGAGCGGACACGACATATTGTCTAATACTTGATTGTATGTAAATTTTAAGACTTAAAAGGGCATAACTTTGTCAAAATGCAATACAGAGTTATGAAACTTGACCTGCATATCCTAATTGTGACACTTCATATATATTTTAAGTTTCAAGCAAATACTTTTTCTAATTTCAGAAATATTCAAATACATGTTAAAATTTAAGAATATTTTCTAAGTCAATTTTTGACCTTCAAGTATGACCTTGACCTTAAGCCGGCAAAAGAGTAACATGGCTTCTGCACATCCCCTTGTTTAGGTGAACATTTGAGCCAAGATTAAAGAAAATCTTTCAATTAGTGTAGGACTTACAGAGCGGACACGATATAATGTCTAATATTTGATTGTTTGATATTTGACCTTCAATTGTGACCTTGATCTTGAGCTGACACATAGGCAACATGGGTTCTGCACATCCCCTTGTTGAGGTGAACATTTCAGCCAAGTTTAAAGAAAATCCTTTAACTGGTATAGGATTTATAGAGCGGACACGAAAATGGAGACGGACGAACGGACCGACCGACGGACCGACCGACCGAAGGACCGACGGACGGACGGACGGACAAAGCGAATCCATTATAGCCCCCCCCCCCCCATTTTGTGGTGGGGGTATAATAACACATGTGTTTGGGTTGGTAAGGGGGTTAATGTTCATACCAATAACACATGTGTTTGGGTTGGTCAGGGGGTTAATGTTCATACCAATAACACATGTGTTTGGGTTGGTCAGAGGGTTAATGTTCATACCAATAACACATGTGTTTGGGTTGGTCAGGGGGTTAATGTTCATACCAATAACACATGTGTTTGGGTTGGTCGGGGGGGGGGGGGGGTGATATTTATACCAATAACACATGTGTTTGGGTTGGTCAGGGGGGTAATGTGTATACCAATAACACATGCGTTTGGGTTGGTCAGGGGGTTAATGTTTATACCAGTTGTACATGCGTTTGGGTTGGTCAGAGGGTTAATGTTCATACCAATAACATACGTGTTAATGTTGGTCACGGGGTTGAGGTTCATACCAATAGCACATGTGTTTAGGTTGGTCAGTGGGCTAATGTTCACACCAATAACACGTGTTTTAAGGTTGGTCAGGAGGTTAATGTTCATACCAATAACACGTGTTTTAAGGTTGGTCAGGGGGTTAATGTTCATACCAATAACACATATGCTAAGGTTGGTCAGGGGGTTAATGTTCATACCAAAAACAGATGTGTTTTAGCTTGGGCAGGAGGTTAAGGTTTATACCAATAACACGTGTTGGTCAAGGGATGAAGAATTATACCAGTAAGACACGTGTTTGGGTTGGTCAGGGGGTTAATGTTTATATGTGTAAATAATCGGACTGCATAACGCAACTAAAATCGACCCCACAGCGAGCACATCAAATATATTTTGTATTTTTTAATTTGAGAGTCCTGTTTGAAAGGAATTCAGTATATAAAGTTCACAAAAATTTTACAATATATGATTTTTATTTGTAGAATAAAAGACTGATGCAAATGATTCCAGATAGCAAACGCTATACGTTTTTCTGTAGAACAACACTTAAGGGACTTAAGGAATTCCCATCTTTCTCCTGTCAGACAGACCCACAGTCAACCTAGCTTTAATATTCCTAGATGGTCACACTTTAGCCAAAGTGTTCCACGCAATTTACACCCTGTACCATTTAGTTTACTTAAAGTCCGCGATCTGGATAAAAGAAACTGGCGGCTATGCTACTTGAAAACAAAACTTAACTTATACTCGTAAACACATTGCTTTATAGTAACTATGTGTACCTTATTGCATGGATTGTTTTTGCTTAATATTTACAAATTCCTACTTGTTGTTTATGTAAACCCATTTGACTGGAACGTAGTAAAATGAACTGGAAAATCGGAGTTTGTCTTAAAGATGATAGTTTGATAAAGAACTTTTTGGGCAAGTTGCGGTTTACATAGTCATATTACCAATAGACTATTTTTCAAGTATGAGATAGCTCATTAAGACTGGTATTTTAAGCTGTGGATACGTCACTGGTAACAATACAACACAACGACCAATTATGGTCATATTGCGACGTCCAGATCTTTTGATGGAGGACTCCAGAGGAATGTCTGGGAAGATTCCCTGGCGCTTCGGAATGTAGCAAAGACCTTTCCACATTATGTCCTCTGTCCAGAACTAGGCTCGAACTCACGCTGTGAGGCTAAAGAGCTAGAGGAGTTACAAGTCCTTGAGATCATTACTTTACCACGGAGTGGGGCCTAGACCTCTATAACTATATTAGGGGCCTAGACTTCTATAACTATACTTTGGGCCTTGACCACTATAACTATACTAGGGGGCCTAGACTTCTATAACTATACTAGGGGCCTAGACTTCTATAACTATACTTGGGGCCTTGACCACTATAATTATACTAGGGGCCTTGACCACTATAATTATTCTAGGGGCCTAGACCTCTATAATTATACTAGGGGCCTAGACCTCTATAACTATACTAGGGGCCTTGACCACTATAATTAAACTAGGGGCCTAGACCTCTATAATTATACAAGGGGCCTAGACCTCTATAATTATACTAGGAGCCTAGACCTCTATAATTATACAAGGGGCCTAGACCTATATAATTATACTAGGGGCCTAGACTTCTATAACTATTCTAGGGGCCTAGACCTATATATCTATACTAGGGGCCTAGACTTCTATAACTATACTAGGGGCCTAGACCTCTATAATTATACTAGGGGCCTAGACTTCTATAACTATACTAGGGGCCTTGACCACTATAAGTATACTAGGTGCCTAGATTTCTATAACTATACTAGGGGCCTAGACCTATATAACTATTCTAGGGGCCTTGATCAATATAATTATACTAGGGGCTTAGACCTCTAAAACTATACTAGGAGCCTAGACCTCTATATCTATACTAGGTACCTAGACTTCTATAATTATACTAGGTGCCTAGACTTCTATAAGTATACTAGGGGCCTTGACTTCTATAACTTTACTTGGGGCCTAGACTTCTATAAGTATACTAGGGGCCTTGACTTATATAAGTATACTAGGGGCCTTGACTTCTATAACTTTACTTAGGGCCTAGTCCTCTATAATTATACAAGGGGCCTAGACTTCTATAACTTTATTAGGGGCCTAGACCTCTATAACTATACTAGGTACCTAGACTTCTATAGGTATACTAGGTGCCTAGACTTCTATAAGTATACTAGGGGCCTAGACCTCTATAACTATACTTGGGGCCTTGACCTTTATAATTATACAAGGGGCCTAGACCTCTATAACTATACTAGGGGCCTAGACTTCTATAACTATACTAGGGGCCTTGACCACTATAATTATACAAGGGGCCTAGACCTCTATAACTATACTAGGTACCTAGACTTCTATAGGTATACTAGGTGCCTAGACTTCTATAAGTATACTAGGGGCCTAGACTTCTATAACTATACTAGGTGCCTAGACTTCTATAAGTATACTAGGGGCCTAGACCTCTATAACTATACTAGGGGCCTAGACCTCTATAACTATACTAGGGGCCTAGACCTCTATAACTATACTTGGGGCCTTGACCTTTATAATTATACAAGGGGCCTAGACCTCTATAACTATACTAGGGGCCTTGACCACTATAATTATACTAGGGGCCTAGACCTCTATAACTATACTAGGTGCCTTGACCACTATAATTATACTAGGGGCCTAGACCTCTATAACTATACTAGGGGCCTTGACCACTATAATTATACTAGGGGCCTAGACCTCTATAACTATACTAGGGGCCTAGACCTCTATAACTATACTTGGGGCCTTGATCTTTATAATTATACAAGGGGCCTAGACCTCTATAACTATACTAGGGGCCTAGACTTCTATAACTATACTAGGGGCCATGACCACTATAATTATACTAGGGGCCTAGACCTCTATAACTATACTAGGGGCCTAGACTTCTATAACTATACTAGGGGCCTAGACCTCTATAACTATACTAAGGGCTTTGACCACTATAATTATACTAGGGGCCTAGACCTCTATATTTATATTAGGGGCCTAGACTTCTATAACTATACTAGGTGCCTAGACTTCTATAACTATACTAGGTGCCTAGACTTCTATAAGTATACTAGGTGCCTAGACTTCTATAACTATACTAGGGGCCTAGACCTCTATAACTATACTTGGGGCCTTGACCACTATAATTATACTAGGTGCCTAGACTTCTATAAGTATACTAGGTGCCTAGACTTCTATAACTATACTAGGTGCCTAGACTTCTATAAGTATACTAGGGGCCTAGACTTCTATAACTATACTAGGGGCCTAGACTTCTATAACTATACTAGGGGCCTAGACGTCTATAAGTATACTAGGGGCCTAGACTTCTATAACTATACTAGGGGCCTAGACGTCTATAAGTATACTAGGGGCCTAGACGTCTATATGTATACTAGGGGCCTAGACTTCTACAACTATACAAGGGGCCTAGACTTCTATAACTATACTAGGGGCCTAGACTTCTATAACTATACTAGGGGCCTAGACGTCTATAAGTATACTAGGTGCCTAGACGTCTATAACTATACTAGGGGCCTAGACCTCTATAACTATACTTGGGGCCTTGACCACTATAATTATACTAGAGGCCTAGACTTCTCTAAGTATACTAGGTGCCTAGACTTCTATAACTATACTAGGTGCCTAGACTTCTATAAGTATACTAGGGGGCTAGACTTCTATAACTATACTAGGGGCCTAGACTTCTTTAACTATACTAGGTGCCTAGACGTCTATAAGTATACTAGGGGCCTAGACCTCTATAACTATACTAGGTGCCTAAACTTCTATAACTATACTAGGTGCCAAGACGTCTATAACTATACTTGGGGCCTTGACCACTATAATTATACTAGAGGCCTAGACTTCTATAAGTATACTAGGGGCCTAGACTTCTATAAGTATACTAGGGGCCTAGACTTCTATAACTATACTAGGTGCCTAGACTTCTATAAGTATACTAGGGGCCTAGACTTCTATAACTATACTAGGTGCCTAGACTTCTATAAGTATACTAGGGGCCTAGACTTCTATAAGTATACTAGGGGCCTAGACTTCTATAACTATACTAGGGGCCTAGACTTCTATAAGTATACTAGGGGCCTAGACTTCTATAACTATACTAGGTGCCTAGACTTCTATAAGTATACTAGGGGCCTAGACTTCTATAACTATACTAGGTGCCTAGACTTCTATAAGTATACTAGGGGCCTAGACTTCTATAACTATACTAGGTGCCTAGACTTCTATAAGTATATTAGGGGCCTAGACTTCTATAAGTATACTAGGGGCCTAGACTTCTATAACTATACTAGGTGCCTAGACTTCTATAAGTATACTAGGTGCCTAGACTTCTATAACCATACTAGGTGCCTAGACGTCTATAAGTATACTAGGGGCCTAGACCTCTATAACTATACTAGGTGCCTAGACTTCTATAACTATACTAGGGGCCTAGACTTCTATAACTATACTAGGTGCCTAGACTTTTATAAGTATACTAGGTGCCTAGACTTCTATAATTACACTACTAGGTGCCTAGACCTTTATAAGTATACTAGGGGCCTAGACCTCTATAACTATACTAGGTGCCTAGACTTCTATAAGTATACTAGGGGCCTAGACCTCTATAATTACACTACTAGGTGCCTAGACCTTTATAAGTATACTAGGGGCCTAGACCTCTATAACTATATTAGGGGCCTAGACTTCTATAACTATACTAGGTGCCTAGATTTCTATAATTACACTACTAGGTGCCTAGACCTTTATAAGTATACTAGGGGCCTAGACTTCTATAACTATACTAGGTGCCTAGACTTCTATAAGTATACTAGGGGCCTAGACCTCTATAATTACACTACTAGGTGCCTAGACCTTTATAAGTATACTAGGGGCCTAGTCCTCTATAACTATATTAGGGGCCTAGACTTCTATAACTATACTAGGTGCCTAGACTTCTATAAGTATACTAGGTGCCTAGACTTCTATAACTATACTAGGTGCCTAGACGTCTATAACTATACTAGGTGCATAGACCTCTATAACTATACTAGGTGCCTAGACTTCTATAAGTATACTAGGGGCCTAGACCTCTATAATTGTACTAGGTGCCTAGACTTTTATAAGTATACTAGGGGCCTAGACCTCTATAACTATACTATAAAACTCATTAAACAGTCTTTGCGGTATGTGTTCATCAGTTAAAAAAAGCTGACAAAACAAGCTTTTAGATAAAAATAATCCTTTAACTTGTTGTTCTTTCTGTTCTGCAATACAACACCAATGAGAGCATTTCAACCACAACCACAGTATCCTACATACATGTATTTGTATAAGACATTTGAAGAAATTTGTTTAATATCTTTATTAATCATTTAAAATACAAGACATGGTGCTGAACTTGCATTTAAATAAATAGAGTGTTACACTTGACAGCGTAACACCATGGTTAGAAGGAAGATTTCGTTTCATTTAAAAATTATTATAACGAAAGTCTCGGTATTAGAAAATCATGACCAATAAGAAAAGAGTATGTTGCGGAATTGAATATAAATCTCTATATTGTTTATTAAAAATTTATTGCAGAAATTATCTGCCAATTTAAAAAGGGAAATATCCAAAAAAATAAATTTATCTAGAAGTGCAGACACTTAATTTGCGCTTGATAAACATTGCCGTAAATACACTTTTCAATCAATCAGATATTCCCAACTTTGTGTCGCTCGACACTTTATTTTAATTTTCAATATTTTATAATTGCCGTTGTGACATTAATAACAATAATCTGAAGTCAGGAGAGCAAATATTAAAGGTGACACTTGTGTTTGGATTGATTTTTTTTTACAGAAATCTCTTTTATTATGGATTCAGTTTATGTATACTGTAAATTGCTTCATGAATACTAGTTCTTGCAAACATGTTAAAAAAGATTAACGATGCTGGATCTTTTTTATGCATTTATTATTTTATTATGATCATAAACATAACAAAAAATATACCCAAAGACGATTTTACAAAGGCAAATAATTGCTTTTTGGTGATCTTTTAACAGTTACAAAGCAAACAAGACATTGCAAGCTGGTGTTGTTTGTATATAAACAATATTTAACCAGTAGAGAATAATTATTATTGTCATTGTTTATATCTCTTTCCGTGTTTCTACTAGTCTTTTTACTGAAAACAGTAAACGATCAATAATTTTAGAACTTAGGCCAGAAAACGTCGCAATAACGTATTATGAAGCATAACTCTTTTAAAAATATATTTATTATTTATTACTTGTAAATGTTGATAAAAATAAAATTATTAATTTTTGGCTAATCTTCATGTAAAGGTAACGAGTTTTCAAATTGGTTTCATAGTTTTCTAATACGTAAGCTGCGACGTAATCTGTTAGATATTGTGCGATATGGAAGGGGATATCCGCCAATATTCTAATTACTATTTCTAACTTTCAATACTCGGATTTGTCACTTCAAATGTCAATTTGTAAATTGCATCACAGCACATGTTAAATACCGCTATCTAATTACATCCTAACTTTTATATATCACATGAAAAAGATAACATTTCAACATGACATTTGAACAATTTCACATTTCCCGCATATACAATTTACATGTTACAAATCGCGGGGCGAAAATCACAATTTCATTTTACATTTCTAGAATCTAATTTACAAGTTACTAATCTATTGGCGCAAATCTCTAATGTAAAATGTACACCCCATAACACCAGTTCAACATTAGGACGCAAGGGGGCGCTTCTAACATGGGAATGTCCGTCTATAAATAGAATGTATCGCTTGAACTTGTCCGCGTTCGAGTGTTGTTTCAAGTTGGGATTTTCTTACCGACAGAATCCTACACATGTATTATTTATTTTTGCTATACAATTTTAGGGATATTATTCTGTACTTAACTGCTGATCATGATATGACTACGTATTTATAGGCCTATGTTTGTGATTATAGAAGATCAAGTGATAATTCAGTGTTATCGGCACAGTAAGAAAAATGCGTGATACGTGCATTTATAATCGTTCTTGACATGTACTGTAGACATGCACCAATAAAAGTTGGTCCATATTTAAGTCTCTACCTTTTCCACTAACTGTATGAATCGGTTCAAATGTTGTCCGTATATTTTCATCTCTCAGGTCTGACAGCCCCTACACCCCCGCCCCACCCCTTTCAACCTCTATAGGCCACCCTCTTTCAATTAACTGCATATATCCTGATTTAACCGAAGTGATTCCTTTAGCGGTAAAAAGTATTGAGTTCGAACCTAAGACCTCCGTAATCAGGTACTCTACCACCTTGCCTACCTGGACAGAGAGCTTTTAACCTTCCTTATTTTAGCAAGGTAGCAACTGGACAGAACCACCAGTACCTAGCACGTCCCTGCTCCACATGGTGTTCTTAATTCTGAAGCCACTAAAAAGGGCTGTAAAAATCCCAGTACCGAATCCAGGACCTCCTGCTCTTGAGGTAGGTGCTCTAGCAAATGAGCTTCATGGACACCTGCCTCAGGGGAAAGCATTCCTTAACTACATCAAGTACTCCTGATGATGTAATTAAATTTCTATGCATTGTAAACAAATCCGAATGTGAATGAGAGAGCATGTTCTTCTGGAAATGTCCGATATGTATATTAAATTGGATTGAATGTAGTTTTAAGAAAACAAACACTTATATGCTAAAATTACTTGCAGAATTGTGATATATACATTAATAACTACTTTTTGCAAAAGATAACGCGTTCAATTTGACGCCAATTAACGTTGGTTGTTTTCTGTTGTATCTACCTTGAAGAATCATTTATGATTCCGTTCTATTTATTAACTGATGATATTCCGTTCTATTTTGAGCTTAGTGACGTCTAGATGTATGTGGTACCGCCACCTAGCGTCTGAATGATGCCAATTCTTAACTTGTACATTAGTGATTTGTGACTTGAGAATTATGACTTTGAGATTTGTAACTTGTAAATTGTAAGCGAACATTACATTTGTGACTTGATAATTTTGACTTCAGATTTGTAATTTCCAAATTGTATACGAGAAATGTGAATTAGAAACATGTAAAAACGAACGTGTTTGTGCAAACAAATTGAAAATTTGAGCATATGCAGTGTTGCAATTTGCAAATTAGAAATTGAATATTGGCGGATATCCCCTTCCATAGTGCAAGGTATAACCAGATGGGAACGACAATGTATTTCGAACACATTAATTTAATGGCATTTACATTTGTCATATTTGATGGATTATGTTTGGAACTCCTAAAAAACATAAATTCCGAGTATATTTATTACCTAAGTAAAATGAGCATCTGCTGGTTTATTTTAATCGGCATGATTGCAACATCAACACAAAATGGACTTTTACAACCGTTTCCTGTATGTTGTTCTTACACAAACAAGTTTAAAGGAAGAAGATTATGTTAACGCCTTCAGATAGCACACATTACTTACCTGCTTTATATTTCTTTAATAGTCAGTGGTTTATAAGTACAAGTAATATTTAGAAACATCCAAGTCGATAATTAAGCGCTGTTAACATGCAAGGTAAAAATGAAGGGAGAAGACATACATGTTTTAGAAGCGAAATATATTTTATTTTGTGGGATCAAAAACTGGGACCTCTTATGTGGTAGTCATTCCTGTTACCATTTTTGCCAGAAGCGCCACAGAGACCATCTTTTCTCTAGCGTTACTTACTATGCATCGCGATTAGTACAATGTTTCCGTTTATATCTCTCAACATCACATAGTACAATGTTTCCATCTATAGCTCTCAACATCACTTAGTGCAATTTTTCCATCTATATCTCTCAACATCACATAGTACAATGTTTCCATCTATATCTCTCAACATCACTTGGTGCAATGTTTCCATCTATATCTCTCAACATCACATAGTGCAATGTTTCCAGCTATATCTCTCAACATCACATAGTACAATGTTTCCATCTATATCTCTCAACATCACATAGTACAATGTTTCCATCTATATCTCTCAACATCACATAGTACAATGTTTCCATCTATAGCTCTCAACATCACTTAGTACAATTTTTCCATCTATATCTCTCAACATCACACAGTACAATGTTTCCATCTATATCTATCAACATCATATAGTACAATGTTCCAATCCAGCTCGCAACATCACATAGTGCAATGTTTCCATCTATATCTCTCAACATCACTTAGTGCAATGTTTCCATCTATATCTCTCAACATCACATAGTACAATGTTTCCATCTATATCTCTCAACATCACTTGGTGCAATGTTTCCATCCAGCTCTCAACATCACTTAGTGCAATGTTTCCATCTATATCTCTCAACATCACATAGCACAATGTTTCCATCTATATCTCTCAACATCACATAGTACAATGTTTCCATCTATATCTCTCAACATCACATAGTGCAATGTTTCCATCTATATCTCTCAACATCACTTAGTGCAATGTTTCCATCTATATCTCTCAACATCACATAGTACAATGTTTCCATCTATATCTCTCAACATCACTTAGTGCAATGTTTCCATCTATATCTCTCAACATCACATAGTACAATGTTTCCATCTATATCTATCAACATCATATAGTACAATGTTCCAATCCAGCTCGCAACATCACTTAGTGCAATGTTTCCATCTATATCTCTCAACATCACATAGTACAATGTTTCCATCTATATCTCTCAACATCACATAGTACAATGTTCCAATCCAGCTCGCAACATCACTTAGTGCAATGTTTCCATCTATATCTCTCAACATCACTTAGTACAATGTTTCAATCCAGCTCGCAACATCACTTAGTGCAATGTTTCCATCTATATCTCTCAACATCACATAGCACAATGTTTCCATCTATATCTCTCAACATCACATAGTACAATGTTTCCATCTATATCTCTCAACATCACATAGTGCAATGTTTCCATCTATATCTCTCAACATCACTTAGTGCAATGTTTCCATCTATATCTCTCAACATCACATAGTACAATGTTTCCATCTATATCTCTCAACATCACATAGTGCAATGTTTCCATCTATATCTCTCAACATCACTTAGTGCAATGTTTCCATCTATATCTCTCAACATCACATAGTACAATGTTTCCATCTATATCTCTCAACATCACATAGTGCAATGTTTCCATCTATATCTATCAACATCATATAGTACAATGTTCCAATCCAGCTCGCAACATCACATAGTGCAATGTTTCCATCTATATCTCTCAACATCACTTAGTGCAATGTTTCCATCTATATCTCTCAACATCACATAGTGCAATGTTTCCATCTATATCTCTCAACATCACATAGTACAATGTTTCCATCTATATCTCTCAACATCACATAGTGCAATGTTTTCATCTATATCTCTCAACATCACATAGTACAATGTTTCCATCTATATCTCTCAACATCACATAGTACAATGTTTCCATCTATAGCTCTCAACATCACTTAGTGCAATTTTTCCATCTATAGCTCTCATCATCACACAGTACAATGTTTCCATCTATATCTCTCAACATCACATAGTACAATGTTTCCATCTATAGCTCTCAACATCACATAGCACAATGTTTCCATCTATATCTCTCAACATCACATAGTACAATTTTTCCATCTATATCTCTCAACATCACATAGTACAATGTTTCCATCTATATCTCTCAACATCACATAGTACAATGTTTCCATCTATATCTCTCAACATCACTTGGTGCAATGTTTCCATCTATATCTCTCAACATCACATAGTGCAATGTTTCCAGCTATATCTCTCAACATCACTTAGTGCAATGTTTCCATCTATATCTCTCAACATCACATAGTACAATGTTTCCATCTATATCTCTCAACATCACATAGTACAATGTTTCCATCCAGCTCTCAACATCACATAGCACAATGTTACCAGCTATATCTCTCAACATCACTTAATGCAATGTTTCCATCTATATCTCTCAACATCACATAGTACAATGTTTCCATCTATATCTCTCAACATCACATAGCACAATGTTACCATCTATATCTCTCAACATCACTTAATGCAATGTTTCCATCTATATCTCTCAACATCACTTAATGCAATGTTTCCAGCTATATCTCTCAACATCACTTAATGCAATGTTTCCATCTATATCTCTCAACATCACATAGTACAATGTTTCCATCCAGCTCTCAACATCACATAGTGCAATGTTTCCATCTATATCTCTCAACATCACTTAGTGCAATGTTTCCATCTATAGCTCTCAACATCACTTAGTGCAATGTTTCCAGCTATATCTCTCAACATCACATAGTACAATGTTTCCATCCAGCTCTCAACATCACATAGCACAATGTTTCCATCTATATCTCTCAACATCACTTAGTGCAATGTTTCCATCTATATCTCTCAACATCACATAGCACAATGTTTCCATCTATATCTCTCAACATCACATAGCACAATGTTTCCATCTATATCTCTCAACATCACATAGCACAATGTTTCCATCTATATCTCTCAACATCACATAGCACAATGTTTCCATCTATATCTCTCAACATCACATAGTACAATGTTTCCATCTATATCTCTCAACATCACTTAGTGCAATGTTTCCATCTATAGCTCTCATCATCACATAGCACAATGTTTCCATCTATATCTCTCAACATCACATAGCACAATGTTTCCATCTATATCTCTCAACATCACATAGAACAATGTTTCCATCTATATCTCTCAACATCACATAGTACAATGTTTCCATCTAGCTCGCAACATCACATAGCACAATGTTACCATCTATATCTCTCAACATCACTTAGTGCAATGTTTCCATCTATATCTCTCAACATCACATAGCACAATGTTACCATCTATATCTCTCAACATCACATAGTACAATGTTTCCATCTATATCTCTCAACATCACATAGCACAATGTTACCATCTATATCTCTCAACATCACATAGTACAATGTTTCCATCTATATCTCTCAACATCACATAGTACAATGTTTCCATCTAGCTCGCAACATCACATAGCACAATGTTACCATCTATATCTCTCAACATCACTTAGTGCAATGTTTCCATCTATATCTCTCAACATCACATAGTACAATGTTTCCATCTATATCTCTCAACATCACATAGTACAATGTTTCCATCTAGCTCGCAACATCACATAGCACAATGTTACCATCTATATCTCTCAACATCACTTAGTGCAATGTTTCCATCTATATCTCTCAACATCACATAGTACAATGTTTCCATCTATATCTCTCAACATCACATAGTACAATGTTTCCATCTAGCTCGCAACATCACATAGCACAATGTTACCATCTATATCTCTCAACATCACTTAGTGCAATGTTACCATCTATATCTCTCAACATCACATAGTGCAATGTTTCCATCTATATCTCTCAACATCACTTAGTGCAATGTTTCCATCTATATCTCTCAACATCACATAGTACAATGTTTCCATCTATATCTCTCAACATCACTTAGTGCAATGTTTCCATCTATAGCTCTCATCATCACATAGCACAATGTTTCCATCTATATCTCTCAACATCACTTAGTGCAATGTTTCCATCTATATCTCTCAACATCACTTAGTGCAATGTTTCCATCTATATCTCTCAACATCACATAGTACAATGTTTCCATCTATATCTCTCAACATCACTTAGTGCAATGTTTCCATCTATATCTCTCAACATCACTTAGTGCAATGTTTCCATCTATATCTCTCAACATCACATAGTACAATGTTTCCATCTAGCTCGCAACATCACATAGCACAATGTTACCATCTATATCTCTCAACATCACTTAGTGCAATGTTTCCATCTATATCTCTCAACATCACATAGTACAATGTTTCCATCTATATCTCTCAACATCACTTAGTGCAATGTTTCCATCTATATCTCTCAACATCACATAGTACAATGTTTCCATCTATATCTCTCAACATCACTTAGTGCAATGTTTCCATCTATAGCTCTCATCATCACATAGCACAATGTTTCCATCTATATCTCTCAACATCACATAGCACAATGTTTCCATCTATATCTCTCAACATCAAATAGCACAATGTTTCCATCTATATCTCTCAACATCACATAGCACAATGTTTCCATCTATATCTCTCAACATCACATAGTACAATGTTTCCATCTATATCTCTCAACATCACTTAGTGCAATGTTTCCATCTATAGCTCTCATCATCACATAGCACAATGTTTCCATCTATATCTCTCAACATCACATAGCACAATGTTTCCATCTATATCTCTCAACATCACATAGCACAATGTTTCCATCTATATCTCTCAACATCACATAGTACAATGTTTCCATCTAGCTCGCAACATCACATAGCACAATGTTACCATCTATATCTCTCAACATCACTTAGTGCAATGTTTCCATCTATATCTCTCAACATCACATAGTACAATGTTTCCATCTAGCTCGCAACATCACATAGTACAATGTTTCCATCTATATCTCTCAACATCACTTAGTGCAATGTTTCCATCTATATCTCTCAACATCACATAGTACAATGTTTCCATCTATATCTCTCAACATCACTTAGTGCAATGTTTCCATCTATATCTCTCAACATCACATACAATGTAGTACAATGTTTCCATCCAGCTCTCAACATCACCTAGTACAATGTTTCCATCTTTATCTCTCAAAATCGCATAGTATAATGTTTCCATCTATATCTCTCAAAATCACATAGTATAATGTTTCCATCCAGCTCGCAACATCACATAGTACAATGTTTCCATCTATATCTCTCAACATCACTTAGTGCAATGTTTCCATCTATATCTCCAAACATCACATAGTACAATGTTCCCATCCAGCTCGCAACATCACTTAGTACAGTGTTTCCATATGTAGCTCCCAACATCACATAGTACAATGTTTCCATCTAGCTCGCAACATCACTTAGTGCAATGTTTCCATCCGGCTCGCAACATCATATAGTACAATGTTTCCATCCAGCTCGAAACATCATTTAGTGCAATTTTTCCATCTATATCTCGCAACATCACATAGTACAATGTTTCCATCCAGCTCGCAACATCACATAGTACAATGTTTCCATCTAGCTCGCAACATCACTTACTGCAATGTTTCCATCCGGCTCGCATCATCACTTAGTACAATGTTTCCATCCGGCTCGCAACATCACTTAGTACAGTGTTTCCATATGTAGCTTCCAACATCACTTAGGACATTTTTTTTAAATCTAGCTTTCAACATCAATTACTACAATGTTTCCACCTAGCTCTCAACATCACTTAGTATAATTTTTCAATCTAGCTTTCAACATCACTTTGTACAATTTTTACATCTAGCCCTCAACAATAATCACTACAATGTTTCCATCTAGCTCTCAATATCTCTTAGTACAAGTTTCAATCTAGGTCTTATCATCACTTAGTTCGACTGGTGTTTATCTGATGTTTATATTTAAAGTCTAGCCAACATCAATTGGCCAGTCTTCATTCAATCGAGATTCACATGAAGCAGATATAGTGATGTCATCACTGCGAAAAGCATGGATATCTGGCATGATACCAACACTCCTGGCCCGAGTCGTTTAACTAACCTTATAATGACACGGGCATACATGCAAGGGAGCTAAGTCACTACATTTTTGCCGCCTACGTCTGAACCCGGGCACGACATCAGTCCACCGAATATCTGATTTTTTATTGTAAAATAGAACAAACTTATTTTTTGTTATCTATTTATTGATATTACTATTAAAGCGGCTTAATCTCATATACCTTATTGTACCACATTTTCTACTTTAACTAAATACGACATTTGATCATTTGTTTATATATGACAGCATATATTTGTTACGTCATAAGGTTGCAACAACCAATAACGTCGCGAAACTTTTCAGTTATTTTAGCCATTTTGCTCATCCTGCTAGTACATTTTATATATCTCTGGTCTATGCTTGCGGGAGTATACGTCCAGTGCCTGCGTCTATCATAAACTCTCATTGTCTCATTAAGAACGCAGAACATTAAAAACAGGTGTATATGAACTGCGGATCGTCTGGTCAGTTTGTCAGGTATCAAATTAAAAATGCAACCATCTCATTTTAAGATACATACTTGGCCCTAGTTTCAGACTGTTTCATACATAGATAATAAAATTAATGTAGCTGAGGGACACTAGGGAGATGCTGATGGGCAGTAAAAAAATAAAAGACACACTACTGTGTTAAATCAATTTAATTTCTTATCCTTTATTGTACACATTCAACATATAATTTCCATTTAAATCAATATTGTCTGACCGTATTTTTCGTAAAAATGTGGATATACCTATGAATAAATGGAATAAAGGCCTCGGCTCTTTTTAAAATACAGCCCCTCCAGCCTACACATTGTTAAAACCGAAAATTCATCTCACTGTTACAAATATGTATGGCCATGTATCTAAGTCTGAAGTGTTTTGCTGTCTTGTTTAATTGGCAAAGGACAGGTAAGTAACATTTTAAGCACGATAAGACGACACTTGTTTACTGTATTTGTGTCCGTTCAATGAAACCCGTGCGCGTATTTACTACAATGCTTTAATGATTTATAGGACTGTCATAAACGGACTCATAAAAATAATTATATATTTTTAATTTGTTTCTCTTATTATTTATTAATTAAATTTGTGTAGAACGTATGTTACAGACTCTGCGCTGGCAAAGGTAATTGTTTACTGGGGGAAAAACAAACCCATTCTTATAATGTGCGATGGAAGATAACGTTGGCTGTTTCACTGATTATTAATAACGGATTTAATCACACAACGTTCTTTTTTTCTGTTCTTTTTGATTGGGAAATTGAGTCAGAAACTGCCTTAAGAAAACATTTGCTTTTGGTTTGTTTGTTTTGTTGTTGTTTTTGGCGCCTTCTAAAAGAGAAGGACTTATCATAAAAAGAAAAGACTATACAAACCATTGACAAAAATCGGAAAGTTGCATTTGCTCGATAATGTCCGGCAAGTCTTTATTTGTCTAAAAGACTGATGCATTCCAATCGTTTTTATTCCTATCGAAATTTGGAATTAATGTGCTAATCGATTGCAAATGGCACTGTATACATGAGTACATACTTGAGATAAATACTTGAAATAACTAAAATGCTTCTGTTGGTGTGTTAGAAGATCCCACGTCTGTTATTGTTGAAAGATGGCTTTCTTAGACGCCTCAAGGAACCTGAAAAATATGAAACAAATAACATGTTCACATCTTTTTTAGGATCACAATACAAAGATTCGCATAGTATCTCTTCTTTGCAGACTTGCAGTCAATTGCAAGTGTTGAATTTACGTTTCCTGATGATAACACAAAGTAAGTGTACTTCTTCACTGTAATTTGTGTCCGTATTATTTGAAATTATGGGATTTTCATCACTGTAACATTGAATGACTACAGCTTAAAATGTAGACATGTTAAAACAGTACATACTTAGAGTTCCACCACCTAAAACTGACGTAAGAAATGGAATCTTTTTTAACACAAGGTTATTATTTTACAAAAGTGTCCGAACACGGAACCAGATTGTAAGGGATATAAGACAAGGTCACAGGAAACATAAATAAACATTTTTATATGTACGTATATTAAACTATAAACACTTTGTTTCAGTGTGTATAACCATATATACGGGTCCTAAAGGTCGAATCCAGATGTTCATCATATTTAAGAAAACACACTCACAACAAAAACAACAATAACAGCAACAACTACACGGTTATTAATATTAAACTTTTTGAATGTCAGCAAGTGCTAACAATAAATCATCTGTTTCATTACAATTACTTTTGCACAGATTTTTTTCTTTTGTAAGCTACGCAGCCATGTAATATCATTTGTAGATTCCGTGAGGTATTTCGCAAAGCGTATTGGGAACGTCAATTGGCGATTTTTAAAGAACGCGCGTACAAACTTAACTTGGGCTGTCTCTAGTGTCAGCCATTTTGTATATTTATATATCTATAAAGGGTAAGTCACGTGACATTTTGACGCGTCATTGAGCCGCGGTAAAAATATATGCCATGATAATCTTAAGTATTTTGTAAACAATTGAAAACACACGGTTCCAACCAGTAAATGACGTTTATTTGTGCTTTATAGTCAAGAGTTCTTTTAGTAGCAACGAATACATTCGTCACTACTATTTTCAGTTATTGAACTATCCCCGGAACTCAATTTCGATGGCCTTTAATCTGTTCATTAAAGGCCGAAGACGATGTAGGTATCGTAAGTGTGAAGGTACAATGACAAATCAAACTATATTTGCAGGAGTTAGCTTTGCAATACCAGAAACATTATAATTTACTTTCAAAAATTTCATTAGTTTAATCACGCGTTTATGCTTTAAAGCCACTAGCCTTTTTTACTTTAATATGAAATAATAAAAAAATGTTTGGGTTGACTCAGACTATGCCAAATATTTAATTAATAGCGGTATTTAAGGTAGAGCACATGTAATGCTGCACCTTCAATTGAAGAGTATCAAAAGTAGGGTTAACATGCTTAATAACTGGGGCATCTGTTTGACTATGGCAAATATTATACACTATTTTAACATGGTTTTGAATTTGTAGACTTTAAATATAGCAAGTAACTCATTTTTACACGCAAAAAATAAACATGATTTGAAAAGTCACGCGTTTGTTTTTTCTAAATAAAAGATACACAGAAAACGTTAGTCATTTGTGCGCATACATGGATTCAAAATTCTGAATCAGTTTAAGAAAATGTGTTCATACTCTTCAGTTGGAGGTGCGGACAATTGCTCTAACGTATTACTTTCATGGTGGTTCCATTAAATGATATATATCATTTTAAGACAGAAAATCTATAGTTTAAAAGTTATTAAACAATGGACATAACCTTACATAATAAAACTTCTTCAGTAGTTCGATTAAAAATAATCTCCGACCATGATATGTCAAATACTCGCCTGATAAAATCTGCATTAAAGATGGTGAAGTGTCTCTTATTCTGAAAGCATCCACGTCCAAATTTACCTCGTCACTACCGAAGGGTAAAGGATCTTCTAGTTCTGCACCATTACCGATCACTTTAAGCCTTTCTTCTAAATCTAAATCCAAGCCCCCCAAACATTCGGGGCACTGTGTTGAAAGTTTCCACTCGCGGCCCTTTTGAAATACGTCCACGTCTAATTTGCCGCGTTTTCCAATTCTCGGGTACTCGTTTTCGGTACTTGTGGTATAGAACATGGTAGAAGTTTGGTGAAAAGTCGCAATAAGGAACACGACAAGAAATAATACACGTTTGTGGCCGATGGTGTTCTGGAAATGAAAACAATTTTGTTACTATTTTGTTAATATTTTTTTAAAATACTATGCCATATGTTTGTATTTGCCAAAGCAATATACATTCATGTATATAAATATATAAACAAACAAAACAACGTATATATATATATATATATATATATATATATATATATATATATATATATATATATATATATATATATATATATATATATATATATATATATATATATATATATATATATATATATATATATATATATATATATATATATATATACAAATATATAAAAATATAAAAATATTTGATTGAAAGAATTTATAGCATAAACTAATTAAAAGAGCGAAGGCAGATAGAAAATTATTGCTGCGGTTAAAAACTTACTACATAGTTTTAACAACAATATATGAAAATGATTTTTTTTCTGTACATAAAACTTAAACTAGTTGTTTATATTTTACATTAATAAGATAATATTAAAAATTCAAAAGTACAACGTGTTAATTAATGAAATAACATAAAAAAAATAGTAATTCTTCTTTATATAAACAAGATAAAAAAAATGTTCAGACTATTGTAATTTCTAATTTATTCATATTGTTATATACTTTTGTCATATACAGGCAATATTCCTTACCTGTGTATTTATTAAAATTAATAACGCAAACTGTATTTTTATTTACCAAAACACGTTGTAAACCCCGAACATGTATACCAGTTCAAGCGATTTTAATGTCAAAACCATTATAACTACCTACAATTCTTATACTATATCAGCTTATTTACCATACCTTTATTTGCTTTATTCCTTTCGTCGATAAAGTCCTAACTACGATAGAAGAAAGAGATGTATACTCGCTGATTCCAAAATAACACTGAGCTTCGTTTTCGTATCATCATGGTCTTTTATTCAGATTTTATGGTATGTTTGTTAAACACGGTATTCATCACCTTGGAAGAAATATTGCTTTCAAAATATGACAGCAGAAGGCACGGTTATATTGTTAATCATATTGACTTTTTTCTGAATTAATGTCACGTTAACAGAAAGAAAGCGAACTAATCCATCAATAAATATGTTGTGCAGATGTACAGAAATGACATACGGCTCATCTCAATGGTTAATTCGAACCATTACTTTAATTTTAAAACGGTAACATAATATGTCATAATACGTTGCTATTTTATCAAACTGGTATTAAAAACGATCATTCGCCATATGTGTTTCTCATTATTTGATTGATACTTGGGTGCGGTAATGGTGTAAAGATGGTTGAAAATCGTGAAATGACAAGCTTATGACTTACATGGTATTCTTGCTTTTGTAACAGGTAAAGTCTTCTTTTATATGGAATGTTCAGTCTGAAGCTTTATGGTTGCATATAATTAAAGTTTAATGGCCTTAATGTTTCACATTTGGATTTTAAAAAGGGCGATATACACTCCTCAAGTCTTAATATACTATTCACATTTAAGGCATATTAAGATAATGAACAGACTCATTAAGGTCGTATAGCATTATTGTAAAATTTTATTTGCAACATTTTAATCGCAGATTGAAAAAAAATGAATGAAAGAAAACTGATTTTTTATTATTATGTTTTATTATGAGTAATAAATTAGAATGTTTTCATGTCTGAATTTACATGCATGAATGTATATGCATGCATTTGTGTATGTTTGTATCTCTGTGACAATTAATGTCTGGTTAAAATGCGTGTTTGTGAGAAATATCATTTCCAGTTGCATATATATTGCACTTGCTCGAAAAAAAACTTTCCAATCCAAAATGGCATCGGAAGCGTTTAAGCAGCATCGCTCCGTACAGATTCGATACCCAGCATGGCTTGTTGTCAGCGGGAAAACAGTTGCTGACGAATTTCCGTATTGGTTTCAAATCTTATAAGGCAATCGGGTGAAAATGGAAGACGACTACAGGGATGATTGCAGTGATAGATCCAAAGGCAATAAAACCGGTGTTTCTCCCGATATACGATTTTCTCCTCGGAAATTTAAGCCAGTGATGATGAGAATGAATCAGTGTTTCTGATAAAAACAGCGATTCACGCCACAAAAAAAAAAAAAAAACAAAAAAAAATCAGTCTAGTGTCAATAGTAACAAACACGAGGCAAGACGTCACAGACCCGCAGTTTCGAAGCAAGGCGGCATACAACACCGTGGGAACCCAATCTGATCACCTCGGCCTTTATGCTATGCAAGAGACCTCTGACATAATAAGGCGCCATCTTGGATCTACTTTGTGTGTCTTAGTTTTAATACTGGGTATTTAATGTTGACTTTTCAATTTTCCGTAAATCATATAGATTGTATTGATAAAAAAAATCGTTGTTATTGCAAGATATACTCAACTAAATGATATATATACAATTTGTTACTTTCTCGCGAACGGACACTGTTTCATAACTCAGGCGACGCACTTTGGTGTATTCTAGAGCTATGTACGAGGTGTATTTTACGAACCATACGGAAATACCCGAAGTTTTACGATTGCGTGGGAACCATAGTTATTCGCGGGAAAGGTCGACCAATGAAAATACTTCGTCAATATCACCTAGCCCGTGCTCGAACCAACCACATTGTGGCCAGGCCGGGATCCAAGTCATTGAGTGTACAACTTTAGGATGACACTGGGCAATAGGATGGGTTACGTTTCTGTTATGTCAAAATACAGGCAGGGGCGTGCCTAGACGACTGTTCTGTATACGCACTTCCGCTAGGGAGGTCCGGCATGCTCCCCCGGAAATTTTTTTTTACTACATAACGCCGTAGGTGCATTCTGGGGCGTTTTTAAACATTTAAAAAATTGCCAATAACTATCATTTGAAATAGAAAATACGTCATACTTTTTCAGGTGTCTTTATAACGCTTCATAATGTATACAAAACATTTTTTTTTCCTGAAAACAAGTAATAGTAGTAAAATTAAGACTATATATGTATATAGTCAAACAAGAGAAAGATGGGTGTAAGTTAGACATTTGTAATTATGAATGATGAAAACCACTAGAACTTACAGGTAGTGCCTAACCCGGGTTAGGCGACGATTTTTATTCGCTTTTTGGCGTTTTTATTTTTTCAATTTCTGGAAGCCACTGTACGCACGTGCGTAAGTGCGTAACGGCAGGCACGCCCCTGACAGGGACTAGTGGGCAAGTCATATAACAAGAAAAAACGTTGGTGCGAAGCGTCAAAGGCGGCGCAAAAAGTGGAAGAGGTAGAGATTAAAGCTATCTTGGAGCAGGTAACAGACATGTGTAAAGTTATGGCTTGTATTTGAAAGTTTTCCGTATACTATAAATCTCGAGTAAAAGTATGTATAACTTGAGACCATAGAATAGTTTAAAATAAAATAAAAAGCTAAACCCGACATCATTTGACAGGTTTTCTAAGATGTTACTTATTACAAATGTTACATGTGTAGAAAAAAGTTGCAAAATTATCATAATTAACTATAAAACTAAAATTGCACATGTGCAGCAGCCTCACATTACACAAATAAGTATTGTTCAGATAGTATTTTTCTCGAACGTAGTATGTTTTTACTTTCTCAGTTTTTTATTGTTTATTTTCAACTTTTGAACTGTTCAAATGTTTGTATTAAAAAATAACAACGAGTGTCAGATTCTTTTTATCACATGATTTTCGTCCTCTTTTACTAGAAACAAATACATGTGTAGATCGACATGCCGGTTAAAAAATTAGAACGATATTGTGACGTCATTTAACCCAACCACGGCACCATAGACCGTTTGAGATCATTGTTGCGCTATACAAAATAGTTCCATTTTATTGTCTTTAATTGATAGTAAACACAACCTTTTGACAAACTTTTAATGCGTATTTAATATTAATGTACAATAAAAATGACATATCAATGCCATATGTTTTATCGTCTATTTCAGCTAAATAACTTACAAAATAAACTGTAAACACGTGAAAGTGCGTGACCCGGAGAAGTTTAGTGTGAAGATGACTATTCAAATTTAATTCTCATCGCTGTCAGTGTCGACTAAGGAGATAATTCTTTTTCGTTTCTTATGTGGAGGTCTTGCAGACTCGTCAGTAGAATTTACATTTGATTTATGTCATAGGCGGCTGAATGATGATATTGAAAGTTCCACCAAAAACGTTTCCTGTGAAGATGCTGTTAAAGCCACCGGTTATGTTTGAGTTCTCTGGCAGAATTCATTTAAGTTAGCATCGCGTTGTGGACATTCGTGTCTTGATTCACTTGAGGAGTGCATGCATGCTGGTGAGAACAGCTAGACTATGTGAGGATCTTCGATATCATTTTGTGTTGATTATTGCTATAGTGGGGGTCGTTATTAATAGGTTGAATGTTGCGGTATCCCATGACCCGTTATCTGCATAATCTGATTTTTGCATAATCTGATTTGCCGGGATGTTATTTTCGGATATTTTTTCAACTAAATGTTTCCGGGCGCTGTGGAGAGTCAGACGATGCAAGTCCAGCATCCTTAGTCATACGCATCATGGTGGTGTAAGTTTATTTATACCAATAATCAATTGCGACATTTGAACCGACGAAAAAAGAACTGTCATTGTCTTCCATTTTGTTTACAAACACGGCGGATGAATACCAAATAGTCACGCGAAACTTCTAGCCAATCAAATTGCAAGAAAAGCTGTATTACACTAGTGTAATACAAAAAAAAAAAATACATGGGTATATTGAATGGAAAACAAGGTTAATCATGTGATAAAAAATGGTGATTAAATACGCTCATGCAAATAAATTCATTAATTTACACAAAATAATTATTAATTATTTAAAAACGACTTACATTTTATCCACAAAATCACATCATTAGATTTTTTAAATAACTGTCTGGTCAGTATTAGCATCTATATTTTGAAATAAAATCAGTAAATTAACTCCGTCTATCTTCAGTGATTTTGCCGCTGAATTCCGTGTTTTCTTTAATATCAATGTGGATCTGTCCGTGTAAGTGCAAATTCGCTCACCGGGCGAAACGTCGCGGAAATGAACACGGACACGGATCACTGGAACTGTGGAATACCGGCATAAGGCTTAGAGGACACCCAAAAACTTTATGGGTTGGTGCGTCCTTGCTCCGCTGTCAGTTAAGTTGTTGCATCCAATTTGTATAGAGGCTGACCAATCGCGATAAAACCAAAAGGGTCAAAACTGTGAACATTTCCCATAGTAGACGCCCATAGGTTTATAATGGGATAAATCGTATCAACTGATGGGTGAATCTTGCTCGGTTTCCGTATCCAGTTTGTGCATACTGACATGGGCGTGCCTGTGCTTACGCACTTACACACGTGCGTACAGTTGTTTCCAAAAATTGAAACAATAAAAACGTTCTAAAGCGCATAAAAATAATCGTCTAGTCCGGGTTAGGCACTATCAGTTAGTTTTGTTCATTATTTAAATTGTAATTTAAGCATTTTTCCAAATTCTAAACATTCTGCTGCAATCCTGTTTGACGTATTTTTATTCGTCCTGCACTTAGCGCAGGTGGTAGAGCGTCGGCTTGCGGATCGGGAGGTCGTGGGTTCAAACCCCGGCAAGGTCAAACCAAAGACTTCAAAGCTGGTAGTAGTGGCTTCCTTCCTAACGCTCGGGGCTTAGGAGACATATTACGCCTGACTCGTCGGTGTCAGTATAATGGACATGCCGGTTTCAGTCCCTGGGCACCTCATAAGTGCCCCTGTGCTATAATGATAAAAATGTCGCTGCACAGTATCGGCAAAAATGCCCGCTAATCCCATCCCTCTTTCTGCACTTAGACAATTCTTTGTACTGAGACATTGAGAGTCTTCCACCCACCACAAAATGCATCTACGGCGTTCTATGGAAAAAAGAAATTTCGGGGGTGTGAGATGAGAGGAAAGAGGTGGATAGGGACATGCTCTCCCAATCTCCTAGGAATAGTGCGTAAACTTAAAAATCGCACAGGCACGCCCCTGACTGAGCAATCGAAAGAGCAGTAAGTTAAAATGCCTAAATCAGATAATTTCAGTGCAAGACTCTGAATAATTCTTTGAAATTCTTACGCGTTACAGTTTAATGTGTCTGTATGATAGAAAAAGAAAACGCTTATTGAAGGACTAGAAAGAAGTGGTTTTGTGGGGGAAACATACCTTCAGTAAAATTGTATAATACTAGGGTATCAGAATTAAGTGTACATTTAAGATATCTAATAACAAAATAACGTTTGATAAACAATAAAGACAAACATTGATAAGTGTTCATATTCATGACCAAAATATGCAGCAACGAAAAGGCATGTCTATGTTGAAAAAGAAAAAAGGGAAATAAAGTTTGTATAATATCAGTTGGGTAAGCATATCTCATGTTTTCCTAATATAATGCATTAATACAATTGTCATTGCCAGTTATTGTTATATTAAATATAGCTAGTATTATCATATCAAGCATGAAGGATGTTTTATCAGAAATAACCATAATGAATGTTGTTATGTAACATGAAGATCGCATTTTGGAAAAGTTGTGTTTTACGGGATGACTTCCCCTGCTTAAATACTCATCTGTCATTTTAAAACCTCCATTACAAGCAGTTTTTGCTTTCCTAGTTAAACTATTGAACATCGATGTATGACGATCATGTCAGCATAATTTCTTGCCTTTTATTGTAATAATTATAATTAATCCTGTCTTTGTTTAAATTTGTATGCATTTTCGGAATATTTACCTATGTGTGCTCGGAGCAGATGCGACAGACTATCTGAAATATGGCACGTTTTCCATTCGTTAAATTGGCAATGTGAAGACGTTTAGTGTATGTGCTTAGCAGGAATTGTAATACTGAAGCATTTTATGGCAATGGTAAATAATAGTTGGCTTTAATTTTCATCAACTCTGAGAGTGAGGCTTTCATACAGGAAAGACAACAATTGTTAGATTTTTGTTACATGTCAATAGGATTACCTCCCTTGAATTGTAAGACTCTTTGAACAACAGAAATAGACATGTATCATATCTTCATCTAGTCATTTCATTAGTGTTTTGTTTAATTTGTATTAAATATCTGTTTCATTTTCCCTTGAAGCCGTTCAGCATAAGAATAAAGTGGACTGCCTGTCATACACGGCGTTTCTTGTTTCTTCACTGGCTATATTAGTTAAGATGTCTGGCATGGCAGTACAACTATGAAACACACATAAAATGGCATTTAACAGACAAATATTAGGAACAGAACAGAACAGAACAGAAATTTTATTTAGATTTGTACATATAGTATTGTACATCATCATATATCTCACATTCATATACACATATTACAAGCTGTCACGTGAATCTAAACGAGTAATTTTATAGTATTATAACATAAAACAATGTTTAGTAATAACATTGATAATTATACAATATAAAAGTACATGTGAAACAAGAAGCGGTTGTACACTAAATCTTCTGAATTAAGTAAATCTAACCTATTTAAATGTGTGCAATGGTCTTGTATATATTTATTATTTCTAATATAAATGTTTATTGTTTTATCTTTTTTATGTTAAATAGCATCTATGCGACTATGTATACCTTTTAAGATTGCAAAATTTATTTAAAAAATGCAAAAAATACAAAAGCCTCATCATTTAGATTTTTAAACTATATAATATTTGACTTGAACCGCGTTCATCGTCTAATGCATTTTAAATTACTAAAATGGTGAGGTGTAGTGGTACACATAGAATCAAATTTTCTACAATAGGGAAAGGAGTAAATTCCTTAGTCGGTATCTGACTTAATGTATATTTTAAAATATTTACACTATTTACATTGTTAAATGTTTACAATATACAGATACAACTTAAATTAAAGCCAAAAGAAGAACAACAGATTTATTTATCGGAATAAGATATTATCAGTAATAAAATTGTCGAGTAATTCGTTGCTAGAATTTCGTGTAGTGTGTCATTTTGTAGACATTATAAAATTACTGAAGTGTACTCAGGATGACTCATTTTTCCAGGGAGGCTACTATGTTACAATTCAAAACCACATGCTTCCTGTTGGTTGTTTCAAGCCTTTTTGTGTAATTCCTAAGAAAATGTGCACGTATTTAACCGTTGGATATAGCAACAATTCAATAATTAAATTAATTAGTGTTAGTTAGGATTAACAACAACAGTCCAGGAGTAGAGAGTAAGAACTAGTATGAAAGTCCGGCTCCAAATAGGGATCCAGAACAAATGTTTAAACAATAAATTTGCAAAGGAAATAAAATGCACTTATTATCATAGTAGTGAACAGTAGACGTGTCTTTTATATATGATATAAAAATTGTTGTTTGGTCATTACTAGTAGTTGATGGACAAAAATGGAACAGTTCAGACGCGACGTCAGATCATGGGACAAACTGCACTTTTTGCTGTAGTACAATATATTGAAGTGCTGTTTTTCTAGGAACTATTTTATAAAATAATAAAAATTATATATCAAAATAAAGGTAAATTTTCACCCGACAAAAACTGAAATTTCAATACATGTAACGCTACTATATCGTCATGCCGTACAAAATACTGACGGCATTCAAAGTACACCTGAAAATCCAGAAATTGTTTTAGAACATTTTTATGTTATATCTGCTGACGAGAAACATGACCAGCATTTTACCCATAAAGATCAAGAGGAAATATCATTATATCTGCAATCAATAGGCTACAATGTTGACGTAATGCATGAATTCTGTGACGGCTGTTCTGTTCAGTATAAAAGCAGGAACTGCTACGGTGATATTGCCTTTTCCGTAGGATCATTCAACTACAAGACATTAATAAGAAACTTTTTTGAAACAAGTCACGCAAAAGGCCCTCAAGATGCAGCAGGAGGGCTGTTGAAGCGTCAAGCAGATTTAGCGGTCTTGAGGGGTGCAGTTGTTATCCAGAGTGCCAAAGATTTGTTTCAATTTGCCCAAAATAATTTGACGGAGACAAAATCCGATAAATGTCAACGGCGGATATTTGGATACTGTGAAAGCATCGACAGGTCTACTGCACGTCTATATAATCCCATTCCCGGTATTAGGTCAACCCATCAAGTCATAGCACATGCAAACACTAAACACAGCAAATTACAAATTAGATGTCTATCCTGCTACGAGTGTACGAATTGTATCATGGGAAAAATAAGCCGGTGTAAAAACATGCACATTACTGGACACACTACTTTTCTTCAACCTGAAGCAGACGGCACTATAAATGGTAATACGTCGCTTGTAGCTGAAGAACCGTCTACGGTGGAACTTATTCAAGAGGGAATGATCTTTGCTGCACTGTGCGATGACGAAGACTATGATTATTACCTCGTGAGAGCAGATACATTTGCTTTTGTGCTCGGAAAACGTACCACTGATGAATGGGGAACGACATGGCCACAGGGAACGCCTGTTATACGAGGGCATTACTATATAAAGTCTGGAAATAATTCCCTGCTCAATACCTTGCTTTGCAAAAACTATGCACTAATTCCAGCAGTTTCAGTTTTGTACATAACTGAAGGGGGGAAGAATAAAAATAAACTAAAATTGAATGAAAATGACCATCTTTCAATTTTGAAAGTTTTGGAGGAACGGGATGCTACAATATAAACAATGTAAATGCATATAAATCCACTCTTAATGTTTTAGACGAAGCTAAAATTGTTGTTGTTGTGGCATGTACTTAATAATTATGATGTAATATAAATACATATACATAGAGCATAAAGCATAACGTGTTGTTTTGATCAGTGTTTACAATGACGTTTGAAATTAACGATTTTGACGTTACGCTAATTAGCTTCAATATCTGACGTCGCGTCTCAGTGAATGCATCTTAAGAAAAATATAACGAAATACTGATGTTCGCTCTGGATCATTTTATATTATGTAACCTCATCATTTTGTCGCAGTTAAACGTCCTCTTGCCAAAATAGCATTGATGAATAATGCACTTCTCAGTAGTCAGCTTAATGCGAAAGCTCTTATACTAAATATTTTAGTTCGGGTCTCGCAATGGGTATTTTTACTTGATTTAACATTTTACTAAAACTTGCATAGTTGTTATTTCGTGGGATTTTATATTAGTTTTTTTTTCCTCTGAATAATTTTTAAATGCTTTCTTTACTTTGATAAACTTTTTATTTCTATTCTACGTTATATGTCAACATTCAGCACAAAGAGGGTTAAACCAATGCAATAGTTTAGCATGACACTGACTGTCAAAGTCAAGCAATAGACGGAAAAAATCACCAAAATGATGATAAACGCGCAAGTGTAAATGCATGCAAGTCAAATAAAAACAATTGATTTGAGTGAACATCATCATTGGCTTATGCATATTCAAACTTGTTGGCAATTTTTATAAGGTGTGATAAAAGCAAGTAATATAATTCGCTGAGTTGATAAACATAAAATAAAATATCGGTGTTCAGATGATTATATTTTTGAACCAAAATAGCAGCTAGCTTAAATATGATCTTTTTGTTAATTTAAACGAACATTTTTGTATTAAATTCTTAACATTGGAAAGATCATTCATTATATAATCACATCTAATAAAAGTAAACCGCCATTAACTAAGAAAAATAAACTTATAACGTCGCTTTCGGTTATTCTTTCGCTATCTCTCGGCGGCCCGCTTTCAGATATTCGTTCGCTTAGTATATGAGCGAACTATATGGAAAAAAATCACGAACATAAAAGTATTTAGATGTTCGTATATATATATTATTGAATTATAACAATACATTCGAGATTTACGCTAGACTTAAACAATAAATATGACGTTTATTTGTTGATTTTGGTATGTGACATAATTATAACGTTAAAGCATATACAATTGAGTCTCGAGTCGAAATAGCAAGAAGCCACCAAAAACCTCGTTATTACGAGTTCCTCGCATATCCTTGTCCCAACATGATAGTGTTGTATTTGGGTCTCAGTTGTCGAAACTATGTAATATATAACATGTATATATGTATTCACCTAATTGCCTAGATTACACAAGCGTAGGTCGAAGTCAGCTGACAAAACAGCGATGGTGATCAGGAATTCTGTCTGAACTCAAGCGAGATTTTACTGTATACCATCTTTTTTGTCAATTTCAATGCAAATGTTTGTCTTAAATCATTAATATTTTAATTAACATTCATTATAATATCACAAATAATAAAAAAGAACTAATTACTAGGGAAAATGCATTCATAAAGCCGTTTCCGGTTATTGCACCTCGCTTTTGGTAGATTTCGGTTATTAGGGCGCTTTCGGTAAATCGTGTGGCCCGTAAATCTTTATATAATGGGCATACAACTATAAAATGGTAAATATCTTCAATATCTCTTGTGTTACAACAAGTACACAAACGTTCATTTTTAGGTATATAATTTCTTCCAAAACGACCTGTTTGTATTCTCAAGGAATGTGCAGATATTCTTATTCGGGTAATATAGAAACAAAGAGCAAAAGGATATATATCAAGGTACGATTCGTAATTAAACTAGTTTAAAATATTTATATTCTTCAAGAACAGGACTACTTCCGACAGATGCAGACCATTCTTGAATAAAACAGCCAGTAACAGTTCTTGTAAAAAGTTTTGGAAACCCTTTTATATCAACTGTATCACTATTATTAAATACATGTTAACATTCAAAGTCATCCAATAGCTTTCTACAATTGAAGACCCTGTTTCTCTTTCCGTTATTACAATCAGATAAAGCTACCTCATAACCCTTTTTCAATTTACTATTTTTACTTTTTACCAGCTTGCACCAATATTTGATTATCTTAATTCATCTAGATACATATAATGGACACCTTTCTAGTTCCCCGTATACTGCTGTCGAGCTACTATTGTTTCGAACATTAAGAAGCCTTTGGCAAAATTTAAGACGAACTCTTCCAAATGACTTAGACTTAATCAAACCCCACACCTCCGTGTCATAACTGAAGATAGACCCAACAAACGCGTCGAACAACTGGCACAACATTTTAGGTTTAACCGGAACATGTTTAAACTTAAGTAACACCACATTCAATGCCTTAATTGCTTTACCAATAATATATTCATTAGGCAATGTAAATGAACCTGTATAATTCAAAACTGTACCTAAATAACTGAAATCATTTAATACTTCAATAGGATTATCATTATATGTCTAACTTTCATTTGTCAATAAGCCGCCTCTCTTTCTAAAAACTACTATTTTCGTTTTCTCACAATTTAGTTCTAGACCCCATTTACATCCATATTTCTTAAAAACATCTAGATTTTTTTGTAAGTCCCCCGGCGTTTCACCGAAAATAACCATGACGTCTGCAAAAAGAATTGTTGTCAATATCAAGTCATTCATAGGTATACCTATCCCACCATTATTCTGTATATACTTCTCTAACTCTTCTAAGAGCAACAAACGGTCTAACGCAAGTTCGTACAGATAAGAACATACTTCTTAATATTCTTAACATCTATGCCTGTTCGGTGCAATTTGAATAACAGCCTGTTTATATAAATGCCACAATAGAATTTTAAGACCTAGAAAGGCAACCTAGATGCCTTTAAGGTAAGAAATGATTTATGGCAGATTTTAAATTAAACATGGCATCTATTGTTGAATGGCCCTTTCTAAAACCAAACTGTGCATCTTGTAACTTATCCTGCGAAATGCAAAAATCGTTTATCCTTTTATTTAAAATAGACGTAAACAGCTTTGAAAAGCAACCCAGCAGGGTAATACCACGGTTGTTATTCATGTCAGTTTATCGCCCTTCATATGTAATGGCGTCATGACCCCCACTCTCCACTGGTCGGGAATATAACATGAATCTAGACTCATGTTGAAAAATATCACAAATATATGGACATAATATATCAATACTTTCAATTAAATATTCATTAAGAATACAATCCGCACAATGAGCTTTGCTAGTTTTCAATGTTTGAACAGCGTTTACAATTTTGTTATGTGTGAAAGGGTAGTCAACCTCTTCATTAAAACCGATAAAATCATGTGAATGACAAAACTGTTCAGACTCCTCATCCGTTGTCAGATATATACCATTTTTCAAATTAGAAAAATATCCTTACATGTAGAAATAGAAATACCACGAAACAAAATGGTGTCAAATGCCAATTATAAATCTTAATCTTATTATATCTTGAGCCCATATCCTTAGAAAAGAGCAAAACTGCACAATATATTTTAACTGAAATGTCTGACATTTTGTTTTGGCTAAATAAAGAAACAACCAAATTTATGCGCGAAACCGCTCAGAACATTAATTATGACTGGCAACTATCTTATATGTGCTTAGTTGTAAGAGTTAACAGCCAAGCTAAATTTCCAATCACGGGGATCATAGATACAATTTTCCCGTACACTTTGCTGACTCCCTGACAAAAAGCAAATTTGAAAACACATTCATGCGAGAACTCTTAAAATCATTTAATCTCAAGCTCGATAGTAAATCGAACTCTATCCCACTAACTAAGACCTATCTACTCAATTCTCTGAACAGGAGCCCAAATAGACTTTTCGTCGTTCACTACGAAGCCCGCTTGATGTAAACTATTCCTAACAAACAGTACATCTACACTGGTGTTGTCCATACTGTAACTTGTACCCCAGCCGTCATCCAAAAATGTAATAATCTTAATGCCATGATACTGCCAATATTTAACCATTTCTCCACGGCACTTAAGAAAACAGCAAGGGGCACAACTCAGGCTGAGCGGAACAACTGTGTACACAGGGTACTTTCCCTTGAATGAAAAGCCTAAATAGGTCTGATGTTCTTGTTGTTTTTAAATCAATATGAAAGTAACCTTCAGACAGATCAAAATTGAAACAAAAACATTTTTATTTAAGTATTCAATTCCCGTTTTTCAATTCTCAAATGATATTGTCTCTATCCAAATGCTCACAATCCTCAGATCCAAAATCAGTCTTATCTTGCCAACAGAATTGACAGACACACTTAGCGGACAAACTACATGCGGAGTGCTATTAGTTTTAACACTAAAAACATGTTTAACATATCGTTAAAGGATTCTTTAACAAAATCTGAATGCAATAACGCTGTTTTATTATTATAAGAGATTGTTCTATTGTGGTGACAAATGGTAGTTTATAACCGATTTCAATACAATTTAGAATGTCATGATTAGCACCTATATATTTCAGAATTGAACATGCTTCTTTAAATTGCCTTTAACGTTAGATATGCGAGAGTTACTATATTTCTTCCCTTAATGCGAGTCAGTGGGAGATAAATCTTCAAACTACTTATCATTGACTGGGTTTGTTGGCTCTCTTTGGAGACTCTGCCTTAACACCGAGGACTCGCTGCGCCCTACTTAACCCCTCACAATCGGGGCGGAAGTGACCCTGGCATCCACAGGCGAGGCCCGTGGCGGTAACACTGGATCTGGCGGAATAGGGCTGTAAGAACGGCCGGCGATCAAAATCAACAGCTATTGGGCTTTCCGATAACTCGGTTACTTCCCTTGATTTCGAAGGGAGGCTACTCGCCGCTGACCCTCTGTGGTTAATTAAAAAAGATAGCGGGAAAGGATAAAGAAAACAACGAAGAGCTGTGACATTATTACCTACATAGCCTTCATGCCATGCATAGATTAGGACTTACTTCCTTACGGCACATATATACATGGACAACATCTATTGGTAATATGCTAAATAGAAATAGGTATGACAACTCGTGCATGCATTTATGCGCGTGGACAGAACAGCACAGACCGTAGAACAGTACAGGCGAGAGAACAATATAGACGACCGATGAAAGAACAGCACAGTCGACCGACAAAGGGAGACGCTTGACCATCGGCCTGTTAAGATGTATATGTACTGCCACTATTCATCATGAGCATATACATGAAATAAAGTATGTAATCTTCAAATGAGACTGGGGGAGGGTTAGATACCCGCAATATGTTACAGCGCGTGTAAACAACGAAGAATTTGACCATTTCAAACTAACAGATTTGAACAAGTATTTAGCAGTCTTAAATCGAGCGAATTACCGACGCTCACAGGCTCGCTATTACTTTGCAAATATGATGTGAAAAGGAGAGACCAACTCGAGCAGACGAAGAGGGGCTCTGAACGGTTTGTCTTCCTTCCGGAATTTCACCTCCTTGGACATGAATTAGTAACTCTTCTTCCTTTTTACACATCGCCTTTCCTTGATTGGCCAAAGTTCGCCCTAATGAAAGAAGACGAGATTCACGGTTAGCCGCTGTTTGACAAAAGATGTTCACACTTCGCCCTTTTTATTAACATTATTCATGAATGATGACAATACTTAAATTATTTAAGTTTGTTTAGTTTGTTTTAAAAAACTTTAATTATAAATCTATTTTAAAGACTTTTGAAATAATGCATAAATCATGAAACAGACTTATCGTTTCTTGCATCGGAGTTTTAATATTACGTTTAAAGTATTAATATCAGAGAAAACACAATTTAATATCGCGTCTAGAGAACGATAGTATAGTTAATTAAATTAATTAAAGTAAAATCTGTTTGACGACCATAAAAAAACACAAGGAGGTGCACACTTACATAGGTTTAAATGAATAAAACATTCAATACTCAAATGTAGTAGAGCGTGTTACGTAGATGTTCAGTTAAATAACATTGTTAACAAACTATTAAATGGTCATTATCAAATGACTAATCATCAACCAAGAATAGCGCGTGTGTTGTCATCAAAATAATTACGGGAGGCAAACATCAAATAAAGATCACACTTTTGTTGCATTGCTGTGCATTTATGAAATAACTACATACTCCAAATTGATATGAGTGTGAAACCCTTTTAAAAGTATGGGCAACCTTGTAACAGCGGAGATTCATCAAAAATATAAACTTAATAAACTTCACATAGGCCTTAACTCTTTTCTTTTTATTTAAATAATAAAAGGAAAATCACGCAAATTTTAGTTGTTTAATATAAATGTGTAACATTCCAGTATTGTATTGATTTGATCATCTGGGTTATAACTTGTTTATATTAACACATTTTTATATTAAGAAACATTGAATTTAAACCAAGAAATGTGAGACTGTCACAGTTCAAAACAGAGTCAAGCTATTCGTATATTTTTATTTAGGGTAATAGTTACTTCTCGTATATTTTTATTAAGGGTAATAGTTACTATTCGTATATTTTTATTCAGGGTAATAGTTACTATTTGTATATTTTTATTCAGGGTAATAGTTACTATTCGTATATTTTTATTCAGGGTAATAGTTACCATTTGTATATTTTTATTTAGGGTAATAGTTACTATTCGTATATTTTTATTCAGGGTAATAGTTAATATTCGTATATTTTTATTTAGGGTAATAGTTACTATTCGTATATTTTTATTTAGGGTAATAGTTACTATTCGTATATTTTTATTCAGGGTAATAGTTACTATTCGTATATATTTATTCAGGGTAATAGTTACTATTCGTATATTTTTATTTAGGGTAATAGTTACTATTCGTATATTTTTATTTAGGGTAATAGTTACTATTCGTATATTTTTATTCAGGGTAATAGTTACTATTCGTATATTTTTATTCAGGGTAATAGTTACTATTCGTATATTTTTATTTAGGGTAATAGTTACTATTCGTATATTTTTATTTAGGGTAATAGTTACTATTCGTATATTTTTATTCAGGGTAATAGTTACTATTCGTATATTTTTATTTAGGGTAATAGTTACTATTCGTATATTTTTATTCAGGGTAATAGTTACTATTCGTATATTTTTATTCAGATTAAGAATTTTCCTTGGTTACGACACGTTTAGAATAAGAAAAGGTAGATTTTGGTAAGAAGGATCAACAATGCCCATAATATAATTTTCAGTATATGAAGATGAAATAAACCTAAATACAAGGTGAACGCCGTAAAATGATTAGATATAAATTAACAAGTATACATTTTTGACTTTTGATACATTTTGATTTAGGGGTAAAGTGTAGCTTATAAACTTCTATTACAAGGCGACATGTTATTGAGCAAGGGCGAAGTGTGAATACTCTGGGCGAAGCGTTGTTAATCAGCGCGAGAGCGGAGTGGAAAAGGGTGAAGATCAGATTGGTTTGAAAACATTGAAATGTCCCCCCTTGTTTATATTATTTTGATATTTGTACTTTCATAAAACTATAGAATTCAGCTGCCTTTTCACAAACAATATATGTATAATAATGTAAGTATATATATGGCGAGAGAGAGAGAGAGAGAGAGAGAGAGAGAGAGAGAGAGAGAGAGAGAGAGAGAGAGAGAGAGAGAGAGAGAGAGAGAGAGAGAGAGATAATCTGCTTAAAACTTCCTTGTACTGTCGACTAAATCCAAATGGGTCGTAGTCGTTTGGTTTGAGGAAATCGATTCAATGAAACAGTTCTGTTTTCCACCATCTTCCCGCGATAAACATCTTTACATATGCAGCCATATTTCGGCGATTTCCATTTTGGTTTTGTTTCTTTCTTTAATAAACTTTTCATGTCACTCGATGTTTGTGTAATACACCCCTAAAGTGGGTTTTACGTATTATGATACAGTGGCCAAGCCCCAGGGGTGGGTGGGGGGAATATGCAAGTGTTATTTATCATCTTATTTATTTTATGTAATTTTTCGAACTCTCTTTACATTTTTCCTTGGCAAGACTGACACTGTCACAGTTCAAAACAGAGTCAAGCAAAACACACAGTTCAGCATTGAAAGTGTATTGTACTTTACATGAGGCCCTTTTGAATGTTGGGATATCCAACATCGTAACAGGTTTTTGATGACATAACTGTTTCTTAAGAGACCTTAACTGTAAATCAAAATAGTTTTTCAATAGAACAAAGGCTTCAAATAGTTCTCCTTCCCTTTCCCCTGCGGACCTACCTTCACTTTGACCACGTGGCATCTGCGAAGTGGCGGCTGAACCCTTTTCATCCACGTTTCCCCCGTCCTAAAAACCTTGAGCGCCGGAGTCGTCCATCGCAATACAAAACAACGCACAAAGCAAAATAATGAATGAACTTCACCCAAATTATATCAAGTCAAAACAAACCTGAGTAGTATTTAAATAAATAAATTTCGACTTAACCGTACCTTGCTTGCTCGACCTAAGCAGTACACAGACAAAATTTACGTTGAAAGTTTAGTATCCTTAAAGCTTAAATGCATGTGTTTTCCTAACTATACTCTTTTACCTGGTTGGACGGGGAATGCATCCCTCAGCCAGATCTATCCCTGTTCACCTGCTTTACCTGTAAAAGATAAATGCAGTGAACCGTGGATACCGGACAGACATGCCAAGGTGGTATTCAACAGTCGGCATTTTGTTGTAGTGAGAAATCAAAACCATAACGCTCGTAAGTTTATTTTGAGAGTGCTCTTAGTAACTCGAAGAAATGTTTGGAGTAAAGTTTCGAGCCAACTAACGTTTTGAAGCGGTACATCTGAGTATAAGTTTGTGCTCTTGGTTAACGTTACATATTGTCCAGTTAGTGTGATTATTTGTGATTTAGAATGAAGCTGAAGTATGGATTTGTATTGTCGTCGACGGTCATAATCATGGTTGTTTTTATTGCTGACGTGCAATGGCTTGTCACTGAGTATGGTGCTACTATGAGTCGATGGATCAATTTAGGGCATGGATTACCTTATGATGGTACCAGGCGGGGCGATAATGTTGCACAAAATGGTCCTTCAGTTTATTCTGAGATCAACAAGTCGATGAATACATTTGACAGGATTATCCGGTTTCATGACACTGGTGACGACATAAAAGCTGAATGTGTACCATTACGGATTCCAGAAATAGAAGTTAACACAAATATTTGCATTTATAACACTTCTGATGACATTTGGGTTTCGGGAAGTTTGAAAGAAATCGGCTCCTGGGAAGGGGACTATCTTACAAATATTGGACTTGGAATGCGGAAGCATCCTGACGCCATCTTTTTGGATGTCGGCAGCCACGTTGGAACGTTCAGCATGGTAGCACTGGCTCTCGGACACAAGGTGATCGCCATTGACGCCTTGAGGTCAAATCTGCAACTTCTCAGCAAGTCAGTCCGTCTTGCAAATAAGAAAAGTGACATCGTTATGATTTGGAACGCTGTGTCAAACGTGTATGAGGAAGTGAGGTTGAAATTTGTAAAGAAAAATGTAGGCTCAACTCATATTGTAAGAGACGGGGAAAAAGGACTGAAAGGTTCGATAAGTGCGGCTGATTATACGGTGAAGACAATTTTTCTCGACGATATCGTGGAGTTATTTGAACTTAAAAACAAAACCATTTTTATGAAAATGGACATCGAAGGATCTGAGCAAGCTGCACTTATGGGTGCGTCAAAACTGTTTGAGATGAACAACGTATGCTATATATTAATTGAGTTAACCTTTGCAAAGTCTAGATCCACCCTTCTCCCAATTGTTCAGACTATGCAAAGATACGGATTACATCTGTTTGCTGACCCTGCTCTTACCAAAAACCTCGACGCCTCGCCAATGTCAGTTGGTAATGATGGATACTTTGCCAAAGACATTTGTCGACCATAATACAACATTTTTATTAACCATCATTTAATACCAAATGTAATTACTGCTGCCATATTTTATGAGATGTTTCATTTTTAATTACATTTTATTTATATTTTTGGTTTTCGATTTTTCTTTTTATATAAATGTACAACGGTAAGTACATGAAACAAGTAACAACAATTGAAGAATGCTCAATGCAATGCATATTTTTACTAAAGTGATAGGCAACTAGCCACAATGTGATGATAAATAATCCGATAAAAATACTTTGTATAAAGAAAGGGATGAACAGGATGCTACAACCATTTACTCTTCTCTTGTCATTTTTTATTGAAAAAGTTCATTTCATTTACTATTAACGTTTTTGTAGGTCTTCTAATCGAAATAATATCTATCTCTCTTCTAAACACTATGTAGGAATTATTTTTCAATGATGTCACTACTTTCGTCATGACTTGTTTAACAGAACGTCAGCGCTTGGACATTTATTAAAATGGATCAGTTTTCTTTCCAATGCTTGCATTTAAGAATCCCTCCAGGAAATAGGAGTTTATAGCTCGGTAAAACCAGTTTAAGCACCCCAGTCGGTCCATATTGCCGACTGACCGTTCCAAGGCGGCAACTGTCGGGTTTGCGCTTATTGTTGAATGACTCATCACAGATGTGTTCTCACTTTTACATTTGGCGTGCCTGTAAATACTTTGGTCCTGTATCTTCTTATTCATGATCACAACAATGTTACTTGTGCAGTGTGGCGGTCGTAAAAAATCTCCCCGTGCATGTAATCTTTGTTGTCATTTAATTCGTCGTGGGTTCACTACCCGGCCGGGTCAAACCAAATACTTTGAAGTTAGTAGTAGTGGCTTCCCTCCTAACGCTCGGGGCTAAGGAGACAGCATTACGCCTGACTCGTCGGTGTCAGTATAATGGACCAGCCGGCTTCAGTCCCTGGGCACCTCATAAGTGCCCCTGTGCTATAATGATAGAAATTTCGCTGCAGAGTATCGGCAAAATGGCGGCAAATCCCTATAAGGATTGCTACGTGTATTTCCTTTGATGGACATTAGACTTTGGTTCCTCAATTACATATCTGCATCAACTGGATCAACAACTCTTTACTTGCTTTAGTCATTTTTGTTCTTGATTGAAAAAGTTAATTTTATTTACTAATAACGTTTTTGTAGGTCTTCTAATCGAAATAATACCAATCTCTCTTCTAAACACTATGTGGACATCATTTTTGAATGACGTCCTCTGTTTTTCATTTAAATATCTGTAGAAATTTTGATAGGACCTTTTCTTATTAACCTTTTCATAGGACTTTGTCTTATATATTCTTATTGTAAAGAATTTAAAGGAATTCTGCTAAAATGTTGACTGAGAAGGTTACAGAAGAGCATAGCACAAATATGTACAGAGAACCAGACGGGAAATGAAAATGGCAAACTATTTTAGTGTAAATCTTATCAATTTAACGCAATAGTAGATGTAAGACCGGTCTCTGGTTTTACAGTTAGAGACAGATCTTCAGTTTATCGCAAAAGTGGTGTTAGACCGTCGTCTGGTTTTATAGGTAGAGACAGATCGAATGACAAAAATTAGAAGTTTAGCGTCAGAGGTAATTTATATGCTTTAAAATGAATTTAACAAAAACTGAGCTGGTTTTACAATCAGATGGTTATAGAAGTATTGATTTCAATAGGCATTAATGGATTATTTTTGTGATAATTATGCAGATAAAAATATTGCTATTATCAGAAACAGAAAATAAAAAAACAATATATGTAAACGTAATATTACGAAATTTAAAAGGCGGATGAATCTGTAAAAATGTTTGTTAAATATATGTATAGTGAAATAATGAGTCTTTTTTATGTTACTGCATGTCAAACAATGGGCCGCCCGGGAGGGGGCGTGGGGCGGCGCGTGCCGCTGCAAATAGAAGCAACATAACGCACTATGGACAATGTTACAAAGGATTTTTAAAATGCTTTGCTTTCTGGGGTAGGACCCTTATACCCTAAGAAAGAAAGCAAAATAAACTTTGTACTTTTGCTTGATATGAATAAATGAATGCCAGAACTTATTGACCTCAGAAAGTTAAATGCCACAGAAAGTGAAATTTAAATATTTAACATCCACTTACTACCAAAGGCGGCTGTGGAGAGGTGTCAATGTGTGGAGAGGTGTCAATGTAGCAGCCACCGGCTAATACGACTGGCATCTGCTTGGTACACCATATGGTTGGGTATATCCGCCAATCTTCTAATTAATATTTCTAACTTTCAATGCACGGGTTTGTTACTTGAAAAGTTAATTTGTTAATTGTAAATATCGCTATCTAATTGCATTCTTACATTTACATATCAGATTAGTTATGTCCCTATTCAACACAATTAACTTTGAACAGTTTCTCATTTCCTGCATATACAATTTACTCATTACAGACCCGGGACGAAAATCACTTCAAATTTCAAGCATCTAAAAAACAAGTTACAAATCTAGAGGTGGAAACCACGAATGTAAAATGTTCACTAACACAGCACCTGTTTAACATTAGGACGCAAGGTGGCTCTTTTAACACCGGAATGTTTATCTATAAATCTATAAATAGAATGGACTGCTTCAATGTAGTAAGACCATGGCTATTTCCGCCCCACTCCCACACCACCTCTCTTCGTAAAAAGCAGAAACAATAAAAACATTTCTCGTCGCATATCTAGCGGAAATTAACTACATAAAATACATTAAATTTATCCTTAAACATTGAAGCATTAAAAAAGTAAGCCAGTCCCGGCACCGCATAGAGCAGAATTAAATTACATTAACTGTAGTTTAACACGCTGGAAATAAAAATGGTATTTAAAACACTTAATTAGGTCTTTGCTTCTTTAGACTTTTTTACTTTGACAATTATTTCTGCATCAATCTACCAGATTAGGTAGTAAGCATGTTTGATTTTTAATTTATTTTTTGTAAATTAATTTTAATTCTTTTGCTGTGTGCTACATTTGATGACAAATTTGTTACCTGGTTTATTCAAAGTCGAAACAAACCAAGACCATGTGGTGAAATTATTTTTTCATTATGCCGTATCAACCAAAATATTTTATACAACATTTTGGGCAACTCTGAAATAAATCATATGGCTATCAAGAGCTCGGTGCTTTTCTGCAATAAAGTATAGTAAGCAGAAAAAATGGGAAAATCAGTCTTAAACGTGTTTGGTTTGTAAACAATTAATTACATATTTGGGATAGTTTGACTCGATCAATTCAAGTAACATGTTTGGTTGGTTTGTCTAATGCTATATCTTGCTTCCAAATGATACTCAATAGCAAAACACTTCCCCTTAAGAGGTTATAACATTATATTTGGAGTTTTCTCATTTTTCTAATAAAGAGACTTTATCTTTAATACCAATTTTAGAAAACAAACATATCCATAAATCTTAAACTGGATGGAGAATTTTCTTAAAATAAGGCATACACGACTACATTTAAGTATACAACTCACCCGTTGAGTCTATTTTCAAATTCTGTAAGTTTTCTATTACACTTGTTTTAAAACAGTCTTTTCTCTGCGGCCGCATTGGATGATTTTAATTTTAGCGTGCAACACAATGGTAACCCAATTTAAACAATACTACCGCAAAAATTAAAAATACGCGGAAATGGACCGAATTGTTTACGTATTCTTAATCTTTTACTCTTTCTTTATAATTTAGGAGAGCGAACATAACCAAATTCAACTTTGGGTATCGAGAAAGTTACCTGTGACCGATATGAAAACATACTAAAACAGCTCTGACACCCATGGGACATAGTTAAAAATAATAAAAAATATACCAAAACAGGAAAAAGAATTAAAGTACAATTTAAAAAGGTGGAAATTCTATAGGATAATTTATATAAAATACCTAAAACACAAACAGGCGTAAGAGATCCCCTGAGGAGCCTAAAACAGCAGCAACCATAAGTTATAATTCAACAAGTGAACGTGAAATAACGGGGAATATATCTACATACAAAATCATAATAACGAACAGATCCATCATACCCCCTAACATCATGTTATATACTGTTCCTACACGTCGCGTTCAGTGGGGGAAAATAATGAAAAAATGAATAAATAAAAGATATCCACTGAGGTGTAAAAATAGATCTCTCTGTAGGTCTTTGTACTTAAATGAGTATAATCATACCTATTGAGAATAAACTGACATTCATGTTTGATGAGCTGAAATATTCCAAAGGTGATCACATGTGTGAACCGTTGTTTAGCGTCCCTAGAAAAAAGAAAAAGGTCCTCACGGACTTGGCTCAAAAACTAGGCCATGACAGAGAACGCTAGTCTACAAGGGAATTGGCCTTGTATTCAGATCAAGTAGAAACAATCTGATATTTAGAGAACAAAGGTGAACCGCGACCGCATTGGATGATTTCAAATTTAGAGCTGATGCCGATGATTTAGACTCATGCAAACATGATTTTGCACTTGAATTATTGTTACTTGTAAAATGGGCGCGCTAAACTTGAATTTTTTCTTCTTTTTTTTCGTCTGTTCAAATTCGAATATATTTTTTTCTGATTCAGCTGTGACAATAAAACATGTACATATAATAAAATGTTGAACATGTTGAACCCTCCACACAAACCCATTTCCAGCGCAGGCCAATAAACCTCAACTTGTGTGAGTTTTGTGTTACAGAGTTTATTATGAGCAAAGTTTACATGTTAAAGGGATCTGGTTTCCCTATTGATTATGACCATACGACGGAAATCCCGGTCCCTTTGGTCCCTTAAGATCCTGGTGATAATTGTGTACTCTACAAGCCGATATAATCAAAGCGCCGCACGCACGGTAGAGTTCAGTGCTGGAAAAGATAAAATGGTTAGATAGTAGTCATTACATTCATTACTTTTACGACATTATTTTCAGACTGACTGCATTTTAGATGCGGGGACGGGGACACTTTGGTTGTTTTATTATAGCAAACAATTGTGATTGGACTGTTCATAACAAACAATACAAGAGGGAATAATCACGTTAAATGTTTTATTGAAAAAAAGAACAAGTCAAGCTGAAAATGACAAATAAAACTTATAAACATTTAATAAAGTGATGCCCTAAGGAGTGTAGGAATGTGAACACATTTTATAGTTTTTATATTCTACTCTGACAATATTCAAATACTGAAATGATTCAGAAAGATGAAAAAAGATCTTTCAAACTTACATAGAAAATGGATTTAAGATTTATTTTCCAGATAACAAAATATTAAGGCACGTTTCAGCAAAAACGAATGGCTCCAATAATTAAACAGTGGTCTTTAAAAAGGGAATTTGTTTATACAAAATCCTTATACAAAGTCGGGAATGCAATTACTAAAGCGGGAATTTCAAGTAGTAAATGTTTTGCATAAATTGTAGGTTAACAAAGGCGTACAATGAATGCTCACGTAAAGAATGCTCATGGATTTATCATACTAATATTTTTGTTTTTAGAAGAATGTATAAACATGAAGCCATATACAACAAAGACAATTGTATAAGTCTTTTATAAACAACAAGTTCTTCTATACACGTGGTTTATCTATGTTGTTGTTGTTGTTGTTGTTTTGTGGGAGGGGCGGTTGTTAAAAAAGTTAAATGTTCTGCTGATAGGAGAAATAAAAACAAAGCAATACATCTTCATTTCATTACTACAATCTGCACCTTACCTAATAATCGTAAAAATCTGTATGAGACTAAAAGTGTGTGCATGTCTAATGTTAGTCAGGGGCCGACATTTAATGCGCTTAAAAGTTACAAAATTATGTTTCAGGGAATGAATTATAACAGAGAATATCATCTACACATATTTTAAGTGCATGGTTTGATTTGCACGTGTGAATGAAGAATATATGTTTAGTTGTTAGGATCACCTTAAGAAAAACTATTGTTAGCTAAAAAAGGTCCCGTGAAATACTGTTATTTTTTGTTGTCCTAAATCTGTTTTATTTGTTATGTAGTGTCTTTTTATTTGCTTTTGTTTTTGTTACTTCATACCGATATAGTTAATGTCATATTGGCGATGTCCAGCTATTTATTTGCGGAGTTACAAGGCAACGATTTCAACCGCTCCACGACGGCACCCAGCATCTTTGTAAAAAGTGACGCACCCCTGGTCTGGTCCTTACAGATAGGTAATTCCTATCTGAGCCACGCTACACAGTTAGCTATCTTAAACTGAGAAAATGTTGTGACCAGAAACTTTTGATATCACGTTATATTATCATCCTGGTAATCTGCAATCTGATATTGATACCTATTTCTTCCAGAAATTTATATTGTGCTTTTTTAAAGATTTGGAAAGAGGGAACACTTAGAGCAATTTTGTCACAATTTGTACTGTCTCACAAATGAGGTAGTGTCCAAAATCGCCTTGAATTAGGGTATGTAAAATTCTCCACAACAGGGGTAAGATATTAATACATATATTTGATGTAGGCAAACTGTCGCACACCACATTTAAAACAATAGCTAATATCTTGTTTCCTTCGGCTACAATCAACTTTGCTTAATTTGAGTCATAAAAAATAATTAAAAAATAAACGAGGTTGTGAAAAGGACATTATTTGAAATGTTACATGTTCATTGTAGTTAATTGAAACAAAATATTTATATAAAACAATGCCAATGAGGCATTATTTAATTTATTATACAGTTACATTAATGTGATACATGTATATGAAAATGAAAACATGAACATGAAAGGATTATGAATTTTCTTATACTGAATATGTTTTATTATTTTTATTTATAATTATGTTTGAATTATAAGGCAGTTAATCTGGAAAAATATGATTATAGTCTTTTTATTTTATTGAGACAATTTTAAAAGGATTATAATTACTTTTGATTTTTAAAGACTAATACAATGCGACAGTTTTGGTCTTTTCTATATTTTATACTTTATTATTAAGAAATTTTGTGTTATGTTTTTCTAGTTTTGTCCAAATGATTTAGGTAAAAGAAATTTTATCCGAACTTTAACGAATATTTACAACTTCTTACGACCAACAGACCAGATTACACATACGGTGTATATTATCTCTTCACCACACATGTTTTTGTTGATGATTCATTTAATTTTCAACGCAATCGACGATAATGTATTGTGTACATCTATACTAATAGAAGAAACTTTAAATTAAATTTTCAAAAGAACGAATAAATTATTACAAGCTAGTGTTCATACTTTATACACCTACGTCAATGTCAAGGTTTAGTCACAGGTACATGTACATGGCCAGATATAAAGTTTCAAGCCGAGTATCCCAAACGCTTTTTTGTATACCTTATACCACGCCGCCATTGTTCGACAGTCACTGGACTTTAAAGTTTATCCAGTCACGTATGAATTGCCTTTTTACCAATAGAACAGTCCAGGTAAAAGGGAAGGCAGGTCAAATAAACAAGATGTTTATTTTCAAACGATGCAGTCGTGTCAAATACTTACTTATGGCTGAATATGCACTAGTATAATTTACCTGTGACAACGGATATGCGAGTTTGTACTATTCTATTTCTTCTTTGTTTTCAGACCAGATTTTCCCCATTTTTATAATTGACAGAAGTAAATGGCTTGTTCTAAGATTGCTTGCTAAATACGTTGTGGATCTACAGCACATTATAGCGCGTGTTGCTGCGTATGTATTATTCATCTCATTTTAGAATAAGTAGTAATTAATGACACTACTACAACTTCCGAACATTTGTTATTTATGAATATTTATATTTTTGAGACAAAATATTGTAATACGTATTCCACTTATAGTCAAAATAATGATCTGAGTACACCATATTAACATTTAAAACATTTGCTCATGGATGTCAAAGTACAAAAAAATATTTTCGCAGGGTTCATACTACTCCTAATTACTTAAGGGCTTGTACCTTTATCCATTAGAGCAAAGTACTGATATAAAGGTAGCTGACCCCTAGCCCCGGATCGCCCCTTGGATCCATTCCTATTCACTTGCTTTACCTGTATTAAATAAATGCAGTGAACCGTAAGTACTGGACAGTCTCACAAAGGTGGTAGTCAACAGCCGGTATTGAATTGTGGTGAGAAATCGGAGAAACGTTTCGAGCCAACTAACTTCAAAAAGTGAATCATCTGAATATCATTTCGTGCTTTTGGTTAACGTTACATATTGTTCAGTTGGTATAATTATTTGTAATTTAGAATGAAGCTGAAGTATGGATCTGTATTGTCGTCGACTGTAATAATCATTGTTGTTTTTACGGCTGGTGTGCAATGGAACAACACAAAACGTTTAACTGAGTATGAGGCTACTATGAGACGATGGATTAATTTAGTGCGTGTATTATCTTATAATGATACCATTCGGGGCAATATTGGTTCTCTAGAAAATGTTGCACAAAAGGTTCCTTCAGTTTATTCTGAGATCAAGAAAGCGTCGAATACCTTTGACAGGATTAACCGGTTTAACGACACTGGTGACGACATGAAAGCTGAATGTGTACCATTACGGATTTCAGAAATAGGAGTCGACACAAATATTTGCATTTATAACACTAATGATGACATTTGGGTTTCGGGAAGTTTGAAAGGATCCGGTTCTTGGGAAAGGGACAATCTTAAAAATATTGGACTTAGACTGCGGAAGCATCCTGACGCCATCTTTTTGGATGTCGGCAGCCACATTGGAACGTTCAGCATGGTAGCACTGGCTCTCGGACATAAAGTGATCGCCATTGACGCATTGAAGTCCAATCTGCAACTTCTCAGCAAGTCAGTCCGTCTTGCAAATAAGAAAAGTGATATTGTTATGATTTGGAACGCTGTATCAAACGTCTATGAAGACGTGAGACTGAAATTTGAAAAGAAGAACATAGGCTCAACTCATATTGTTAGAGATGGGGAAGAAGGACTGAAAGGTTCGATAAGTGCGGCTGATTATACGGTGAAGACAATTTTTCTCGATGATATCGCCGAGTTATTCGAACTTAAAAACAAAACCATTTTTATGAAAATGGACATCGAAGGATCTGAGCAAGTTGCCATATTGGGTGCGTCAAAACTGTTCGAGATGAATAACGTATGCTACATACTAATGGAGTTCATGAATTCCAGATCCAAAATTCTTCCCATTGTTCAGACTATGCAGAAATACGGATTTCATCTGTTTGCTGACCCTACGCTTACCAGAAACCTCGACGCATCCCCAACATCTGTTGGCAATGATGGATACTTTGCCAAAGACACTTGTTGACCATAACACAATATTTTCTTATTTAATACCAAATGTAAATATTAACAGTTAGAGACAGATCTTCAGTTTATCGCAATAGTGGATGTTAGACCGGTCTCTGGTTTTATAGTAAGAGAAAGATCGAATGACAAAGATGATAGAAGTTTAGCGTCAGAGGTAATATATATGCATGAAAAAAATGAATTAAATAAAATCTGAGCTTGCTTTACAATCTGTTGGTTATAGAAGTGTTGATTTCAATAGGCAATAAGGGATTATTTTTGTGATAATTATGCAGATAAAAAGTTATTCCTATTATCAGAAAATACAAATTGGTTTAGGCATTTTTGTTGACTATTTTGTAAACACCAGTTCATGTAAACGTAATATTGCGAAATTTAAAGGCGGATGAATCTGTAAAAATGTAAAAAGAATTACTTAGGCATTGCTTTATCTTCAGGTGGAATGTGTAGTGAAATAATGAGTCCTTTTAATATTTTCCTACATGTCAAGCAATATGGACCGCCCAGGAGGGATGGTAGAAGCGGCCGGTGCCGCTGCAAATATGAACAACATAACGCAAAATGGAAAATACTAGAATGGATTAGTTTAATATTAGATGTTTAAATACATGTACAATCGTGCATTTTCTTCGTTAAAGTCATTGTCTTATTTCTAAATCTATCTTTGCACTTTGTACATGCATTGAAGCCTTTAACATTAAACTTCCATATTATTTACCAGTTTCATCTCTTTCATTGCTTGAATAGAAAGGATTTCTGAAAGATGTTTGAATTTCAGGTTACAATATTGTTGTTTAAACTAAATTGACACTTTTAAGAAAGGGTGTTAGTTTGTGGTCCATTGCTTTTCATTTGCATTACTGTTGATAAATAAAGATAAAACAAAATCTGCTATGAAATAGTAGTTCTTCTTTTCATTGATGTGTTTTAATAGTCATCACAGCACACCATTTCTAACTTTAAAAAAACCTTTTTCTGGGGGAGCACCCCCATACCGTGTTAATAGAAACGCAAATTAAACTTTGTACATTTGCTTGATCTGAATTAATGAAGGCCATGAACTTATTGACCTCAGAAAGTTACATACTACAGAAAGTGAAATTTAACACGAGTTTGTTACTTCAAAAGTTAGTTTGTAAATTGTTATGTCGCATAAGGTAAATATCGTTATCTAATTGCATCCTTATTTTCAGATATCAGATGATTATTTATTTCCCATTTCAACACAATTACTTTTGAACAATTTCTCATTTACAGCATATACAATTTTCAAATTACAAATCACGAGAAGAAAATCAGGAAAATATTTCAAATTTCAAGCATCTAGATTACAAGTTATAAATCTAGAGATGCAAACCACGATTGTGAAATGAAGACTTACACAACGCCAGTTCAACATTAGGAAGCAAAGGGGACTCGGATTGTAACACGGGAATGTCCATCTATAAATAGAATGGACTGCTTCAATGTAGTAAGACCATTACTATTTCCGCCCCACCCCACACAACCTCTCTTCGTAAAAAAACAGAAACAATAAATAATTTTCTCTTCGCAAATCTATGTGAACTTAACATCATAAAATACATTTAATTTAATCTTTATACATTGCAGCATTAAAACCAGTAAGCCATTCCCGCCAGCGCATACAGCAGAATTAAATTAAATCAACTGTAGCTTTACACGCTTGAAATATAAATGGCATTTAAAACACTTAATTAAGTCTTTGTTTCTTTCTAACTTTTTAGTTTGACAATTGCTTTTTGCAATAAAGTATAGTAAGCAGGAAAAAAATTGGAAAAATCAGTCTTACCGTGTTTGGTTTGTGAACAATTACATGTAATTACATATTTGGGATAGTTTGATTCGAACAATTCAAGCAGCATGTTTGGTTAGTTTGTCTAATGTTATATCTTGCTTCCAAATGATACTCATCATCAAAACATTTCTCTTAAAGAGGTTATAACATAATATTTGGAGTTTTCTCATTTTTCTAATAAAGAGTCTTTATCTTTAATACCAATTTTAGAAGACAAACATATCCATAAATCTAAAACTGGATGGAGAATTTTCTTAAAATTAGGCATAGACGACTACATTAAAGTATACAACTCACCCGTTGAGTCTATTTTCAAATTCTCTATATATTGTATTACACTTGTTTTACCTTAAAACACTCTTTCCTTGCGACCGCATTGGATGATTTTAAATTTAGCGCGCAACACAATGGTAACCAAGTTTAAAGAATACTAACGCAATATTTAAAAATACGCGGAAATGGACAGAATTGTTTACGTATTCTGAATCTTATACTCTTTCTCTATAATTTAAGAGAGCGAAAATAACCAAATTCGCAACTTTTGATATCGTGAAAGTTACACATAACCAATATGAAAACATACTACAGTAAAACAACCCTGACACCCATGGGACATAGTTTAAAATAATAAAAAAAATATACCAAAACAGAAAAAATAAAGTACAAGTTTGAAAGGTTGAAATTCAAAAGGATAATGTATATAAAATATCTAAAACACAAACAGGCGTAAGAGACCCCCCTAGGAGCCGTAAAATAGCAGCAGCCATAGGTAATAATTAAACAAGTGAACGGGGAATATATGTACATACAAAATCATAATAACGAACAGATCCATCATAACCTCTAACATCATGTTATATACTGTTCCTACACGTCGTGTTCAGAGGGAAAAATAATGACAACAATAAAAAAATAAAAGATACCTTATCCACTGATGTGTAAATATATATCTCTCTTTATGTCTTTGTACTTCAATGTGTATATAATTATCTATTGACAATAAACTTCATTCATGTTTGATGAGCTGAAAAAATTTCAAAGGTGATCACATGTGTGAACTGTCATTGAGAGTCTCTGGAAAAGGTCCTCACTGACTTTGCCCAATAGCTAAGCCATGACCCAGAACGCTAGTCTACATGGGAATTGGCCTCTTATTCAGATCAGTTCGAAACAATCTGATATTTAGAGACATATCTAAGAACAAAGGTGAAGCGCGACCGCATTGGATGATTTTAAAATTAAAGCTGATGCCGATGATTTAGACTCATGCAAACATGATTTTGCACTTGAATTATTGTAAAGTGGCAAATGGGCGCGCTAAACTTTATTTTTTCGTCTGCTTAAATTCGAATATATTTTTTTCTTATTTGATATTCCTACGAAAACATGTTACCGCCAAAAATCGATTATCTTAAGAATACTCGTCTTTCTCCTTTTCTTTTCTACTTTGCTCAAAACTTTTTCACTACTTCATATATTATGCTGATTTAATAACCACTTTTCATTGTCTTATGTATATTATCAATGTTGTTTTATCTGTTCCGCCTTCTGTGATAATAAAACATGTATATATTTGCGTCAATAAAATGTTGAATATGTTGAACGCTCCACACAGACCCGTTTCCAGCGCAGGAATATTATCGACAACTTTTATGAGTTTTGTGTTATAGAATTAAAAGGATCTGGTTTCTCTATAAATTATAACCATACGAAATAAATACTGGTCTCTTAAGATCCTGGTGATAAAAGAGTCAATTGTGTACTCTGCAAAGCCGATATGATCAAACCGCTTTCTGATTGTACTGTTCATAACAAACAATACAAGAGGGAATATTAACGGTAAATGTTTTATTAAAAAAAGAACAAGTCATGCACGAAATGGCAAATAAACCTTATACACGGTAAATAGGTTGAAAAATATTCTTTTTCTATATACGGCTATGCTGGTTTGAAAGTATACAAAAATATAAGGCCAAAAGTAGTGTAAGGAATGTGAACACATTGTGTAGTTTTAATATCTTACTCTGACAATATTAACATATTGAAATGATTCAGAAAGAAGGCGGTGGGGCGGGGGTGCGGGGGAGGGGTGCGGGGGTACTGGAGGGTTGAGGTTTGGTGCGGGGGAGGGGGTGCCGGGGAGGGGGTGCTGGGGTGCGAGAGTAGGGGTGCGGGGGAGGGGGTACGGGGAGGGGTGCAGGGGGTTGGTGTTGGTGCGGGGGATGGGGTGCTGGGGAGGGATGGTAGTAGGGGGTGCCTGGGGAGGCGAGGGTGCGGGGGAGGGGTGCGAGGGAGGGCGTGCGGGGGAGGGGGTGCGGGGGAGAGCGGGGGGAGTGCGGGGAGGGGGGTTAAAAATGGTCTGCTAATAGGAGAAATGAAAACAAAGCAATATCTTCATTTTATTACTAAAATATTGCACCTTACCTTATACTCGTAGAAAATCTGTATAGGACTAAAATGGTGTGCATGTCTTATGTCAGTCAGGGGTCTTTGTTTAATGCGCCTAGAAGTATCAAAGTCATTCTACAGGGAAATAATTTAACAGAGAATATCATCTACATTTATTGTAAGTGTCTGGCTTGGTTTGCACGTGTGAAAGAACAATATCTATTTAGAAGTTAGGATCACCTTAAAATATAAACAATTGTTTGCTGAAAAGTTCCGGCAAAATACTGTTAATTTTTGATGTCCTAAATCTACGTTTTATTTGTTTTGTAGTGTCTTTTTATTAGCTTTTGTTTTTGTTACTTCATACCGATATAGTTATTGCCATATTAGCGATGTCCAGCTATTTATTTGCGGAGTTACAAGGCAACGATTCCAACCGCTCCACGACGGCGCCCCGCATCTTTGTAATAAGTGACGCACCCCTAGTCTGGTTATTACAGATAGGTAATTCCTATCTGAGCCACGCTACACAGCTATATTAAACTGAGAAAATGTTGTGACCAGTAACTTTTTGAGATCACGTTGTATTCAGGTATACATCCTTACATCCTGGTAATGTGCTGTGACATTGATACCTGTTTCTAACAGAAACTCATATTGTGCTTATTTATAGATTTGGAAAGAAGGAAAATTTAGAGCAATTTGTACTGTCTAAAAGGGTATGTTAAACTAATCCCACACTCCCCACAACAGGGGTAAGATATTGATACAGATATTTGATTCAGGCAAACTGTCGTATGCCACCTTTAAAAGAACCGTTAATACCTTGTTTCCTTCTGTCTTTATCGACTTTGAGTAACTTGAGTTATAAAAGAATAATTAAAGAATAAATAAGGATATGTACAGGATCATATTTGCAATGTTACATGTTCACTATAGTTAATTGCAACAAAATGTTTATATAAGACAATGCCAATTAAGCATTATTAAAATTATTATACGATTACATTAATGTGATGTATTAAAAAAACAGTAAAGAATTATGATTTGTCTAATACTGAACATTTTACATTAAATTTACTTATTATCATGTTTGAACTATACGGCAGTTAATCTTGAAATATATGACTTTTAATTTTATAAGACATAATATTTATCATATGAATACACCAATTTGCTTACAATACCTCACACCGCGCAGATCCCTGTACTGAAGTTTCAGATCTTGCAGCATTTCCTAGAGTTGTCGCACCTTTAAACGTTCAGACCACTAAAATAGTAGAAGATATCTGACACTATCTGTTGGTAGCATTGGGTTGTCTTTTCCTTCAGCAATTCATATTACAATATGCACATGTCATTTTACCACTGTCAAACTGCAGCCACGGGTATTTGGTATTTGGTGATTCAGTTCTTACAAAAATCCCCTTAAACAACAGTTTTGTAGTTTTGTAGTTTCACTTTTTGAAAACGTCGGCGTTTATGTTTTACTGCAATCATTATATTTCATGTTAGGACTTAAAAAAACAACGATGATCGCCCTTGCTTTGCATATGACTTTGCCTGCTCCGGACGACATTTATCTCTATGTTCAGGTTACACGACACTGAAGGAATTTGTTAATTATTCTGTAGGAAATGTCACACCTTTGAAAGCAATTTAACAACAAACCGTTTCGTTTCTTGTGAACCCCAAAACTATATATTGTCAAAAAGACCAATGCATTATCTTATTAACAGGGCCTCTGCCAAGGAAGTTTATGTGTCGCTTTTGATAAATTAAGTAAACGATTTATTTCAGAGCTGCCCAAAATGTTCTATATAATTTTTGGTTGATATTGCAAAATATAAAAAAAAATGTTACCATATGGTTTTGAAATGTTTAAACTTCGAACATATCAGGTTATAAATTTGTTATCGAATTAAGCACAAATCATGTTAGTCATTTACAAAATAAAAAATAAAAACTAGACATGTTTGTTTTGTTTTTCGTCAAGTAGAGTGATGCAAAAAATGTCAACGTGAAAAAGTAAGCAGAAAAAAACGTTAATCATACATACCCATACCGGGATTCGAACCTTCAGCCCTAAGTTTGGAGCATGTCAGCCCTAATTTTGATACTATTCAACTGGAGGTGCAGCATTACATTAGATTTGTTATTACATGTAGATTGACTCTCTCAAGAAGTATTGTTATCTGAGTTGTTGTTGCTGTCGTTGTTTTTGTTGTTGTTTTGTTATTATATTATTGTAAGTACTTACATTCTAGACTTACAAGTCTAATGTCCTTTTAACAGCGAGACTATCCTACGAGTGTTATTTGGCATACTGAAAATAGCAAAGAGACAGATAGAATTGCTTTTGACAATACCTTTTTAGGAATATGACGTCATATATCACATGATCAGGAACACCCCACCTGACCCGGAACTGCCTTAATACATTGCTTTTGATCAAAGTTTAAAGTTTGCAATGGTCAGAAAAATCGGTTAAGAAAACAAATGTAATGATGGGAATAATGGTGTAATTCTTTTTTCTTTCTAAAAACCTATTGTTTCGAAAAATGCAAATAGATATTCATGTATACTTGAGTTCGTTCACGAAAATGATGCTGACCTTCCTGAAAAACTGAATGGTCATTTAATAAGCTTTAAAGCTATTCAATTGGTGAGAGCATATTGTGCCTTGATATTATTAAAATACAATAATAAAGACAACGACTATACAAATTAATCTCTATTAACAACGTTTTTTTTATATGGATGTTCATTTGCATGAGCTGGAATGCAATGGGTGATCACTTGTCCGCCTTCAAAACAGGACGGATAAACTTTCATTTGTCCATGTAAAATTGATGAGTGATTTTTCGTCCAGTTTTTGTCTGGACACCGGTTAAGATTGCTCACAAAATATTATGTGACTCATCACAACATACAAAGTATCTGCCAACTGAATAACAAAATATGCCTTACTAATGTACATGTATCTTCCATATACTGTTAAGCTTTTAAATGTTTTAAAAAGGCATAAATAAAATGTTATTGTTTGCTTTTTTATATTAAAAAGCTGTGCTTTGGATATCTGTATGCGGCTAATAAGGGTTCTTTATTCTGTAATATTGAATGTTGATTATACAAAGATCGTCGTCCTTTAGAAAATTACATTTTGTACATATTCATTCATGTGTATATGCTGGTTCGGGTTAATTACCTCTATCTCAGACATTTGTACATCGTCAACACATTGTTAGAAATTTAAATCGGCTAATAACATGAATGTAAATGCATGAAAGTAATATCTAATTGTCAATGAAATGCTGCATTAAACAGTTTCTAATTCTTTAATTAAAATGACAAAATTACGCGTCATTCCCTGATTCCCCAACAAACCATAAAGCCGCTTTTATTTACAGCCATTACTTGGGATGTCAGTGCTTTTGTATTTGGCGAAATATCTGTCTTTTAACTAAAACAAACATATGTACTTGTTTTACATTTTATTTAAGCTTTGTATCACAAAAGTACATCAGATTTTTATCAATTTTTATCGATTCAATGTCATTCCATACTTTATCATTATAATTAAGACAATAATATTTAAAACATTCCTTATATCAAAGCTGAACTAATAAAAAAGGCCTTTATAGTATCACCCGAAAATGGAATGAAAAAAATATTAATTTAATTATTTTTTTAATTTTATTTCCTGACTATCTTTCTTAAAAATTCTCATCAAGTTGATCTAACCTACTTTGTAACCCATTTTGTGTTTCTGCCATTACATTATTATAAAAGATAAAACATTTAAGCCTGATGAAAGTAACATCCATGTAACCATAACTACAAGTCAGAAGCCATTTTTAATTTCCAACTTACGGCAATCCGACAAATATAGTTACAGCACGTTCTTTTCCCACCTGTGTCCCTTTACTTATGCTATTTTCTTCTGCCACATATAAAGAATACTTTTTATAATATACATTATTCCTGACCGACCATCTACCTCGCGGTACTTCCGTAACAAACTTTATATTATATATATTAGTCCTGACCGACCATCTACCTCGCGGTACTTCCGTAACAAACTTTATATTATATATATTACTCATGGCCGACCATCTAACCTCGCCGGTCTTCCATAACATACTTTATATAATATACATTATTTGTGACCGACTATATAATCTCGCTGGTTTGCCATAAAATACGTTATATATAATACATAATATTTATTCATGACCGACCATCTAACCTCGACGGACTTCCATAACATACTTTATATAATATACATTATTTTAGACCGACCATCTAACCTCGCCGGTCTTCCATAACATACTTTATATAATATACATTATTTTAGACCGACCATCTAACCTCGCTGGATTTCTATAACATATTTTATATTATATACAATAATCATGACCGACCATCTAACCTCGCCGGTCTTCCATAACATACTTTATATAATATACATTATTTTAGACCGACCATCTAACCTCGCTGGATTTCCATAACATATTTTATATTATATACAATAATCATGACCGACCATCAAACCTCGCCGGACTTCCATAACATACTTTATGTAATATACATTATTCTAGACCGACCATCTAACCTCGCTGGTTTTCCATAAAATGCATTATATAATACATATTATTCATGACCGACCATCTAACCTCGCCGGACTTCCATAACATACTTTATTTAATAAACATTATTCTAGACCGACTATCTAACCTCGCTGGTTTTCCATAAAATGGATTATATAATACATATTATTCAAGACCGACCATCTAAATTCGCCGGACTTCCATAACATGCTTCATATAATATACATTATTCTATACCGACCATCTAACCTCGCTGGTTTTCCATAACATACTTTATAGAACATATATTATTCATGACCGACCACAAAACTTGATCTTCCAGAACATGCTCTATATAATATACAATATACATAAAAGTCCATCTACCCTCGCTTCTTCAGAATAAACCCTCTATAAAATACGTGCAATATTTATGTCTGTTCACCTAACCTCGCCGATCCCCCATAAACCCTCTTTATAATATATGCAATATTTATAACTGTCCACCTAGTCTCGCTGACCCCCCCCCCCCCTCCCTTAACGCTTCATAAAATAATTATATTCAATATTTATGTCTATCCACCTAACCTCGATGGCCCTCCATAGACCCTCAATATTCATGTCTGTCCACTTAACCTCGCTGATCCCCCATAAACTCTTTATATAATATATGCAATATTTATGTCTGTCCACCTAACCTCGCTGATCCCCCATAAACCCACTATATAATATATGTAATATATATGTCTGTCCACTTAACCTCGCTGATCCCCCGTAAACCCACTATATAATATATGCAATATTTATGTCTGTCCACCTATCCTCGCTGATCCCACATAAACCCTCTATATAATATATGCAATATTTATGTCTGTCCACCTAACTTCGCTAGTCCCCCATAAACCCACTATATAATATTTGCAATATTTATGTCTGTCCACCTAACCTCGCTGATCCCCCATAAACCCTCTATACAGTGCTCCCTCTACAAACGTCACCTCTCTTAGACGAATCTTCTCTTAGACGTCACTTCTATTTACCTCCTGTCGTTTTTAACGTATTTTCCCTCTAACGAACGACAACTCTCTTAAACGGCTACCACACATTTTTACTTCCGTATAGTTTAAATTCCCTCCCTTGAGAGGCCGAAGATTTGTTTCGCCAGTCGTCTTTAGCTATCGGCATGTCCCGTGATGCCGAGTGATGTCGGAAATTTTCAAACAAACGTGACTGGATCCCGCGAATAGGTCCATTTGTAAAGCGACGGGAACCACTTGGTTCAATCGAACATTGTTTTCACAGTTTTCTCTTGTATTATTAAGATAAATGCCAGAATACTAGAACAACTATAAGAACAACGTTTGCGGCCTACCACACGTTAGCCAATTAAGGCAAATAAACCCAATCAAGTTCTTTATGAGTAATTAAGCGGTCTTTTAATTGCACCAATCATTTTTTTAATAGTGGCCCAATGGGTGGTGTAATTCAGGAACAATTGATAACTGGCATAAACTGGTCATCAGTGTGAAAAACAGCAATGGCGAATTTTCTTATAAATACCCATCGTAATTTATATACGTAACATATCTCTGCTTCTATGGTGCATGTGGATGAATAAAAACAAAATCTGACTGCCAGCGGGACCACACAATTAAAATATAGGTCCCATCGTCCACATGTTAACCGGTCTTTTCTAGCTATAAAACTTGTTTGATATGGAAGAATTTAATAGATACATGGGATAGGCCTGACACAATGTACAATCGAAGACTGTATATAGAAATGTAAATATCATTCATTATTTAAATTTTTGATTTCTTAAAAGAAAATACTTTTAAATGGTCGTAAAAAGGTGCCACTAGCATCGGTTTGAATAATATAATTATATTTTTATCTTTTATTTTAACTGAACACATTTTTTTGGTTTGTAAATTCTTGTATGATGCTTTTTTAACACCATTATAAGTCCCAAAAGAGGTACTGTTTAAAAATATATTGTATCTATACAATGAGGCAATTCAAGTTATATACTATGTTAATTAGGTGGACTATCAACCGAACCTAGCCGATCCTCCATAAACCCTCTGTATAATATATGCAATATTTATGTCTGTCCTCCTAACCTCGCTGGTCCTCCATAAACACCCTGTATAATATATGCAATATTTATATCTGTCAACCTAACCTCGCTGATCCCCCATAAACCCTCTATATAATATATGCAATATTAATGTCTGTCCACCTAACTTCGCTGAACCCCTACCAACCCTCTATATAATATATGCAATATTTATGTCTGTCCACCTAACCTCGCTGATCCCACATAAACCCTCTATATAAAATATGCAATATTTATATCTGTCAGCCTAACCTCGCTGATCCCCCATAAACCCTCTATATAATATATGCAATATTAATGTCTTTCCACCAAACTTCGCTGACCCTCCATAAACACTCTATATAATATATGCAATATTTATGTCTGTCCACCTAACCTCGCTGCTCCCCCATAAACCCTCTATATAATACATGCAATATTTATGTCTGTCCACCTATTATCGCTGTCCCTTCATAAACCCTCTATATAATATATGCAACATTTATGTCTGTCCACCTATTATCGCTGTCCCCCATAAACCCTCTATATAATACATGTAATATTTATGTCTGTCCACCTATTATCGCTGTCCCTTCATATACCCTCTATATAATATATGCAATATTTATGTCTGTCCACCTAACCTCGCTGATCCCCCATAAACCCTCTATATAATATATGCAATATTTATGTCTGTCCACCTATTATCGCTGTCCCCCATAAACCCTCTATATAATACATGCAATATTTATGTCTGTCCACCTATTATCGCTGTCCCTTCATATACCCTCTATATAATATATGCAATATTTATGTCTGTCCACCTAACCTCGCTGATCGCCCATAAACCCTCTATATAATATATGCAATATTTATGTCTGTCAACCTAACCTCGCTGATCCCCCATACACCATCTATATAATACATGCAATATTTATGTCTGTCCACCTATTATCGCTGTCCCCCCATAAACCCTTTATATAATATATGCAATATTTATGTCTGTCCACCTAACCTCGCTGATCCCCCATACACCATCTATATAATACATGCAGCATTTATGTCTGTCCACCTATTATCGCTGTCCCCCCATAAACCATCTATATAATATATGCAATATTTATGGCTGGCCACCTATTATCGTTGTCCCCCCATAAACCCTCTATATAATATATGCAATATTTATGTCTGTCCACCTAACCTCGCTGATCCCCCTATTAACCCTCTATATAATATATGCAATATTTATGTCTGTCCACCTAACCTCGCTGCTCCCCCATAAACCCTCTATATAATACATGCAATATTTATGTCTGTCCACCTATTATCGCTGTCCCTTCATAAACCCTCTATATAATATATGCAACATTTATGTCTGTCCACCTATTATCGCTGTCCCCCCATTAACCTTCTATATAATATATGCAATATTTATGTCTGTCCACCTAACCTCGCTGATCCCCCTATAAACCTTCTATATAATACATGTAATATTTATGTCTGTCCACCTAACCTCGCTGATCCCCCATAAACCCTCTATATAATATATGCAATATTTATGACTGTCCACCTAACCTCGCTGACCCTCCATAAACACTCTATATAATATATGCAATATTTATGTCTGTCCACCTAACCTCGTTGATCCCCCATAAACCCTCTATATAATATACGCAATATTTATGGCTGTCCCCTTAACCTCGCTGACCCTCCATTAGCCCTCTATATAATATATGCAATATTTATGTCTGTCCACCTAACCTCGCTGATCCCCCATAAACCCTCTACGTAATATATGCAATATTTATGTCTGTCCACCTAACCACGCTGATCCTCAAAAAACTCTATATAATATATGCAATATTAATGTCTGTCCATTTAACCTCGCTGTCCCCCCATAAACCCTCTATATAATATATGCAATATTTATGTCTGTCCATCTAATCTCGCTGATCCCCCATAAACCCTCTATATAATATATGCAATATTTATGTCTGTCCACATAACCTCTCTGACCCTCCATAAACACTCTATATAATATATGCAATATTTAATGTCTGTCCGCCTAACCTCGCTGCCCCCCCCCCCCATAAACCCTCTATATAATATATGCAATATTTATATCTGTCCACCTAACCTCGCTGATCGTCCATAAACCCTCTATATAATACATGCAATATTTAATGTCTGTCCACCTAACCTCGCTGCCCCCCCCCCCCCATAAACCCTCTATATAATATATGCAATATTTATGTCTATCCACCTAACCTCGCTGACCCTCTATAAACACTCTATATAATTTATGCAACATTTATGTCTGTCCACCTAACCTCGCTGATCCCCCATAAACACTCTATATAATATATGCAATATTTATGTCTGTCCACCTAACCTCGCTGATCGTCCATAAACCGTCTATATAAAATATGCAATACTTAATGTCTGTCCACCAAACCTCGCTGCCCCCCCCCCCCCCATAAACCCTCTATATAATATATGCAATATTAATGTCTGTCCACCTAACCTCGCTGCCCCCCCCCCATAAACCCTCTATATAATATATGCAATATTAATGTCTGTCCACCTAACCTCGCTGCCCCCCCCCCCCATAAACCCTCTATATAATATATGCAATATTAATGTCTGTCCACCTAACCTCGCTGATCCCCCATAAACCCTCTATATAATATATGCAATATTTATGTCTGTCCACCTAACCTCGCTGCCCCCCCCCCCACCCCACCCCCCCCCCCATAAACCCTCTATATAATATATGCAATATTAATGTCTGTCCACCTAACCTCGCTGCCCCCCCCCCATAAACCCTCTATATAATATATGCAATATTAATGTCTGTCCACCTAATCTCACTGATCCCCCATAAACCCTCTATATAATATATGCAATATTTATGTCTGTCCACCTAACCTCGCTGACCCTCCATAAACACTCTATATAACATATGCAATATTTATGTCTGTCCACCTAACCTCGCTGCCCCCCCCCATAAACCCTCTATATAATATATGCAATATTAATGTCTGTCCACCTAACCTCGCTGCCCCCCCCCCCCTAAACCCTCTATATAATATATGCAATATTAATGTCTGTCCACCTAACCTCGCTGCCCCCCCCCCCCCATAAACCCTCTATATAATATATGCAATATTAATGTCTGTCCACCTAACCTCGCTGCCCCCCCCCCCCCCATAAACCCGCTATATAATATATGCAATATTAATGTCTGTCCACCTAACCTCGCTGCCCCCCCCCCCCCCCCCCCGATAAACCCTCAATATAATATATGCAATATTAATGTCCGTCCACCTAACCTCGCTGCCCCCCCCCCCCATAAACCCTCTATATAATATATGCAATATTTATGTCTGTCCACCTAACCTCGCTGCCCCCCCCCCCCCCCCATAAACCCTCTATATAATATATGCAATATTAATGTCTGTCCACCTAACCTCGCTGCCCCCCCCCCCCCCCCATAAACCCTCTATATAATATATGCAATATTTATGTCTGTCCACCTAACCTCGCTGATCGTCCATAAACCCTCTATATAATACATGCAATATTTATGTCTGTCCACCTAACCTCGCTGATCGTCCATAAACCCTCTATATAATACATGGACTATTTATGTCTGTCCACCTAACCTCGCTGATCGTCCATAAACCCGCTATATAATACATGCAATATTTATGTCTGTCCACCTAACCTCGCTGATCGTCCATAAACCCTCTATATAATACATGGACTATTTATGTCTGTCCACCTAACCACGCTGATCGTCCATAAACCCTCTATATAATACATGCAATATTTATGTCTGTCCACCTAACCTCGCTGATCGTCCATAAACCCTCTATATAATATATGCAATATTAATGTCTGTCCACCTAACCTCGCTGACCCTCCAATATAATATATGCAATATATATGTCTGTCCACCTAACCTCGCTGCCCCCCATAAACCCTCTATATAATATATGCAATATTTATGTCTGTCCACCTAACCTCGCTGCCCCCCCCCCCCCATAAACCCTCTATATAATATATGCAATATTAATGTCTGTCCACCTAACCTCGCTGCCCCCCCCCCCCCCCCCCCCATAAACCCTCTATATAATATATGCAATATTTATGTCTGTCCACCTAACCTCGCTGATCGTCCATAAACCCTCTATATAATATATGCAATATTTATGTCTGTCCACCTAACCTCGCTGATCGTCCATAAACCCTCTATATAATACATGCAATATTTATGTCTGTCCACCTAACCTCGCTGATCGTCCATAAACCCTCTATATAATACATGGACTATTTATGTCTGTCCACCTAACCTCGCTGATCGTCCATAAACCCTCTATATAATACATGCAATATTTATGTCTGTCCACCTAACCTCGCTGATCGTCCATAAACCCTCTATATAATACATGCAATATTTATGTCTGTCCACCTAACCTCGCTGATCGTCCATAAACCCTCTATATAATACATGGACTATTTATGTCTGTCCACCTAACCTCGCTGATCGTCCATAAACCCTCTATATAATACATGCAATATTTATGTCTGTCCACCTAACCTCGCTGAACGTCCATAAACCCTCTATATAATACATGCAATATTAATGTCTGTCCACCTAACCTCGCTGACCCTCCATAAACACTCTATATAATATATGCAATATTTTTGTCTGTCCACTACCTCGCTGATCCCCCATAAACCCTCTATATAATATATGCAATATTAATGTCTGTCCACCTTACCTCGCTGATCCTCCATAAACGCTCTATATAATATATGCAATATTTATGTCTGTCCAGCTAACCTCGCTAATCGTCCATAAACACTCTATATAATATATGCAATATTTATGTCTGTCCACCTAACCTCGCTGACCATCCATAAACACTCTATATAATATATGCAATATTTATGTCTGTCCAGCTAACCTCGCTAATCGTCCATAAACACTCTATATAATATATGCAATATTTATGTCTGTCCACCTAACCTCGTCCATAAACACACTATTTTATATATGCAATACTTATGTCTGTCCACATAACCTCGCTGATCGTCCATAAACACTCTATATAATATATGCAATATTTATGTCTGTCCACCTAACCTCGCTGACCCTTCATAAACACTCTATATAATATATGCAATATTAATGGCTGTCCACCTAACCTCGCTGATCGTCCATAAACCCTCTATATAATATATGCAATATTTATGGCTGTCCACCTAACCTCGCTGATCCCTCATAAACCCTCTATATAATATATGCAATATTTATTTCTGTCCACCTAACCTCCCTGATCCCGCGTTAACCCTCTATATAATATATGCAATATTTATGGCTGTCCACCTAACCTCGCTGATCCCCCATAAACCCTCCATATAATATATGCAATATTTATGGCTGTCCACCTAACCTAGCTGTCTCTCCATAAACCCTCTATATAATATATGCAATATTTATGGCTGTCCACCTAACCTCGCTGATTCCCCATTAACCCTCTATATAATATATGCAATATTTATGGCTGTCCACCTAACCTCGCTCATCCCCCACAAACCCTCTATATAATATATGCAATATTTATGGCTGTCCACCTAACCTCGCTGATCGTCCATAAACCCTCTATATAATACATGGACTATTTATGTCTGTCCACCTAACCTCGCTGATCGTCCATAAACCCTCTATATAATACATGCAATATTTATGTCTGTCCACCTAACCTCGCTGATCGTCCATAAACCCTCTATATAATACATGCAATATTTATGTCTGTCCACCTAACCTCGCTGATCGTCCATAAACCCTCTATATAATATATGCAATATTAATGTCTGTCCACCTAACCTCGCTGACCCTCCATAAACACTCTATATAATATATGCAATATTTTTGTCTGTCCACTACCTCGCTGATCCCCCATAAACCCTCTATATAATATATGCAATATTAATGTCTGTCCACCTTACCTCGCTGATCCTCCATAAACGCTCTATATAATATATGCAATATTTATGTCTGTCCAGCTAACCTCGCTAATCGTCCATAAACACTCTATATAATATATGCAATATTTATGTCTGTCCACCTAACCTCGCTGACCATCCATAAACACACTATTTTATATATGCAATACTTATGTCTGTCCACATAACCTCGCTGATCGTCCATAAACACTCTATATAATATATGCAATATTTATGTCTGTCCACCTAACCTCGCTGACCCTTCATAAACACTCTATATAATATATGCAATATTAATGGCTGTCCACCTAACCTCGCTGATCGTCCATAAACCCTCTATATAATATATGCAATATTTATGGCTGTCCACCTAACCTCGCTGATCCCTCATAAACCCTCTATATAATATATGCAATATTTATTTCTGTCCACCTAACCTCCCTGATCCCGCGTTAACCCTCTATATAATATATGCAATATTTATGGCTGTCCACCTAACCTCGCTGATCCCCCATAAACCCTCCATATAATATATGCAATATTTATGGCTGTCCACCTAACCTAGCTGTCTCTCCATAAACCCTCTATATAATAAATGCAATATTTATGGCTGTCCACCTAACCTCGCTGATTCCCCATAAACCCTCTATATAATATATGCAATATTTATGGCTGTCCACCTAACCTCGCTCATCCCCCACAAACCCTCTATATAATATATGCAATATTTATGGCTGTCCACCTAACCTCGCTGATCGTCCATAAACCCTCTATATAATACATGGACTATTTATGTCTGTCCACCTAACCTCGCTGATCGTCCATAAACCCTCTATATAATACATGCAATATTTATGTCTGTCCACCTAACCTCGCTGATCGTCCATAAACCCTCTATATAATACATGCAATATTTATGTCTGTCCACCTAACCTCGCTGATCGTCCATAAACCCTCTATATAATATATGCAATATTAATGTCTGTCCACCTAACCTCGCTGACCCTCCATAAACACTCTATATAATATATGCAATATTTTTGTCTGTCCACTACCTCGCTGATCCCCCATAAACCCTCTATATAATATATGCAATATTAATGTCTGTCCACCTTACCTCGCTGATCCTCCATAAACGCTCTATATAATATATGCAATATTTATGTCTGTCCAGCTAACCTCGCTAATCGTCCATAAACACTCTATATAATATATGCAATATTTATGTCTGTCCACCTAACCTCGCTAATCGTCCATAAACACTCTATATAATATATGCAATATTTATGTCTGTCCACCTAACCTCGCTGACCATCCATAAACACTCTATATAATATATGCAATATTTATGTCTGTCCAGCTAACCTCGCTAATCGTCCATAAACACTCTATATAATATATGCAATATTTATGTCTGTCCACCTAACCTCGTCCATAAACACACTATTTTATATATGCAATACTTATGTCTGTCCACATAACCTCGCTGATCGTCCATAAACACTCTATATAATATATGCAATATTTATGTCTGTCCACCTAACCTCGCTGACCCTTCATAAACACTCTATATAATATATGCAATATTAATGGCTGTCCACCTAACCTCGCTGATCGTCCATAAACCCTCTATATAATATATGCAATATTTATGGCTGTCCACCTAACCTCGCTGATCCCTCATAAACCCTCTATATAATATATGCAATATTTATTTCTGTCCACCTAACCTCCCTGATCCCGCGTTAACCCTCTATATAATATATGCAATATTTATGGCTGTCCACCTAACCTCGCTGATCCCCCATAAACCCTCCATATAATATATGCAATATTTATGGCTGTCCACCTAACCTAGCTGTCTCTCCATAAACCCTCTATATAATATATGCAATATTTATGGCTGTCCACCTAACCTCGCTGATTCCCCATAAACCCTCTATATAATATATGCAATATTTATGGCTGTCCACCTAACCTCGCTCATCCCCCACAAACCCTCTATATAATATATGCAATATTTATGGCTGTCCACCTAACCTCGCTGATCGTCCATAAACCCTCTATATAATACATGGACTATTTATGTCTGTCCACCTAACCTCGCTGATCGTCCATAAACCCTCTATATAATACATGCAATATTTATGTCTGTCCACCTAACCTCGCTGATCGTCCATAAACCCTCTATATAATACATGCAATATTTATGTCTGTCCACCTAACCTCGCTGATCGTCCATAAACCCTCTATATAATATATGCAATATTAATGTCTGTCCACCTAACCTCGCTGACCCTCCATAAACACTCTATATAATATATGCAATATTTTTGTCTGTCCACTACCTCGCTGATCCCCCATAAACCCTCTATATAATATATGCAATATTAATGTCTGTCCACCTTACTTCGCTGATCCTCCATAAACGCTCTATATAATATATGCAATATTTATGTCTGTCCAGCTAACCTCGCTAATCGTCCATAAACACTCTATATAATATATGCAATATTTATGTCTGTCCACCTAACCTCGCTGACCATCCATAAACACACTATTTTATATATGCAATACTTATGTCTGTCCACATAACCTCGCTGATCGTCCATAAACACTCTATATAATATATGCAATATTTATGTCTGTCCACCTAACCTCGCTGACCCTTCATAAACACTCTATATAATATATGCAATATTAATGGCTGTCCACCTAACCTCGCTGATCGTCCATAAACCCTCTATATAATATATGCAATATTTATGGCTGTCCACCTAACCTCGCTGATCCCTCATAAACCCTCTATATAATATATGCAATATTTATTTCTGTCCACCTAACCTCCCTGATCCCGCGTTAACCCTCTATATAATATATGCAATATTTATGGCTGTCCACCTAACCTCGCTGATCCCCCATAAACCCTCCATATAATATATGCAATATTTATGGCTGTCCACCTAACCTAGCTGTCTCTCCATAAACCCTCTATATAATATATGCAATATTTATGGCTGTCCACCTAACCTCGCTGATTCCCCATAAACCCTCTATATAATATATGCAATATTTATGGCTGTCCACCTAACCTCGCTCATCCCCCACAAACCCTCTATATAATATATGCAATATTTATGGCTGTCCACCTAACCTCGCTGATCGTCCATAAACCCTCTATATAATACATGGACTATTTATGTCTGTCCACCTAACCTCGCTGATCGTCCATAAACCCTCTATATAATACATGCAATATTTATGTCTGTCCACCTAACCTCGCTGATCGTCCATAAACCCTCTATATAATACATGCAATATTTATGTCTGTCCACCTAACCTCGCTGATCGTCCATAAACCCTCTATATAATATATGCAATATTAATGTCTGTCCACCTAACCTCGCTGACCCTCCATAAACACTCTATATAATATATGCAATATTTTTGTCTGTCCACTACCTCGCTGATCCCCCATAAACCCTCTATATAATATATGCAATATTAATGTCTGTCCACCTTACCTCGCTGATCCTCCATAAACGCTCTATATAATATATGCAATATTTATGTCTGTCCAGCTAACCTCGCTAATCGTCCATAAACACTCTATATAATATATGCAATATTTATGTCTGTCCACCTAACCTCGCTGACCATCCATAAACACTCTATATAATATATGCAATATTTATGTCTGTCCAGCTAACCTCGCTAATCGTCCATAAACACTCTATATAATATATGCAATATTTATGTCTGTCCACCTAACCTCGTCCATAAACACACTATTTAATATATGCAATACTTATGTCTGTCCACATAACCTCGCTGATCGTCCATAAACACTCTATATAATATATGCAATATTTATGGCTGTCCACCTAACCTCGCTGATCGTCCATAAACCCTCTATATAATATATGCAATATTTATGTCTGTCCACCTAACCTCGCTGACCCTTCATAAACACTCTATATAATATATGCAATATTAATGGCTGTCCACCTAACCTCGCTGATCGTCCATAAACCCTCTATATAATATATGCAATATTTATGGCTGTCCACCTAACCTCGCTGATCCCTCATAAACCCTCTATATAATATATGCAATATTTATTTCTGTCCACCTAACCTCCCTGATCCCGCGTTAACCCTCTATATAATATATGCAATATTTATGGCTGTCCACCTAACCTCGCTGATCCCCCATAAACCCTCCATATAATATATGCAATATTTATGGCTGTCCACCTAACCTCGCTGTCTCTCCATAAACCCTCTATATAATATATGCAATATTTATGTTTGTCCACTTAACCACGCTGATCCCGCGTTAACCCTCTATATAATAATGCAATATTTATGGCTGTCCACCTAACCTCGCTGTCTCTCCATAAACCCTCTATATAATATATTCAATATTTATGTTTGTGCACCTAACCTCGCTGATCCCGCGTTAACCCTCTATATAATATATGCAATATTTATGGCTGTCCACCTAACCTCGCTGATTCCCCATAAACCCTCTATATAATATATGCAATATTTATGGCTGTCCACCTAACCTCGCTCATCCCCCACAAACCCTCTATATAATATATGCAATATTTATGGCTGTCCACCTAACCTCGCTGATCCCGCGTTAACCCTCTATATAATATATGCAATATTTATGTCTGTCCACCTCACCTCGCTCATCCCCCATAAATCCTCTATATAATATATGCAATATTTATGGTTGTCCACCTAACCTCGCTGATCCCTCCATAAACCCTCTATATAATATATGCAATATTTATGTCTGTCCACCTAACCTCGCTGATCCTCCATAAACCCTCTATATAATATGTGTAATATTTATGTCCGTCCACCTACCACGCTGATCCCCCATAAACCCACTATATAATATATGCAATATTAATGTATGTCCACCTAACCTCGCTGATCCCGCGTTAACCCTCTATATAATATATGCATTATGTATGGCTGTCCACCTAACCTCGCTGTCTCTCCATAAACCCTCTATATAATATATGCAATATTTTTGTCTGTCCACCTAACCTCGTTGATCCCCCATAAACACTCTATATAATATATGCAATATTTATTGCTGTCCACCTAACCTCACTGATCCCCCATAAACCCTCTATATAATATTGCAATATTTATGTCTGTCCTCCTAACCTCGCTGATCCCCATAAACACTCTATATAATATATGCAATATTTATGTCTATCCACCTAACCTCGCTGATCCCCCATAAACACTCTATATAATATATGCAATATTTATGTCTATCCACCTAACCTCGCTGTCCCTCCATAAACCCTCCATATAATATTGCAATATTTATGTCTGTCCACCTAACCTCGCTGATCCCCCATAAACACTACTATATAATATTGCAATATTTATGTCTGTCCAACTAACCTCGCTGATCCCCCATAAACACTCCATATAATATATACAATATTTATGTCAGTCCACCTAACCTTGCTGATCCCTCATAACCCCCCTATATAATATTTGCAATATTTATGTTTATCCACCTAACCACGCTGATCCCGCGTTAACCCTCTATATAATATATGCAATATTTATGTCTGTCCACCTAGCCTCGCTGATCCCCCATAAACCCTCTATATAATATATGCAATAATTATGTTTGTCCACCTAACCTCGCTGATCCTCCATAAGACATTGTAAATAATATTTTAACCTCTTAACTTTTCTTGTCTTCCATAAAACCTGCTATATAGTATACAGTTTTCATGTTTGACCATCTAACCTCGCTGTTTTGCCATAAATCCCTCGATATAATATACAATATAAATGTCAGAATACCTAACCTCGCTAATTTATAAAGAAATTTTCAGTATATATGTCTAACCACCTACCAACGTTTCCCTTCTATCATAACCTGTGTATACTCATCATCGGACACCCATGCCTTTTACTACCCTCACGCTACGTATGAATGAAGTGCTAACGTAATGGATACGACGTGGGTATCCGACGATGGTGTATACTATACAATATTCATGTCTGACCGCCTACCTTTGCTGTTCTTGAAAAAGAACTCTGTATACCCTAGGAAATCCATGTCTGACCACATTACATGGCTTGTATTCCACGAAGCTCTCCAGGCAACTTACAATATACATGTTTAACGTTGTATCCTCGCCAGGGGCGGATCCAGAAAATTTTGGTGGTGGTGAGATATGAATCAAGATTCATTGACCTTTTCCGCAGTAAATACTAGATATATACAAAGTAAGGAAACCTCACTTGACCTAAGCAGTCAACACACATAATTTTCTTTAAAAGCCTAGTATGTTTTAAGCTTACATATATAAGTCACATTTCTACCTCTTTTACCTGGTTGGTGGTGGCGAGATCCACTCATCCCCAATCCTGGATACATTCATTACTGGTAATCGCTTCTCTTCCATGAAACCCTCGTTATAATATACAATATGCATGGCTGACGATCTAACCTCGCTGGTCTTCTATGAAAGCCTCTATAATAATAGCGGTATATAGCATGCATGGCTGACGATCTAACCTCGCTGGTCTTCTATGAAACCCTCTATATAATATATAGCATGCATAACTGACCATCTAACATCGCTGGTAAGTGCATACGGGTATAAATATGGGTTTTCTGAAAATGGCCACGGTGTAAAAAAAAAAATATCAAAATAAACTAGAGGTTTGAGTTACACTGTCATATGGGGATTTTTTGAGAGTTAAGAGAGTTGCTGCCTCATTTAGCTTTGTTTCAAGTTTGTTGCATTGGAAAGACATTATGAGGAAAGCAAAGACAGCAGGATACGTTTGTCGGTGAACAGTTGCTGAGCTATTGAAATTCTTACCTGTCATAATATGTTTTGAAGAATATGAATCTACTGAAATCAATGTTTTCCTGTCTAAACTGAATTATCAGAGAGAGGTTAAACAGTCAACTATTAAAAAACAAACATACACCTGTTATTATATAGATACAGATAACAAGTATTAGACATTGAACTTGTCCTGATGTATATTATTGGTTTTCACAACAGTTGTTGTTTTGTTACAATGATCCATTTTTGCTATTAGTTTTGTGATGTTAACAATATATTATGTTCAAATTTACAATAATATATAATTTCAGTGTCAGAGGATTGTGGCGATGATTCACTTGAGAAAAAGACATTAATCATGTATCAATTCACAAATGGTCTACCGGTACTGTAAAATAGGCTGTTTATGAAATGGAATAAATCATTATATACATATAATGTGGTTGGACTTTGACCTTAAATCAACTTTCATTTCTGTTTTTTTTTTCTTTTTGTGTCCTTTTACATTTCCAAATTATGACATTCTGAATAGTTGTTTTCCATTTATTTAACACGACCAATCCACAAAACATAGCGTTTACTATTGATAGACTGTATCAGATGACTATATGGTATAACTTCTGTCACACTAAATCAGATGAATATATGGTATAACTTCTGTCACACTAAATCAGATGACTATATGGTATAACTTCTGTCACACTAAATCAGATGAATATATGGTATAACTTCTGTCACACGATATCAGATGAATATATGGTATAACTTCTGTCACACTGAATCAGATGAATATATGGTATAACTTCTGTCACACAATATCAGATGAATATATGGTATAACTTCTGTCACACGATATCAGATAAATATATGGTATAACTTCTGTCACACTAAATCAGATGACTATATGGTATAACTTCTATCACACTTTATCAGATAAATATATGGTATAACTTCTGTCACACGATATCAGATAAATATATGGTATAACTTCTGTCACACTAAATCAGATGAATATATGGTATAACTTATGTCACACGATATCAGATGAATATATTGTATAACTTCTGTCACACGATATCAGATGAATATATGGTATAACTTCTGTCACACGATATCAGATGAATATATGGTATAACTTCGGTCACAATATATCAGATGAACATATGGTATAACATCTGACACACTGTATCAGATAAATATGTGGTATAACTTCTGTCACACGATATCAGATGAATATATGGTATAACGTCGGTCACACGATATCAGATGAATATATGGTATAACGTCGGTCACAATATATCAGATGAATATATGGTATAATTTCTGCCACACTATATCAGATGAATATATGGTATAACTTCTGTCACACTAAATCAGATGAATATATGGTATAACTTCTGTCACACGATATCAGATGAATATATGGTATAACGTCTGTCACACTAAATCAGATGAATATATGGTATAACGTCTGTCACACGATATCAGATGAATATATGGTATAACTTCTGTCACACTAAATCAGATGAATATATGGTATAACGTCTGTCACACGATATCAGATGAATATATGGTATAACTTCTGTCACACGATATCAGATGAATATATGGTATAACTTCTGTCACACGATATCAGATGAATATATGGTATAACTTCTGTCACACTATATCAGATGAATATATGGTATAAATTCTGTCACACTATATCAGATGAATATATGGTATAATTTCTGCCACAATATATCAGATGACTATATGGTATAATTTCTGTCACACTATATCAGATGAATATATGGTATAACGTCTGTCACACGATATCAGATGAATATATGGTATAACTTCTGTCACACGATATCAGATGAATATATGGTATTACGTCTGTCACACGATATCAGATGAATATATGGTATAACTTCTGTCACACGATATCAGATGAATATATGGTATAACTTATGTCACACGATATCAGATGAATATATGGTATTACGTCTGTCACACGATATCAGATGAATATATGGTATAACTTCTGTCACACGATATCAGATGAATATATGGTATAACTTCTGTCACACTAAATCAGATGAATATATGGTATTACTTCTGTCACACTAAATCAGATAAATATATGGTATAACTTCTGTCACACGATATCAGATGAATATATGGTATAACTTCTGACACACGATATCAGATGAATATATGGTATAACGTCTGTCACACGATATCAGATGAATATATGGTATAACTTCTGACACACGATATCAGATGAATATATGGTATAACTTCTGTTACACGATATCAGATGAATATATGGTATAACTTCTGTCACACGATATCAGATGAATATATGGTATAACTTCTGTCACACGATATCAGATGAATATATGGTATAACTTCTGTCACACGATATCAGATGAATATATGGTATAACTTCTGTCACACGATATCAGATGAATATATGGTATAACTTCTGTCACACGATATCAGATGAATATATGGTATAACTTCTGTCACACTAAATCAGATGACTATATGGTATAACTTCTGTCACACAATATCAGATGACTATAAGGTATAACTTCTGTCACACGATATCAGATGACTATATGGTATAACTTCTGTCACCAAAAATCAGATGAATATATGGTATAACTTCTGTCACAAGATATCAGATGAATATATGGTATAACTTCTGTCACACGATATCAGATGACTATATGGTATAACTTCTGTCACACGATATCAGATGAATATATGGTATAACTTCTGACACACGATATCAGATGAATATATGGTATAACTTTTGACACACGATATCAGATGAATATATGGTATACATTCTGTCACACTAAATCAGATGAATATATGGTATAACTTCTGTCACACTAAATCAGATGAATATATGGTATAACTTCGGTCACACTAAATCAGATGAATATATGGTATAACTTCTGTCACACTAAATCAGATGAATATATGGTATAACTTCGGTCACACTAAATCAGATGAATATATGGTATAACTTCTGTCACACGATATCAGATGAATATATGGCATAACGTCTGTCACACGATATCAGATGAATATATGGTATAACTTCTGTCACACGATATCAGATGAATATATGGTATAACTTCTGTCACACAATATCAGATGAATATATGGTATAACTTCTGTCACACGATATCAGATAAATATATGGTATAACTTCTGTCACACTAAATCAGATGAATATATGGTACAACTTCTATCACACTTTATCAGATAAATATATGGTATAACTTCTGTCACACGATATCAGATAAATATATGGTATAACTTCTGTCACACTAAATCAGATGAATATATGGTATAACTTATGTCACACGATATCAGATGAATATATTGTATAACTTCTGTCACACGATATCAGATGAATATATGGTATAACTTCTGTCACACGATATCAGATGAATATATGGTATAACTTCGGTCACAATATATCAGATGAACATATGGTATAACATCTGACACACTGTATCAGATAAATATGTGGTATAACTTCTGTCACACGATATCAGATGAATATATGGTATAACGTCGGTCACACGATATCAGATGAATATATGGTATAACGTCGGTCACAATATATCAGATGAATATATGGTATAATTTCTGCCACACTATATCAGATGAATATATGGTATAACTTCTGTCACACTAAATCAGATGAATATATGGTATAACTTCTGTCACACGATATCAGATGAATATATGGTATAACGTCTGTCACACTAAATCAGATGAATATATGGTATAACGTCTGTCACACGATATCAGATGAATATATGGTATAACTTCTGTCACACTAAATCAGATGAATATATGGTATAACGTCTGTCACACGATATCAGATGAATATATGGTATAACTTCTGTCACACGATATCAGATGAATATATGGTATAACTTCTGTCACACGATATCAGATGAATATATGGTATAACTTCTGTCACACTATATCAGATGAATATATGGTATAAATTCTGTCACACTATATCAGATGAATATACGGTATAACTTCTGTCACACTAAATCAGATGAATATATGGTATAACTTCTGTCACACTAAATCAGATGAATATATGGTATAACTTCTGTCACACTAAATCAGATGAATATATGGTATAACTTCTGACACACGATATCAGATGAATATATGGTATAACTTCTGTCACACTAAATCAGATGAATATATGGTATAACTTCGGTCACACTAAATCAGATGAATATATGGTATAACTTCTGTCACACTATATCAGATGACTATATGGTATAACTTCGGTCACACTAAATCAGATGAATATATGGTATAACTTCTGTCACACGATATCAGATGAATATATGGTATAACTTCTGACACACGATATCAGATGAATATATGGTATAATTTTTGACACACGATATCAGATGAATATATGGTATAACTTCTGTCACACTAAATCAGATGAATATATGGTATAACTTCGGTCACACTAAATCAGATGAATATATGGTATAACTTCGGTCACACTAAATCAGATGAATATATGGTATAACTTCTGACACACGATATCAGATGAATATAAGGTATAACTTCTGACACACGATATCAGATGAATATATGGTATAACTTCTGACACACGATATCAGATGAATATATGGTATAACTTCTGTCACACTAAATCAGATGAATATATGGTATAACTTCGGTCACACTAAATCAGATGAATATATGGTATAACTTCTGTCACACTGAATCAGATGAATATATGGTATAACGTCTGTCACACGATATCAGATAAATATATGGTATAACTTCTGACACACGATATCAGATGAATATATGATATAACTTCTGTCACACGATATCAGATGACTATATGGTATAACTTCTGTCACACTAAATCAGATGAATATATGGTATAACTTCTGTCACACAATATCAGATGAATATATGGTATAACTTCTGTCACACTAAATCAGATGAATATATGGTATAACTTCTGTCACACTAAATCAAATGACTATATGGTATAACTTCTGTCACACTAAATCAAATGAATATATGGTATAACTTCGGTCACAATATATCAGATGACTATATGGTATAACTTCTGTCACACTAAATCAGATGAATATATGGTATAACGTCTGTCACACGATATCAGATGAATATATGGTATAACGTCTGTCACACTAAATCAAATGAATATATGGTATAACTTCGGTCACACTAAATCAGATGAATATATGGTATAACTTCGGTCACAATATATCAGATGACTATATGGTATAACTTCTGTCACACTAAATCAGATGAATATATGGTATAACGTCTGTCACACTAAATCAAATGAATACATGGTATAACTTCGGTCACAATATATCAGATGACTATATGGTATAACTTCTGTCACACTAAATCAGATGACTATATGGTATAACTTCTGTCATACTAAATCAAATGAATATATGGTATAACTTCGGTCACAATATATCAGATGACTATATGGTATAACTTCTGTCACACTAAATCAGATGAATATATGGTATAACGTCTGTCACACGATATCAGATGAATATATGGTATAACGTCTGTCACACTAAATCAAATGAATATATGGTATAACTTCGGTCACACTAAATCAAATGAATATATGGTATAACTTCGGTCACAATATATCAGATGACTATATAGTATAACTTTTGTCACACTAAATCAGATGAATATATGGTATAACGTCTGTCACACTAAATCAGATGAATATATGGTATAACGTCTGTCACACTAAATCAAATGAATATATGGTATAACTTCGGTCACACTAAATCAGATGAATATATGGTATAACTTCGGTCACAATATATCAGATGACTATATGGTATAACTTCTGTCACACTAAATCAGATGAATATATGGTATAACGTCTGTCACACGATATCAGATGAATATATGGTATAACTTCTGTCCCACGATATCAGATGACTATATGGTATAACTTCTGTCACACTAAATCAGATGAATATATGGTATAACGTCTGTCACACGATATCAGATGAATATATGGTATAACTTCTGTTACACGATATCAGATGAATATATGGTATAACTTCTGTCACACTATATCAGATGAATATATGGTATAACGTCTGTCACACGATATCAGATGAATATATGGTATAATTTCTGCCACACTATATCAGATGAATATATGGTATAACGTCTGTCACACGATATCAGATGAATATATGGTATAACTTCTGTCACACTATGTCAGATGAATATATGGTATAACTTCTGCCACACTAAATCAGATGAATATATGGTATAACGTCTGTCACACGATATCAGATGAATATATGGTATAACTTCTGTCACACGATATCAGATGAATATATGGTATAACTTCTGACACACGATATCAGATGAATATATGGTATAACTTCTGTCACACTATGTCAGATGAATATATGGTATAACATCTGTCACACGATATCAGATGAATATATGGTATAACGTCTGCCACACTATATCAGATGAATATATGGTATAACTTCTGTCACACTATATCAGATGAATATATGGTATAACTTCTGTCACACTATATCAGATGAATATATGGTATAACGTCTGTCACACGATATCAGATGAATATATGGTATTCATTCCTTCACACTATGTTAGATGAATATATGGTATAACGTCTGTCACACGATATCAGATGAATATATGGTATAATTTCTGTCACACGATATCAGATGAATATATGGTATAACTTCTGCCACAATATATCAGATGAATATATGGTATAACGTCTGTCACACTATGTCAGATGAATATATGGTATAATTTCTGTCACACGATATCAGATGACTATATGGTATAACGTCTGTCACACGATATCAGATGAATATATGGTATACATTCCTTCACACTATGTCAGATGAATATATTGTATAACTTCTATCACACAATATCAGATGAATATATGGTATAACATCTGACACACTGTATCAGATGAATATATGGTATAACATCTGACACACTGTATCAGATAAATATATGGTATAACTTCTGCCACAATATATCAGATGAATATATGGTATAAATTTTGTCACACTATATCATGAAGTTACTACGTTTCGCGTAAAAACATGAAAGAAAGTTTAAGACCTAAAATGCAAACACTTCCATACGGTAATCACACAATGAAACGCGCAGCATTCCTATCTTCGTTATTGCCTTTAATTGTTTTTAACGACAGTAATTAAGAGATAAGGGGATTTTCAAAACAATTATCCATTTAATAATATACAGCAACGACCAATATGCTACTTGAACAAATCAATAACATAAATGTCAATATTACAACACACCTATGGGCCTTTATGACCCCCTATTTGTGTACAACATCCGCTGTTTGTATTGCATTAGCTGGATGTCCACTGCCTCACTGACGAGCTTTATCGGCACTCCTCTACGGGGATGCAGACGTTATAAGCCAAGGTGTTCTGATTGTTTTCACCTTGCATCCTAATCAAGGTACACAGTAGACTTACAGTGTACTTGAAGTTAACTTTTCAAGTCATGACAAAATGGTAAAAAGATGCTAACAAGAATTTTGTAGGTTTATATTAAGGATTTTTTGTGTGTGAAAATACATGGTCACAGCTTTGAGACTGATTCTGACATAGAATAGAGAAAATTGCAATTTTACGCTATATCCAGTCAAAATAATAACACAAACAGTGGCAATAGTTCTTGCATTTTCAAGTAACCCAAACCTCAGACACATCGGCATATGGTAAAAGTTTATGTTCAATAATAAGTGTCAAACGCCTTCAAATGACAAGAACGATGCCCACCAAACTGCCTGAACCCGTCTAAAATTTATTAAGTGTTATACACGAATTAGACAAGTATAGGCGGAAAAGCAACGTCTAAAACCAGACTGAAAACTATCAAGGACGTCTTATTTAAAAATGCTTATATTTGATCACAGATCATAGACCTTTTAAATATCTACAAAACAATACCCAGCAGACCCTCGCCTATAATTTCTAAAATTCGTCGTACATGTTTCTTCCTTAATAATTAGAAAACGTGCAAAAAAGTATATAAGAATAATCCTATTTATGACATATTGAACATGGGTACACAAAAAGAGTGATGTTAAAGTGACAAGACAGTGTGACGAGGAAATACGCCTATAGTGAGAACCTGTCTTGATGCAAAATATAACTTGCCATTGGCTTTGGTCAAGAAACAACCCTAAAACTCCTAAAAATAATAAATAGGAACATAAACTGAAGTATAGCGTGTATGTAGAGAGCGTCTAACTGTTCAATGTGAAGGCTACACATGCGTATTGTATATTGCTTATAAAGAAACACACAATAGTTAAATGTACCATAGAAAGTAGTGAATGAAAAAAGTATTGAATATAAAGAGTTGGTTGTAGTTTTATAAGGTAAGGATATCTATTTACACATTTACAAATAATAATTTAACAGATCAAATTCACCACTATTGAACTGAATGTTGCCATGCGTGACGTTGTTTGCACAACGAAACTCGCGTTTGAAGGACATTGATAACTTAGATGTTTGAAAACGTCAGAGCAAACAGTGAATGATTAAAGGTTTGCAACAAAGGCAACCCCTAGTTTGAAAAGCGATAAAACCTTGAAGCAAAAAAAATCATTAAAAGTGGGTTGCTTTACTATTTTGTTCGTGCCTACATTGTTAATGTCTGAAAGGACCCATTTATTATGTAGAGCGGTCAACTGTGACGATTGAATGGGATCCTGATACGGCGCTGGTGAGAGCGTTTCGGTGCCGAAATAGCCTACTGCTAGTTAGTATGTTTTGTTTTATTTGTACAACTAAGGCTCAGATTCGCTGTCCGTTGTTTAGTCCAAGTCATGGTTTGAACTCAATTGAATAATACCAATTAAAATTACAAATAACCTCTGGCAGGGGCGGATCCAGAAAAAAAATGGTGTGTGTTCGGGGGAGGGGGGGGTCAGAATCAAGATCAATTCAATTTTATCGCAATAAATACTAGATAAATGCACACAGTTAGGACCCCTAACTTCGATCTAAGCTGTCAACAGACAAAGTTTACTTAAAGCTTAGTATTTTTAATCACATGTATGTGTTTACACAACACACACAATTCTTTATCCTGGTTAGTGCGGGAGGCATCCCCTCCCCCACTCCCTGGATCCTCCCTGACCCCTGGCTCGTTTGGATGCTACTAACGGCCAATGAGGTGGACAGAGTCGCCGACTTATATATCTTCCAGCCCCTCACCAGTTTGGACAGAGTCCTTTTTTGCATGTGATGAGGCTTACATTTCCACTTCGTCTGCATATATGGTTCTATCTAGAATCAGTTTGGGGTCTTCCCCAATCAACATCGGCTGGACATAGTCATTATTTGTTTCTTTTTTTATTCGTTTGTTAACCATAGTCAATTTTATAGTTTTAATTTCGGATATAAACTATAATCCATTTTCAAAGGATAAAGCTTTTGATAAAACAAAACAAAAACATGCTTTTCAAGTAGGGCCTACGGTATGTGCATGCTAGATATCCTGAAAGACATAAGGCGTGGATAAAAAATGCAGGTGATGAACTTTTGAAGAGTATTGATATGGAACCGAATATTCGCCAATATTCAATTTGTAATTAGCAAATTTCAACACTGCGCATGCTTAAACTTGTTATTTGTTAAATAAAAAAACACGTATCTTATTCACATGTCTCTCATTCAGTTTGGAAGTCAGAAATCTTAAGTCACAATGCTCGAGAGAGTTAGGGAGAGAGAGAGAGAGAGAGAGAGAGAGAGAGAGAGAGAGAGAGAGAGAGGGAGAGGGAGAGAAGAGAGAGAGAGAGAGAGAGGGAGAGAGGGAGGGAGGAAGAAAGAGAGAGAGGAGAGAGAGAGGAGAGAGAGAGGGAGAGAGGAAGAGAGAGAGAGAGGGAGAGAGAGAGAGAGAGAGAGGAGGAGGAGGGGAGAGAAAGAATGAAAGAATGTATAATTAAGGTATTTAGCATACGCGGCTTTACAATTTATAACTAAATATTTAAATTAACAAATACTGAAAGTTAGTATTTTGTATTTATTTTTATTTTTTTGGTTTTACAGAACACTGAAAACAGATAGATCATACGCCGAGAACAATGAAGTTTAACGCTAATATGGTATAATCATGTTTAAATTAAAATACGTGGGTAGAAGTTTAAAAAATATCAGATTAAAATAATGAGAATAATATGTGAAAACAGTTGATCATATTAATCCCTTTAAAATGTATAACGTTAGTATAGTAAACAGTTTAAACTGAAAGCTAGAAATAGTAAATGGATGCAAGAAATAATGCCACAAATAAAAGTACTAAATTAATCATTTTCTTTGGTCTTACTTTAAAAAAAACGGATTTGTATCATAAGTACAACTAACTGATTATGAATATAAAGTACTTATGCATCAAGATTTAGTATACAAATCAGCGAAAGACACTAAACATGCAACAGCAAGTTCTGTCAGCGTTCTAGTAGAATCAGTATAAGGGATATAAAGACCCCTGTTCCCGGCAGAAATCACGGGTACAACCTTTTGAAAAGACATTGTTATTTGGTCAAAGTGTCTAAAGCGCGTCATATTCGTTGATATGTTCAGCTTGTCTGTACTTTCATCTTAAAAATAAAATGCTCGATTGTCCTCGATTGCCCTAAAATGCTTGATGTGAGATCAATAATCGATTAAATAGATACGATTTACAATAAGATCTTCTTTCTTTTTGTTTTACTTGGAGCATGGGGTACATACATCGTATTCTCGGATGTATTTGACCCTTCGGCAGCATGAATATGTCTCCATGGGATCCCATGACATATTGCATTAACAATTTGACATATTCTGAACAAGTTAAGACATTATTGCATTGAAATTTAAATGTTTACATAGATAAATATACTATTAAGTCATGTCAATTATATTTGTATATTTAAACGAGGAAAAATTCTCCTTTAAAATATCTTCGTTTTTTCCATAATACACCAAATATGAATATTATTATGAAACTGCAAACGAGATGCAAAATATAAAAAAAAATGGATAAATGGAAGAACATCTATGTATTAGTTAATTTATTATGACCGTGTGTAAATGTTGAAATAAATGCAAACAACATACGACAAAGAAAAAAAATATTGCTTTAATACAGTACCATCTTTATATGTTGTATAACGACTTCGTGCTTCAGATAAAAGTGAAGCATTATTTATAAGATAAAAAACAACAACATTCATTTAATACGTGCATTTAAACAGTTATATCGTTACACCAAAAAGTTATTATTAAAATAACATTAGAAGTAAGATATACAACTCAATAAGTTTAACCTTTGAAAGAGGCAAAACTGGCCATTTGTGCAATAAAAAAGATCAATATTTTTAAACTTGCTGCTAAAGTTTAAGTCGTTTCCCTTTTGATTGGACATTTACTCTGGAGCAGAGCAGAGAGAGAGAGAGAGAGATTTGGATGCACAACGGGTGTCACCAACGGTGATCTATTGTTTATTGGTTAAATCTTGTCATTCGATGCCATTGAAACAAAAGAACCTGTACCAAAAGAATTCTACTTCCGGTGTTTGTGCAATATGAAGCGAGAGACAAAAGACATACACCTCGTAGTGTTTTTGACATACACCTCGTAGTGTTTTGACATACACCTCGTAGTGTTTATAAATCTTTTCTTGGGCAATCGTTTAACAGTCCCACCGGATCACTCTGTATGAAAGATCGTGTTAACAAGAAATTAATATTCAAAGTACGTCGATATATGACATCAAATAACAACTGCACATAAATCTTACAAATCAATCTAATAGAATCACAGTTTACCTGACCTAAATGGGCTTATTTATCTATTTAACGAAAATAGATGGCTACCCTGATTAGGGGCCCCATGGCGGAGGGCTTATCAGCAGATTGCTGCTCCAAATAAGGTCATTCACAGTAGTCTGCTGAGACCATGGGGGTAGCGTTAATGAAATTGGAAAATAATCTCCTTGTAATGCAACCGAAAAACAATAACACCATCTCGTAGAATGATACTTGCCCTATATGATGATATAATTTTAAGAATATTGTTTGTAATGGGTTTGTTGTTGTTGTTGTTGTAAGGAGTGCCCTTAAAATTTACACCTCCGCTTTCGATGTAGTGAACATAAACAACGGGTTAAAAGTATAGTTCTAACCAACTGACCCATTGCGTCGCGTAGGATTAAGATCATTTTTCCCGAAGCTGGTTATGTAAGACGAGTGTCTGAATACTGTGCAGTGTATTCTTCTGCGCTCTTATGTGACTTTATTTATAAATAAGTGCCTTTTGCGTTGCATTTTATGACCTCACTTGCATCCTTTTAAGCAGGATTAATGAAAACATTTGATGAATTGTGTCTGTGACAGGATTTTAACTGTCTCACTCCTTTTTTGCACCTTCCTGTATAAGGCAGTAACAATGTTTTCTTTTGGTCGACGTCACGTCATGAGGCAAGATGGCGGATTTGGGACTGGAAGTGCGAACTGTCACTTCCGGATAGTGCTTTATGTAGAACATTACAAGCAAAAATAGTCCGTTTGTTGTTGTTTTTCTATCGTTTCGGAATGGTAAATATCACAGTTGGCACAAGTAATATCTTAGTGTTAGACAATTGATGGAAAGACTCACAACTAGGGCAGGTCCCACAACTGGGGCAAATCCCACAAACGGGGCAAATCCCACATCTAGGGCAGGTCCCACAACTGGGGCAGGTCCCACAACTGGGGCAGGTCCCACAAACGGGTCAAATCCCACAACTAGGGCAGGTCCCACAACTGGGGCAGGTCCCACAACTGGGGCAGGTCCCACAACTGGGGCAAATCCCACAAACGGGGCAAATTCCACAACTAGGGCAGATTTACACAAGGCAAATCCCGCATATAGGCAAGAGCTGAATAAGTAATTTAAGATCATCTGAATCGTGTCGCTTCTACATGTTCTTGAATGATTACGTCAATAAGGACATTTGTAAACAAAAGATGACTTTGTTACAAATGTTGGCTATCTTATAGAAAAACAAGAAAAGTAGAGTGGTTGAATACAAGTGGAATGCAAGTAAAATTGTCTGGCAAAGATTGATATTATTTATATATTTATATTTGAATTAATTATTTTATGTATTTATATTAGGCGCAGCGGCCCCAAATCCCAATGCAATTCGTTTAAAATGTTGCTGGAATGATACCAAATTAAAATCTTATATAAGTATTTAGGTAGACGACAAGTTTGGATGTTAAGTAAATGTTCGTGGAATTCGACCCCAGGAAAAGCACAATTTACTGCTATTTTTATGTTTCTGTTTGCGCACGAATTTTTTTTCTTGTTTCTTTTTCTCTATTTCTCTATTTCTCTATTTTTTGACAAAGCGATACATAATTAAGTGAAATATTAATACTTATTTTTCAATAAAAAGAGTTAATCGTAAGATTAAATTTGTTTGTTTGTTTTCTTCTTTAGTTTCGACATGCCACCATCTTAAGAAAACCTGTAACACCTGTATGGTAGAGATCATAGATCGGCCTGTAAGAGACATCAGCCCCTGTGTATGGTCAAATATATTTTTAAAAAGGCAATGTATTCATCCATAATTGGAAGGCATCATTTTGTAAAAATATAGTCAAAAATATGGATTAATTAAAAGCCTTGCTGAAGGTCATCCTTCTTCTCTCTAAGTGTGAGCAAGGATCGATGATCATTGGGACCAATACGTAGTTAAACCAGTGGAAATATACCGACAAAGTCTCAGTACCTTAAATACGATCTTCACACATGGTTAAAAATAGCACTCCGGCGCATGCGCACAACAGACAGAGAGATTAAACTACGGTAGTTTTAAATATCAGTCCTTGAATCTGTTCTATGCCAATATTTACATGCGAAAGAACTCTGCTGTATTATCTAAAAACAGAACCGCGATGAATCAATATTTTAATAACAAATAATGTTATGATCATGTTACCTGTACGTGCTTTCATCGGTGAAACGCGCTGTGGCGCAATTAGGAGATCATACAATGAATATTCCCGTTTTGATACTGTGACATTAGGTTCGAAACTTTTGACATCATTTTTTGCCTAATCTATCAATATACACGTTTTCTCACAAAATATCACCCCAGAAAAAAACGATCGACTTTATCTATACATGAGCCGAACATTTGCCGACTGACTTAAGGAAACAACAACAAACACTAGGGTGTATATACACAACTAGTGTTTAAACAATGGCCGTAATCTTTTGTTGCAACTTAACAAACCGTATATGTGTCGTTAAATAAAGCCGTAAAATTATCAACATGTAGAGAAAATACCAATATCAAGTCGTATATGTAATTGACATAATGTTGTGTCTTCGTTTTGTTTTGTTTTTTAAAGAAAGGCAAACTGCTTCTTTAAAGTGCCCGGTTGGTAAACAAGGGTTCACTTGCAAATAAGATGCTATCAACACTTCACTGGTAAAAAAGGCCTATCACCACCCTTCACTGGAAAATAAGGCCCTATCACCCTTCACTGGCAAATAAGGCCTTATCATACTTCACGGGTGTATAAGGTCGTATTAAACTTCACTGGAAAACAAGGCCCTATCACCCTTCACTGGCAAATAAAATTCTATCACCCTTCACGGGCAAATAAGATTCTATCATCCTTCAATTGTAAATCAGGCCCTATCACCCTTCACTGGCAAATAAGATTCTATCACCCTTCACGGGCAAACAAGATTATATCATCCCTCACTGGCAAATAAGATTCTATCACCCTTCACTGGTAAATAAGATTCTATCACCCTTCACTGGCATATAAGAATATATAACACTTCACTGGCAAATAAGATTCTATCATCCTTCACTGGCAAATAAGATTCTATCATCCTTCACTGGTAAATAAGATTCTATCATCCTTCACTGGTAAATAAGATTCTATCAACCTTCACTGGCAAATAAGATTATATCACCCTTCACTGGTAAATAAGATTCTATCATCTTTCACTGGCAATAAGATTATATCACCCTTCACTGGCAAATAAGATTTTATCATCTTTCACTGGCAAATAAAATTCTATTACCCTTCACTGGTAAATAAGATACTATCATCCTTCACTGGCAAATAAGATTCTATCACCTTTCACTGGCAAATAAGATTCTATCATCCTTCACTGGCAAATACGATTCTATCACCCTTCACCGGCAAATAAGATTCTATCACCCTTCACTGGCAAATAAGATTCTATCATCTTTCACTGACAAATAAGATTCTATCACCCTTCACCGGCAAATAAGATTCTATCACCCTTCACCGGCAAACTAGATTCTATCATCTTTCACTGGTAAATAAGATTCTATCAATCTTCACTGGTAAATAAGATACTATCACCCTTCACTGGCATATAAGATTCTATCACCCTTCACGGGAAAACAAGATTCTATCATCCTTCACTGGTAAATAAGATTCTATCACCCTTCACTGGCATATAAGAGTATATAACACTTCACTGGCAAATAAGATTCTATCATCCTTCACTGGCAAATAAGATTCTATCATCCTTCACTGGTAAATAAGATTCTATCATCCTTCACTGGTAAATAAGATTCTATCAACCTTCACTGGCAAATAAGATTATATCACCCTTCACTGGTAAATAAGATTCTATCATCTTTCACTGACAATAAGATTATATCACCCTTCACTGGCAAATAAGATTTTATCATCTTTCACTGGCAAATAAAATTCTATTATCCTTCACTGGTAAATAAGATACTATCATCCTTCACTGGCAAATAAGATTCTATCACCTTTCACTGGCAAATAAGATTCTATCATCCTTCACTGGCAAATACGATTCTATCATCTTTCACTGGCAAATAAGATTCTATCATCTTTCACTGACAAATAAGATTCTATCACCCTTCACTGGCAAATAAGATTCTATCACCCTTCACCGGCAAATAAGATTCTATCATCCTTCACTGGCAAATACGATTCTATCATCTTTCACTGGCAAATAAGATTCTATCATCTTTCACTGACAAATAAGATTCTATCACCCTTCACTGGCAAATAAGATTCTATCATCTTTCACTGACAAATAAGATTCTATCACCCTTCACCGGCAAATAAGATTCTATCACCCTGCACCGGCAAATTAGATTCTATCATCTTTCACTGGTAAATAAGATTCTATCAATCTTCACTGGTAAATAAGATACTATCACCCTTCACTGGCATATAAGATTCTATCACCCTTCACGGGAAAACAAGATTCTATCGTCTTTCACTGGTAAATAAGATTATATCATCCTTCACTGGCAAATAAGATTCTATCATCCTTCACTGGCAAATAAGATTATATCACCCTTCACTGGCAAATAAGATTCTATCATCCTTCACTGGCAAATAAGATTATATCACCCTTCACTGGCAAATAAGATTCTATCATCCTTCACTGGCAAATAAGATTCTATCACCCTTCACTGGCAAATAAGATTATATCACCCTTCACTGGCATATAAGATTCTATCATCCTTCACTGGTAAATAAGATTATATCATCCTTCACTGGCAAATACGATTCTATCACCCTTCACTGGCAAATAAGATTCTATCATCCTTCACTGGCAAATAAGATTATATCACCCTTCACTGGCATATAAGATTCTATCATCCTTCACTGGTAAATAAGATTATATCATCCTTCACTGGCAAATACGATTCTATCATCCTTCACTGGCAAATAAGATTATATCATCCTTCACTGGCATATAAGATTCTATCACCCTTCACGGGAAAACAAGATTCTATCATCTTTCACTGGTAAATAAGATTATATCATCCTTCACTGGCAAATAAGATTCTATCATCCTTCACTGGCAAATAAGATTATATCACCCTTCACTGACAAATAAGATTCTATCATCCTTCACTGGCAAATAAGATTATATCACCCTTCACGGGAAAACAAGATTCTATCATCCTTCACTGGCAAATAAGATTCTATCATCCTTCACTGGCAAATAAGATTCTATCATCTTTCACTGGTAAATAAGATTCTATCACCCTTCACTAGCAAATAAGATTCTATCACCCTTCACTGGCAAATAAGATTCTATCACCCTTCACGGGCAAATAAGATTCTATCATCCTTCACGGGCAAATAAGATTCTATAAACCTTCAATGGCAAATAAGATTCTATCATCCTTCACTGGTAAATAAGATTATATCATCTTTCACTGGCAAATAAGATTATATCACCCGTCACGGGCAAATAAGATTCTATCACCCTTCACTGGTAAATAAGATTATATCACCCTTCACTGGTAAATAAGATTCTATCATCTTTCACTGGCAAATAAGATTATATCACCCTTCACTGGCAAATAAGATTCTATCACCCTTTCAATGATAAATAAGATTCTATCACCTTTCACTGGTAAATAAGCTTCTATCACCCTTCACTGGCAAATAAAATTCTATTACCCTTCACTGGTAAATAAGATACTATCATCCTTCACTGGCAAATAAGATTCTATCACCATTTACTGGCAAATAAGATTCTATCTCCCTTCACTGGCAAATAAGATTATATCACCCTTCACTGGCAAATAAGATTCTATCGTCCTTCACTGGAAAATAAGATTATATCACCCTTCACTGGCAAATAAGATCCTATCACCCTTCACGGGCAAATAAGATTCTATCATCCTTCACTGGCAAATAAGATTCTATCACCCTTTACTGGCAAATAAGACCATATCACCCTTCATTGGCAAATAAGATTCTATTACCCTTCACTGGTAAATAAGATTCTATCACCCTTCACTGGCAAATAAGATTCTATCACCCTTTACTGGTAAATAAGATTCTATCACCCTTCACTGGCAAATAAGATCCTATCACTCTTCACTGGCAAATAAGGTCCTATCACTCTTCACGGGCAAATAAGATTCTATCACCCTTTACTGGCAAATAAGATTCTATCACACTTTACTGGCAAATAAGACCATATCACACTTCACGGGTAAATACGATTCTATCATCCTTCACTGGCAAATAAGATTCTATCACACTTTACTGGCAAATAAGATTCTATCACACTTTACTGGCAAATAAGACCATATCACACTTCACGGGCAAATAAGATTCTATCATCCTTCACTGGCAAATAAGATTCTATCACACTTTACTGGCAAATAAGACCCTATCACCCTTCATTGGCAAATAGGATTCTATTACCCTTCACTGGTAAATAAGATTCTATCATCCTTCACTGGCAAATAAGGCCCTATCACACTTCACGGGTAAATAAGGTCCTATTAACCTTCACTGGAAAACAAGGCCCTGTCAGCCTTCACTGGTAAACAAGGCATTATCACCCTTCACAGGCAAATAAGGTCCTATCACCCTTCACTGGTAAATAAGGCCCTATCAGCCTTCACTGGCAAATAAGGCCATATCACCCTTCACTGGCAAATAAGGCCCTTTCACACTTCACGGGTAAAGAAGGTCCTATTAACCTTCACTGGTAAACAAGACCCTATCACCCTTCACAGGCAAACAAGGCCATATCCCCTTCACTGGTAAATAAGGTCCTATCACCCTTCACTGGCAAATAAGGTCCTATCTCATTCACTGGAAAACAAGGCCCTATCAACCTTGACTGGCAAATAAGGCCCTATCACCCTTCACTGGTAAACAAGGCCCTGTCAACCTTAACTAGCAAATAAGGCCTATCACCCTTCACTAGCAAATAAGACCCTAAAACCAATCACTGGCAAATTAGGCCCTGACACAATTCACTGACAAACAAGGCCCTATCATCCTTTATTGGTAAACACGGCCCTATCAACCTTCAATGGCAAACGAAGCCCTATCACCCTTCACTGGCCATTAAGATCCTATCACACTTTACTGGTAAATAAGGCCCTATCAACCTTCAATGGCAAACAAGGCCCTATCTCCCTTTACTGAAAAACAAGGACATATCACCCTTTTCTGGCAAATAAGGTTATATCACCCTTCACTGGAAAGCAAGGACATATCACCCTTTTCTGACAAATAAGGTTCTATCACCCTTCACTGGAAAACAAGGACATATAACCCTTTTCTGGCAAATAAGGTTCTATCACCCTTCACTGAAAAACAAGGACATATTACCCTTTTCTGGCAAATAAGGTTCTATCACCCTTCACTGGAAAGCAAGGACATATCACCTTTCACTGGCAAAAGAGGCCGTATCTCCCTTCACTGGCAAATAAGACCATATCACCCTTCACTGGCAAATAAGGTCCAATTACACTTCTTTGGTAAACAAGGCCCTATCAGACTTCAAGCAACAAGGTTCTACCACAGTTCACCGGTTAACAAGGACCTGTCAAACTTCACTGGCAAACAAGGCGCTATCACTTTTCACTGGCAAAAAGGGTCCTATCTCCTTTCACTGGCAAACAAAGGCCTATCGCCATCAGTGGCAAACAGGGCCCCATAACCCTGCAATACAAACAATGTCTCTATCTCCCTACTCTACAATAGCAAACAGGGCCCTATCAATCATCACTTGCAAACAAGGCCTCTAACTACTGACTCTAGCAAACAAAGACCCTATCTCCATACACTAGCAAACAAGGTCCGTAACTCCATACACTAGCAAACAAGGCCCTTATCTCCATAAACTAGCAAACAAGGCCCTTATCTCCATACACTGGCAAACAAGGCCCCTATCTCCATACACTAGCAAACAAGGCCCCTATCTCCATACACTGGCAAACAAGGCCCCTATCTCCATACACTAACATACAAGGCCCCTATCTCCATACACTAACATACAAGGCCCCTATCTCCATACACTAACATACAAGGCCCCTATCTCCATACACTAACATACAATGCCCCTATCTCCATACACTAACATACAAGGCCCCTATCTCCATACACTGGCAAACAAGGATCCTACCTCCATACACTGGCAAACAAGGCCCCTATCTCCATATACTGGCAAACAAGGCCCCTATCTTCATACACTGGCAAACAAGGCCCCTATCTCCATACACTGGCAAACAAGGCCCCTATCTTCATACACTAGCAAACAAGCCCCTTATCTCCATACACTAGCAAACAAGGCCCCTATCTTCATACACTAGCAAACAAGGCCCCTATCTCCATACACTGGCAAACAAGGCCTCTATCTCCATACACTAGCAAACAAGGCCCATATCTTCCTACACTGGCAAACAAGGCCCCTATCTCCATACACTGGCAAACAAGGCCCCCATCTCCATACACTGGCAAAAAAGGTACCTATCTTCATACACTAGCAAACAAGGCCCCTATCTCCATACACTGGCAAACAAGGCCCCTATCTCCATACACTGGCAAACAAGGCCCCTATCTCCATACACTGGCAAAAAAGGCCCCTATCTCCATACACTGGCAAACAAGGCCCCTATCCCCATACACTGGCAAACAAGGCCCCTATCTCCATACACTCGCAAACAAGGCCCCTATCTCCATACACTGGCAAACAAGGCCCCTACCTCCATACACTGGCAAACAAGGCCCCTATCTTCGTGCATTGGCAAACAAGGCCCCTATCTCCATACACTGGCAAACAAGGCCCCTATCTCCATACAATGGCAAACAAGGCCCCTATCTCCATACACTGGCAAACAAGGCCCCTATCTCCATACACTTGCAAACAAGGCCCCTATCTCCATACACTGGCAATAAAGGTCCCTATCTCCATACACTGGCAAACGAGGCCCCTACCTCCATACACTGGCAAACAAGGCCCATATCTCTAAACACTGGCAAACAAAGCCCCTATCTTCATACACTAGCAAACAAGGCCCATATCTTCATTCACTAGCAAACAAGGACCCTATCTCCATACACTGGCAAACAAGGCCTTTATCTCCATACACTGGCAAACAAGGCCCCTACCTCCATACACTAGCAAACAAGGACCCTATCTCCATACACTCGCAAACAAGGCCCCTATCTCCATACACTGGCAAACAAGGCCCCTACCTCCATACACTGGCAAACAAGGCCCCTATCTTCGTGCATTGGCAAACAAGGCCCCTATCTCCATACACTGGCAAACAAGGCCCCTATCTCCATACAATGGCAAACAAGGCCCCTATCTCCATACACTGGCAAACAAGGCCCCTATCTCCATACACTTGCAAACAAGGCCCCTATCTCCATACACTGGCAATAAAGGTCCCTATCTCCATACACTGGCAAACGAGGCCCCTACCTCCATACACTGGCAAACAAGGCCCATATCTCTAAACACTGGCAAACAAAGCCCCTATCTTCATACACTAGCAAACAAGGCCCATATCTTCATACACTAGCAAACAAGGACCCTATCTCCATACACTGGCAAACAAGGCCTTTATCTCCATACACTAGCAAACAAGGCCCCTATCTTCATACACTGGCAAACAAGGCCCCTATCTCCATACACTGGCAAACAAGGCCCCTATCTCCATACACTGGCAAAAAAGGCCCCTATCTTCATACACTAGCAAACAAGGCCCCTATCTCCATACACTGGCAAACAAGGACCCTATCTCCATACACTGGCAAACAAGGCCCCTATCTCCATACACTGGCAAAAAAGGCACCTATCTCCATACACTGGCAAAAAAGGCCCTTATCCCCATACACTGGCAAACAAGGCCCCTATCTCCATACACTAGCAAACAAGGCCCCTATCTCCATACACTGGCAAACAAGGCCCCTACCTCCATACACTGGCAAACAAGGCCCCTATCTTCATACATTGGCAAACAAGGCCCCTATCTCCATACACTGGCAAACAAGGCCCCTATCTCCATACACTGGCAAACAAGGCCCCTATCTCCATACACTGGCAAACAAGGCCCCTATCTCCATACACTGGCAAACAAGGCCCTTATCTCCATACACTGGCAAAAAAGGTCCCTATCTCAGAACACTGGCAAACAAGGCCCCTATCTCCATACACTGGCAAACAAGGCCCATATCTCTAAACACTGGCAAACAAAGCCCCTATCTTCATACACTAGCAAACAAGGCCCATATCTTCATACACTAGCAAACAAGGCCCCTATCTCCATACACTGGCAAACAAGGCCCATATCTCTAATCACTGGCAAACAAAGCCCCTATCTTCATACACTAGCAAACAAGGCCCCTATCTCCATACACTGGCAAACAAGGCCCCTATCTCCATACACTGGCAAAACAGCCCCCTATATCCATACACTGGTAAACAAGGCCCCTATCTTCATACACTGGCAAAAAAGGCCCCTATCTCCATACACTAGCAAACAAGGCCCCTATCTCCATACACTGGCAAACAAGGCCCCTATCTCCATACACTGGCTGGCAAACAAGGCCACTATCTCCATACACTGGCAAACAAGGCCCCTATCTCCATACACTGGCCAACAAGGCCCCTATCTTCATACACTGGCAAACAAGGCCCCTATCTCCATACACTAGCAAACAAGGCTACTATCTCCATACACTGGCCAACAAGGCCCTTATCTCCATACACTAGCAAACAAGGCTACTATCTCCATACACTGGCAAACAAGGCCCCTATCTTCATACACTAGCAAACAAGGCCCCTATCTCCATACACTGGCAAACAAGGCTACTATCTCCATACACTGGCCAACAAGGCCCCTATCTTCATACACTAGCAAACAAGGCCCCTATCTCCATACACTGGCAAACAAGGCTACTATCTCCATACACTAGCAAACAAGGCCCCTATCTCCATACACTAGAAAACAAGGCCACTATCTCCATACACTAGCAAACAAGGCTACTATCTCCATACACTAGCAAACAAGGCTACTATCTCCATACACTGGCAAACAAGGCCCCAATCTCCATACACTAGCAAACAAGGATACTATCTCCATACACTAGCAAACAAGGCCACTATCTCCATACACTGGCAAAAAAGGCCCCTATCTCCATACACTGGCAAACAAGGCCCCTAACTCCATACATTTGCAAACAAGGCTCCTATCTCCATACACTGGCAAACAAGGCCCCTATCTCCATACACTAGCAAACAAGGCCACTTTCTCCATACACTAGCAAACAAGGCCCCTATCTCCATACACTGGCAAACAAGGCCACTATCTCCATACACTGGCAAACAAGGCCACTATCTCCATACACTGGCAAACAAGGCCGCTATCTTCATACACTAGCAAACAAGCCCCTTATCTCCATACACTAGCAAACAAGGCCCCTATCTTCATACACTAGCAAACAAGGCCCCTATCTCCATACACTGGCAAACAAGGCCTCTATCTCCATACACTAGCAAACAAGGCCCATATCTTCCTACACTGGCAAACAAGGCCCCTATCTCCATACACTGGCAAACAAGGCCCCCATCTCCATACACTGGCAAAAAAGGTACCTATCTTCATACACTAGCAAACAAGGCCCCTATCTCCATACACTGGCAAACAAGGCCCCTATCTCCATACACTGGCAAACAAGGCCCCTATCTCCATACACTGGCAAAAAAGGCCCCTATCTCCATACACTGGCAAACAAGGCCCCTATCCCCATACACTGGCAAACAAGGCCCCTATCTCCATACACTCGCAAACAAGGCCCCTATCTCCATACACTGGCAAACAAGGCCCCTACCTCCATACACTGGCAAACAAGGCCCCTATCTTCGTGCATTGGCAAACAAGGCCCCTATCTCCATACACTGGCAAACAAGGCCCCTATCTCCATACAATGGCAAACAAGGCCCCTATCTCCATACACTGGCAAACAAGGCCCCTATCTCCATACACTTGCAAACAAGGCCCCTATCTCCATACACTGGCAATAAAGGTCCCTATCTCCATACACTGGCAAACGAGGGCCCCTACCTCCATACACTGGCAAACAAGGCCCATATCTCTAAACACTGGCAAACAAAGCCCCTATCTTCATACACTAGCAAACAAGGCCCATATCTTCATACACTAGCAAACAAGGACCCTATCTCCATACACTGGCAAACAAGGCCTTTATCTCCATACACTAGCAAACAAGGCCCCTATCTTCATACACTGGCAAACAAGGCCCCTATCTCCATACACTGGCAAACAAGGCCCCTATCTCCATACACTGGCAAAAAAGGCCCCTATCTTCATACACTAGCAAACAAGGCCCCTATCTCCATACACTGGCGAACAAGGACCCTATCTCCATACACTGGCAAACAAGGCCCCTATCTCCATACACTGGCAAAAAAGGCACCTATCTCCATACACTGGCAAAAAAGGCCCTTATCCCCATACACTGGCAAACAAGGCCCCTATCTCCATACACTAGCAAACAAGGCCCCTATCTCCATACACTGGCAAACAAGGCCCCTACCTCCATACACTGGCAAACAAGGCCCCTATCTTCATACATTGGCAAACAAGGCCCCTATCTCCATACACTGGCAAACAAGGCCCCTATCTCCATACACTGGCAAACAAGGCCCCTATCTCCATACACTGGCAAACAAGGCCCCTATCTCCATACACTGGCAAACAAGGCCCTTATCTCCATACACTGGCAAAAAAGGTCCCTATCTCCGAACACTGGCAAACAAGGCCCCTATCTCCATACACTGGCAAACAAGGCCCATATCTCTAAACACTGGCAAACAAAGCCCCTATCTTCATACACTAGCAAACAAGGCCCATATCTTCACACACTAGCAAACAAGGCCCCTATCTCCATACACTGGCAAACAAGGCCCATATCTCTAATCACTGGCAAACAAAGCCCCTATCTTCATACACTAGCAAACAAGGCCCCTATCTCCATACACTGGCAAACAAGGCCCCTATCTCCATACACTGGCAAAACAGCCCCCTATATCCATACACTGGTAAACAAGGCCCCTATCTTCATACACTGGCAAAAAAGGCCCCTATCTCCATACACTAGCAAACAAGGCCCCTATCTCCATACACTGGCAAACAAGGCCCCTATCTCCATACACTGGCTGGCAAACAAGGCCACTATCTCCATACATTGGCAAACAAGGCCCCTATCTCCATACACTGGCCAACAAGGCCCCTATCTTCATACACTGGCAAACAAGGCCCCTATCTCCATACACTAGCAAACAAGGCTACTATCTCCATACACTGGCCAACAAGGCCCTTATCTCCATACACTAGCAAACAAGGCTACTATCTCCATACACTGGCAAACAAGGCCCCTATCTTCATACACTAGCAAACAAGGCCCCTATCTCCATACACTGGCAAACAAGGCTACTATCTCCATACACTGGCCAACAAGGCCCCTATCTTCATACACTAGCAAACAAGGCCCCTATCTCCATACACTGGCAAACAAGGCTACTATCTCCATACACTAGCAAACAAGGCCCCTATCTCCATACACTAGAAAACAAGGCCACTATCTCCATACACTAGCAAACAAGGCTACTATCTCCATACACTAGCAAACAAGGCTACTATCTCCATACACTGGCAAACAAGGCCCCTATCTCCATACACTAGCAAACAAGGATACTATCTCCATACACTAGCAAACAAGGCCACTATCTCCATACACTGGCAAAAAAGGCCCCTATCTCCATACACTGGCAAACAAGGCCCCTAACTCCATACATTTGCAAACAAGGCTCCTATCTCCATACACTGGCAAACAAGGCCCCTATCTCCATACACTAGCAAACAAGGCCACTTTCTCCATACACTAGCAAACAAGGCCCCTATCTCCATACACTGGCAAACAAGGCCACTATCTCCATACACTGGCAAACAAGGCCACTATCTCCATACACTGGCAAACAAGGCCACTATCTCCATACACTAGCAAACAATGCCCCTAAATCTATGCACTAGCAAACAAGGCCACTATCTCCATACCCTGGCAAACAAGGACCCTATCGCCATACACTAGCAGCAAGACCCCTATCTCCATACACTGGCAAACAAGGCCCCTATCTCCATACACTGGCAAACAAGGCCACTATCTCCATACACTGGCAAACAAGGCCCCTATCTCCATACACTGGCAAACAAGGACCCTATCTCCATACACTAGCAAACAAGGCCACTATCTCCATACACTGGCAAACAAGGACCCTATCTCCATACACTGGCAAACAAGGCCCCTATCTCCATACACTAGCAAACAAGGCCCCTATCTCCATACACTGGCAAACAAGGCCCCTATCTCCATACACTGGCAAACAAGGCCCCTACCTTCATACACTGGCAAACAAGGCCACTATCTCCATACACTAGCAAACAAGGCCACTATCGCCATACACTAGCAAACAAGGCCACTATCTCCATACACTAGCATACAAGGCCCCTATCTCCATACACTGGCAAACAAGGCCACTATCTCCATACACTGGCAAACAAGGCCCCTATCTCCATACACTGGCAAAAAAGGCCCCTATCTCCATACACTGGCAAACAAGGCCCCTATCCCCATACACTGGCAAACAAGGCCCCTATCTTCGTACATTGGCAAACAAGGCCCCTATCTCCATACACTGGCAAACAAGGCCCCTATCTCCATACACTGGCAAACAAGGCCCCTATCTCCATACACTGGCAAACAAGGCCCCTATCTCCATACACTTGCAAACAAGGCCCCTATCTCCATACACTGGCAAAAAAGGTCCCTATCTCCATACACTGGCAAACAAGGCCCCTACCTCCATACACTGGCAAACAAGGCCCATATCTCTAAACACTAGCAAACAAAGCCCCTATCTTCATACACTAGCAAACAAGGCCCATATCTTCATACACTAGCAAACAAGGACCCTATCTCCATACATGTACACTGGCAAACAAGGCCTCTATCTCCATACACTAGCAAACAAGGCCCCTATCTTCATACACTGGCAAACAAGGCCCCTATCTCCATACACTGGCAAACAAGGCCCCTATCTCCATACACTGGCAAAAAAGGCCCCTATCTTCATACACTAGCAAACAAGGCCCCTATCTCCATACACTGGCAAACAAGGACCCTATCTCCAAACACTGGCAAACAAGGGCCCTATCTCCATACACTGGCAAAAAAGGCCCCTATCTCCATACACTGGCAAGCAAGGCCCTTATCCCCATACACTGGCAAACAAGTCCCCTATCTCCATACACTAGCAAACAAGGCCCCTATCTCCATACACTGGCAAACAAGGCCCCTACCTCCATACACTGGCAAACAAGGCCCCTATCTTCATACATTGGCAAACAAGGCCCCTATCTCCATACACTGGCAAACAAGGCCCCTATCTCCATACACTGGCAAACAAGGCCCCTATCTCCATACACTGGCAAACAAGGCCCCTATCTCCATACACTGGCAAACAAGGCCCCTATCTCCATACACTGCCAAAAAAGGTCCCTATCTCCGAACACTGGCAAACAAGGCCCCTATCTCCATACACTGGCAAACAAGGCCCATATCTCTAAAAACTGGCAAACAAAGCCCCTATCTTCATACACTAGCAAACAAGGCCCATATCTTCATACACTAGCAAACAAGGCCCCTATCTCCATACGCTAGCAAACAAGGCCCCTATCTCCATACACTGGCAAACAAGGCCCCTATCTCCATACACTGGCAAAACAGGCCCCTTTATCCATGCACTGGTAAACAAGGCCCCTATCTTCATACACTGGCAAACAAGGCCCCTATCTCCATACACTGGCAAACAAGGCCCCTATCTCCATACACTGGCTGGCAAACAAGGCCCCTATCTCCATACACTGGCAAACAAGGCCCCTATCTCCATACACTAGCAAACAATGCCCCTAAATCTATGCACTAGCAAACAAGGCCACTATCTCCATACACTGGCAAACAAGGCCCTTATCTCCATACACTGGCAAAAAAGGTCCCTATCTCAGAACACTGGCAAACAAGGCCCCTATCTCCATACACTGGCAAACAAGGCCCATATCTCTAAACACTGGCAAACAAAGCCCCTATCTTCCTACACTAGCAAACAAGGCCCATATCTTCATACACTAGCAAACAAGGCCCCTATCTCCATACACTGGCAAACAAGGCCCATATCTCTAATCACTGGCAAACAAAGCCCCTATCTTCATACACTAGCAAGCAAGGCCCCTATCTCCATACACTGGCAAACAAGGCCCCTATCTCCATACACTGGCAAAACAGCCCCCTATATCCATACACTGGTAAACAAGGCCCCTATCTTCATACACTGGCAAAAAAGGCCCCTATCTCCATACACTTGCAAACAAGGCCCCTATCTCCATACACTGGCAAACAAGGCCCCTATCTCCATACACTGGCTGGCAAACAAGGCCACTATCTCCATACACTGGCAAACAAGGCCCCTATCTCCATACACTGGCCAACAAGGCCCCTATCTTCATACACTAGCAAACAAGCCCCTTATCTCCATACACTAGCAAACAAGGCCCCTATCTTCATACACTAGCAAACAAGGCCCCTATCTTCATACACTGGCAAACAAGGCCCCTATCTCCATACACTGGCAAACAAGGCCCCTATCTCCATACACTGGCAAACAAGGCCCCTATCTCCATACACTGGCAAACAAGGCCCCTATCTCCATACACTGGCTGGCAAACAAGGCCCCTATCTCCATACACTGGCAAACAAGGCCCCTATCTCCATACACTAGCAAACAATGCCCCTAAATCTATGCACTAGCAAACAAGGCCACTATCTCCATACACTGGCAAACAAGGCCCTTATCTCCATACACTGGCAAAAAAGGTCCCTATCTCAGAACACTGGCAAACAAGGCCCCTATCTCCATACACTGGCAAACAAGGCCCATATCTCTAAACACTGGCAAACAAAGCCCCTATCTTCATACACTAGCAAACAAGGCCCATATCTTCATACACTAGCAAACAAGGCCCCTATCTCCATACACTGGCAAACAAGGCCCATATCTCTAATCACTGGCAAACAAAGCCCCTATCTTCATACACTAGCAAACAAGGCCCCTATCTCCATACACTGGCAAACAAGGCCCCTATCTCCATACACTGGCAAAACAGCCCCCTATATCCATACACTGGTAAACAAGGCCCCTATCTTCATACACTGGCAAAAAAGGCCCCTATCTCCATACACTAGCAAACAAGGCCCCTATCTCCATACACTGGCAAACAAGGCCCCTATCTCCATACACTGGCTGGCAAACAAGGCCACTATCTCCATACACTGGCAAACAAGGCCCCTATCTCCATACACTGGCCAACAAGGCCCCTATCTTCATACACTGGCAAACAAGGCCCCTATCTCCATACACTAGCAAACAAGGCTACTATCTCCATACACTGGCCAACAAGGCCCTTATCTCCATACACTAGCAAACAAGGCTACTATCTCCATACACTGGCAAACAAGGCCCCTATCTTCATACACTAGCAAACAAGGCCCCTATCTCCATACACTGGCAAACAAGGCTACTATCTCCATACACTGGCCAACAAGGCCCCTATCTTCATACACTAGCAAACAAGGCCCCTATCTCCATACACTGGCAAACAAGGCTACTATCTCCATACACTAGCAAACAAGGCCCCTATCTCCATACACTAGAAAACAAGGCCACTATCTCCATACACTAGCAAACAAGGCTACTATCTCCATACACTAGCAAACAAGGCTACTATCTCCATACACTGGCAAACAAGGCCCCTATCTCCATACACTAGCAAACAAGGATACTATCTCCATACACTAGCAAACAAGGCCACTATCTCCATACACTGGCAAAAAAGGCCCCTATCTCCATACACTGGCAAACAAGGCCCCTAACTCCATACATTTGCAAACAAGGCTCCTATCTCCATACACTGGCAAACAAGGCCCCTATCTCCATACACTAGCAAACAAGGCCACTTTCTCCATACACTAGCAAACAAGGCCCCTATCTCCATACACTGGCAAACAAGGCCACTATCTCCATACACTGGCAAACAAGGCCACTATCTCCATACACTGGCAAACAAGGCCCCTATCTTCATACACTAGCAAACAAGCCCCTTATCTCCATACACTAGCAAACAAGGCCCCTATCTTCATACACTAGCAAACAAGGCCCCTATCTCCATACACTGGCAAACAAGGCCTCTATCTCCATACACTAGCAAACAAGGCCCATATCTTCCTACACTGGCAAACAAGGCCCCTATCTCCATACACTGGCAAACAAGGCCCCCATCTCCATACACTGGCAAAAAAGGTACCTATCTTCATACACTAGCAAACAAGGCCCCTATCTCCATACACTGGCAAACAAGGCCCCTATCTCCATACACTGGCAAACAAGGCCCCTATCTCCATACACTGGCAAAAAAGGCCCCTATCTCCATACACTGGCAAACAAGGCCCCTATCCCCATACACTGGCAAACAAGGCCCCTAACTCCATACACTCGCAAACAAGGCCCCTATCTCCATACACTGGCAAACAAGGCCCCTACCTCCATACACTGGCAAACAAGGCCCCTATCTTCGTGCATTGGCAAACAAGGCCCCTATCTCCATACACTGGCAAACAAGGCCCCTATCTCCATACAATGGCAAACAAGGCCCCTATCTCCATACACTGGCAAACAAGGCCCCTATCTCCATACACTTGCAAACAAGGCCCCTATCTCCATACACTGGCAATAAAGGTCCCTATCTCCATACACTGGCAAACGAGGCCCCTACCTCCATACACTGGCAAACAAGGCCCATATCTCTAAACACTGGCAAACAAAGCCCCTATCTTCATACACTAGCAAACAAGGCCCATATCTTCATACACTAGCAAACAAGGACCCTATCTCCATACACTGGCAAACAAGGCCTTTATCTCCATACACTAGCAAACAAGGCCCCTATCTTCATACACTGGCAAACAAGGCCCCTATCTCCATACACTGGCAAACAAGGCCCCTATCTCCATACACTGGCAAAAAAGGCCCCTATCTTCATACACTAGCAAACAAGGCCCCTATCTCCATACACTGGCAAACAAGGACCCTATCTCCATACACTGGCAAACAAGGCCCCTATCTCCATACACTGGCAAAAAAGGCACCTATCTCCATACACTGGCAAAAAAGGCCCTTATCCCCATACACTGGCAAACAAGGCCCCTATCTCCATACACTAGCAAACAAGGCCCCTATCTCCATACACTGGCAAACAAGGCCCCTACCTCCATACACTGGCAAACAAGGCCCCTATCTTCATACATTGGCAAACAAGGCCCCTATCTCCATACACTGGCAAACAAGGCCCCTATCTCCATACACTGGCAAACAAGGCCCCTATCTCCATACACTTGCAAACAAGGCCCCTATCTCCATACACTGGCAAACAAGGCCCTTATCTCCATACACTGGCAAAAAAGGTCCCTATCTCCGAACACTGGCAAACAAGGCCCCTATCTCCATACACTGGCAAACAAGGCCCATATCTCTAAACACTGGCAAACAAAGCCCCTATCTTCATACACTAGCAAACAAGGCCCATATCTTCATACACTAGCAAACAAGGCCCCTATCTCCATACACTGGCAAACAAGGCCCATATCTCTAATCACTGGCAAACAAAGCCCCTATCTTCATACACTAGCAAACAAGGCCCCTATCTCCATACACTGGCAAACAAGGCCCCTATCTCCATACACTGGCAAAACAGCCCCCTATATCCATACACTGGTAAACAAGGCCCCTATCTTCATACACTGGCAAAAAAGGCCCCTATCTCCATACACTAGCAAACAAGGCCCCTATCTCCATACACTGGCAAACAAGGCCCCTATCTCCATACACTGGCTGGCAAACAAGGCCACTATCTCCATACACTGGCAAACAAGGCCCCTATCTCCATACACTGGCCAACAAGGCCCCTATCTTCATACACTGGCAAACAAGGCCCCTATCTCCATACACTAGCAAACAAGGCTACTATCTCCATACACTGGCCAACAAGGCCCTTATCTCCATACACTAGCAAACAAGGCTACTATCTCCATACACTGGCAAACAAGGCCCCTATCTTCATACACTAGCAAACAAGGCCCCTATCTCCATACACTGGCAAACAAGGACCCTATCTCCATACACTGGCCAACAAGGCCCCTATCTTCATACACTAGCAAACAAGGCCCCTATCTCCATACACTGGCAAACAAGGCTACTATCTCCATACACTAGCAAACAAGGCCCCTATCTCCATACACTAGAAAACAAGGCCACTATCTCCATACACTAGCAAACAAGGCTACTATCTCCATACACTAGCAAACAAGGCTACTATCTCCATACACTGGCAAACAAGGCCCCTATCTCCATACACTAGCAAACAAGGATACTCTCTCCATACACTAGCAAACAAGGCCACTATCTCCATACACTGGCAAAAAAGGCCCCTATCTCCATACACTGGCAAACAAGGCCCCTAACTCCATACATTTGCAAACAAGGCTCCTATCTCCATACACTGGCAAACAAGGCCCCTATCTCCATACACTAGCAAACAAGGCCACTTTCTCCATACACTAGCAAACAAGGCCCCTATCTCCATACACTGGCAAACAAGGCCACTATCTCCATACACTGGCAAACAAGGCCACTATCTCCATACACTGGCAAACAAGGCCACTATCTCCATACACTAGCAAACAATGCCCCTAAATCTATGCACTAGCAAACAAGGCCACTATCTCCATACACTGGCAAACAAGGACCCTATCGCCATACACTAGCAGCAAGACCCCTATCTCCATACACTGGCAAACAAGGCCCCTATCTCCATACACTGGCAAACAAGGCCACTATCTCCATACACTGGCAAACAAGGCCCCTATCTCCATACACTGGCAAACAAGGACCCTATCTCCATACACTGGCAAACAAGGCCACTATCTCCATACACTGGCAAACAAGGACCCTATCTCCATACACTGGCAAACAAGGCCCCTATCTCCATACACTAGCAAACAAGGCCCCTATCTCCATACACTGGCAAACAAGGCCCCTATCTCCATACACTGGCAAACAAGGCCCCTACCTTCATACACTGGCAAACAAGGCCACTATCTCCATACACTAGCAAACAAGGCCACTATCGCCATACACTAGCAAACAAGGCCACTATCTCCATACACTAGCATACAAGGCCCCTATCTCCATACACTGGCAAACAAGGCCACTATCTCCATACACTGGCAAACAAGGCCCCTATCTCCATACACTGGCAAAAAAGGCCCCTATCTCCATACACTGGCAAACAAGGCCCCTATCCCCATACACTGGCAAACAAGGCCCCTATCTTCGTACATTGGCAAACAAGGCCCCTATCTCCATACACTGGCAAACAAGGCCCCTATCTCTATACACTGGCAAACAAGGCCCCTATCTCCATACACTGGCAAACAAGGCCCCTATCTCCATACACTTGCAAACAAGGCCCCTATCTCCATACACTGGCAAAAAAGGTCCCTATCTCCATACACTGGCAAACAAGGCCCCTACCTCCATACACTGGCAAACAAGGCCCATATCTCTAAACACTAGCAAACAAAGCCCCTATCTTCATACACTAGCAAACAAGGCCCATATCTTCATACACTAGCAAACAAGGACCCTATCTCCATACATGTACACTGGCAAACAAGGCCTCTATCTCCATACACTAGCAAACAAGGCCCCTATCTTCATACACTGGCAAACAAGGCCCCTATCTCCATACACTGGCAAACAAGGCCCCTATCTCCATACCCTGGCAAAAAAGGCCCCTATCTTCATACACTAGCAAACAAGGCCCCTATCTCCATACACTGGCAAACAAGGACCCTATCTCCAAACACTGGCAAACAAGGGCCCTATCTCCATACACTGGCAAAAAAGGCCCCCTATCTCCATACACTGGCAAGCAAGGCCCTTATCCCCATACACTGGCAAACAAGTCCCCTATCTCCATACACTAGCAAACAAGGCCCCTATCTCCATACACTGGCAAACAAGGCCCCTACCTCCATACACTGGCAAACAAGGCCCCTATCTTCATACATTGGCAAACAAGGCCCCTATCTCCATACACTGGCAAACAAGGCCCCTATCTCCATACACTGGCAAACAAGGCCCCTATCTCCATACACTGGCAAACAAGGCCCCTATCTCCATACACTGGCAAACAAGGCCCCTAACTCCATACACTGCCAAAAAAGGTCCCTATCTCCGAACACTGGCAAACAAGGCCCCTATCTCCATACACTGGCAAACAAGGCCCATATCTCTAAAAACTGGCAAACAAAGCCCCTATCTTCATACACTAGCAAACAAGGCCCATATCTTCATACACTAGCAAACAAGGCCCCTATCTCCATACGCTAGCAAACAAGGCCCCTATCTCCATACACTGGCAAACAAGGCCCCTATCTCCATACACTGGCAAAACAGGCCCCTTTATCCATGCACTGGTAAACAAGGCCCCTATCTTCATACACTGGCAAACAAGGCCCCTATCTCCATACACTGGCAAACAAGGCCCCTATCTCCATACACTGGCTGGCAAACAAGGCCCCTATCTCCATACACTGGCAAACAAGGCCCCTATCTCCATACACTAGCAAACAATGCCCCTAAATCTATGCACTAGCAAACAAGGCCACTATCTCCATACACAGGCAAACAAGGCCCCTATCTCCATACACTGGCAAAACAGGCCCCTATATCCATACACTAGCAAAACAGTCCCCTATCTCCATACACTGGCAAACAAGGCCCCTATCTCCATACACTTGCAAACAAGGCCCCTATCTCCATACACTGGCAAAAAAGGTCCCTATCTCCATACACTGGCAAACAAGGCCCCTACCTCCATACACTGGCAAACAAGGCCCATATCTCTAAACACTGGCAAACAAAGCCCCTATCTTCATACACTAGCAAACAAGGCCCCTATCTTCATACACTGGCAAACAAGGCCCCTATCTCCATACACTGGCAAACAAGGCCCCTATCTCCATACACTGGCAAACAAGGCCCCTATCTTCATACATTGGCAAACAAGGCCCCTATCTCCATACACTAGCAAACAAGGCTACTATCTCCATACACTGGCAAACAAGGCCCTTATCCCCATACACTGGCAAACAAGGCTACTATCTCCATTCACTAGCAAACAAGGCCCCTATCTCCATACACTGGCAAACAAGGACCCTATCTCCATACACTAGCAAACAAGACCCCTATCTCCATACACTGGCAAACAAGGCCCCTATCTCCATACACTAGAAAACAAGGCCACTATCTCCATACACTAGCAAACAAGGCTACTATCTCCATACACTAGCAAACAAGGCTACTATCTCCATACACTGGCAAACAAGGCCCCTATCTCCATACACTAGCAAACAAGGATACTATCTCCATACACTAGCAAACAAGGCCACTATCTCCATACACTGGCAAAGAATGCCCCTATCTCCATACACTGCCAAACAAGGCCCCTATCTCCATACACTAGCAAACAATGCCCCTAAATCTATGCACTAGCAAACAAGGCCACAATCTCCATACACTGGCAAACAAGGACCCTATCTCCATACACTAGCAAACAAGACCCCTATCTCCATACACTGGCAAACAAGGCCCCTATCTCCATACACTGGCAAACAAGGCCACTATCTCCATACACTGGCAAACAAGGCCCCTATCTCCATACACTGGCAAACAAGGACCCTATCTCCATACACTAGCAAACAAGGCCACTATCTCCATACACTGGCAAACAAGGACCCTATCTTCGTACATTGGCAAACAAGGCCCCTATCTCCATACAATAGCAAACAAGGCCCCTATCTCCATAATCTGGCAAACAAGGCCCCTATCTCCATACACTGGCAAACAAGGCCCCTATCTCCATACACTTGCAAACAAGGCCCCTATCTCCATACACTGGCAAAAAAGGTCCCTATCTCCATACACTGGTAAACAAGGCCCCTACCTGCATACACTGGCAAACAAGGCCCATATCTCTAAACACTGGCAAACAAATCCCCTATCTTCATACACTAGCAAACAATGCCCATATCTTCATACACTAGCAAACAAGGACCCTATCTCCATACACTGGCAAACAAGGCCTCTATCTCCATACACTAGCAAACAAGGCCCCTATCTTCATACACTGGCAAACAAGGCCCCTATCTCCATACACTGGCAAACAAGGCCCCTATCTCCATACACTGGCAAAAAAGGCCCCTATCTCCATACACTAGCAAACAAGGCCCCTATCTCCATACACTGGCAAACAAGGACCCTATCTCCATACACTGGCAAACAAGGCCCCTATCTCCATACACTGGCAAAAAAGGCCCCTATCTCCATACACTGGCAAACAAGGCCCTTATCCCCATACACTGGCAAACAAGGCCCCTATCTCCATTCACTAGCAAACAAGACCCCTATCTCCATACACTGGCAAACAAGGCCCCTACCTCCATACACTGGCAAACAAGGACCCTATCTCCATACACTGGCAAACAAGGCCCCTATCTCCATACACTGGCAAAAAAGGCCCCTATCTCCATACACTGGCAAACAAGGCCCTTATCCCCATACACTGGCAAACAAGGCCCCTATCTCCATTCACTAGCAAACAAGGCCCCTATCTCCATACACTGGCAAACAAGGCCCCTACCTCCATACACTGGCAAACAAGGCCCCTATCTTCATACATTGGCAAACAAGGCCCCTATCTCCATACACTGGCAATCAAGGCCCCTATCTCCATACACTGGCAAACAAGGCCCCTATCTCCATACACTGGCAAACAAGGCCCCTATCTCCATACACTGGCAAACAAGGCCCCTATCTCCATACACTTGCAAAAAGGTCCCTATCTCCGAACACTGGCAAACAAGGCCCCTATCTCCATACACTGGCAAACAAGGCCCATATCTCTAAACACTGGCAAACAAAGCCCCTATCTTCATACACTAGCAAACAAGGCCCATATCTTCATACACTAGCAAACAAGGCCCCTATCTCCATACACTAGCAAACAAGGCCCCTATCTCCATACACAGGCAAACAAGGCCCCTATCTCCATACACTAGCAAAACAGTCCATTATATCCATACACTAGTAAACAAGGCCCCTATCTTCATACACTGGCAAACAAGGCCCCTATCTCCATACACTGGCAAACAAGGCCCCTATCTCCATACACTGGCTGGCAAACAAGGCCCCTATCTCCATACACTGGCAAACAAGGCCCCTATCTCCATACACTGGCAAACAAGGCCCCTATCTTCATACACTGGCAAACAAGGCCCCTATCTCCATACACTAGCAAACAAGGCTACTATCTCCATACACTGGCCAACAAGGCCCTTATCTCCATACACTAGCAAACAAGGCTACTATCTCCATACACTGGCAAACAAGGCCCCTATCTTCATACACTAGCAAACAAGGCCCCTATCTCCATACACTGGCAAACAAGGCTACTATCTCCAAACACTAGCAAACAAGGCCCCTATCTCCATACACTAGCAAACAAGGCCACTATCTCCATACACTAGCAAACAAGGCTACTATCTCCATACACTAGCAAACAAGGCTACTATCTCCATACACTGGCAAACAAGGCCCCTATCTCCATACACTAGCAAACAAGGATACTACCTCCATACACTAGCAAACAAGGCCACTATCTCCATACACTGGCAAAGAATGCCCCTATCTCCATACACTGGCAAACAAGGCCCCTATCTCCATACACTAGCAAACAATGCCCCTAAATCTATGGACTAGCAGACAAGGCCACTATCTCCATACACTGGCAAACAAGGACCCTATCTCCATACACTAGCAAACAAGACCCCTATCTCCATACACTGGCAAACAAGGCCCCTATCTCCATACACTGGCAAACAAGGCCACTATCTCCATACACTGGCAAACAAGGCCCCTATCTCCATACACTGGCAAACAAGGACCCTATCTCCATACACTAGCAAACAAGGCCACTATCTCCATACACTGGCAAACAATGACCCTATCTCCATACACTGGCAAACAAGGCCCCTATCTCCATACACTGGCAAACAAGGCCCCTATCTCCATACACTGGCAAACAAGGCCCCTATCTCCATACACTGGCAAACAAGGCCCCTATCTCCATACACTTGCAAACAAGGCCCCTATCTCCATACACTGGCAAAAAAGGTCCCTATCTCCATACACTGGCAAACAAGGCCCCTACCTCCATACACTGGCAAACAAGGCCCCTACCTCCATACACTGGCAAACAAGGCCCATATCTCTAAACACTGGCAAACAAAGCCCCTATCTTCATACACTAGCAAACAAGGCCCATATCTTCATACACTAGCAAACAAGGACTCTATCTCCATACACTGGCAAACAAGGCCTCTATCTCCATACACTAGCAAACAAGGCCCCTATCTTCATACACTGGCAAACAAGGCCCCTATCTCCATACACTGGCAAACAAGGCCCCTATCTCCATACACTGGCAAAAAAGGCCCCTATCTTCATACTCTAGCAAACAAGGCCCCTATCTCCATACACTGGCAAACAAGGACCCTATCTCCATACACTGGCAAACAAGGCCCCTATCTCCATACACTGGCAAAAAAGGCCAATATCTCCATACTCTGGCAAACAAGGCCCTTATCCCCATACACTGGCAAACAAGGCCCCTATCTCCATTCACTAGCAAACAAGGCCCCTATCTCCATACACAGGCAAACAAGGCCCCTACCTCCATACACTGGCAAACAAGGCCCCTATCTTCATACATTGGCAAACAAGGCCCCTATCTCCATACACTGGCAAACAAGGCCCCTATCTCCATACACTGGCAAACAAGGCCCCTATCTCCATACACTGGCAAACAAGGCCCCTATCTCCATACACTGGCAAACAAGGCCCCTATCTCCATTCACTTGCAAAAAAGGTCCCTATCTCCGAACACTGGCAAACAAGGCCCCTATCTCCATACACTGGCAAACAAGGCCCATATCTCTAAACACTGGCAAACAAAGCCCCTATCTTCATACACTAGCAAACAAGGCCCATATCTTCATACACTAGCAAACAAGGCCCCTATCTCCATACACTAGCAAACAAGGCCCCTATCTCCATACACAGGCAAACAAGGCCCCTATCTCCATACACTGGCAAAACAGGCCAATATATCCATACACTAGTAAACAAGGACCCTATCTCCATACACTGGCAAACAAGGCCCCTATCTCCATACACTGGCAAACAAGGCCCCTATCTCCATACACTGGCAAACAAGGCCCCTATCTCCATACACTGGCAAACAAGGACCCTATCTCCAAACACTGGCAAACAAGGGCCCTATCTCCATACACTGGCAAGTAAGGCCCTTATCCCCATACACTGGCAAACAAGGCCCCTATCACTATACACTAGCAAACAAGGCCCCTATCTCCATACACTGGCAAACAAGGCCCCTACCTCCATACACTGGCAAACAAGGCCCCTATCTTCATACATTGGCAAACAAGGCCCCTATCTCCATACACTGGCAAACAAGGCCCCTATCTCCATACACTGGCAAACAAGGCCCCTATCTCCATACACTGGCAAACAAGGCCCCTATCTCCATACACTGGCAAACAAGGCCCCTATCTCCATACACTGGCAAAAAAGGTCCCTATCTCCGAACACTGGCAAACAAGGCCCCTCTCTCCATACACTGGCAAACAAGGCCCATATCTCTAAAAACTGGCAAACAAAGCCCCTATCTTCATACACTAGCAAACAAGGCCCATATCTTCATACACTAGCAAACAAGGCCCCTATCTCCATACACTAGCAAACAAGGCCCCTATCTCCATACACTGGCAAACAAGGCCCCTATCTCCATACACTGGCAAAACAGGCCCCTTTATCCATACACTGGTAAACAAGGCCCCTATCTTCATACACTGGCAAACAAGGCCCCTATCTCCATACACTGGCAAACAAGGCCCCTATCTCCATACACTGGCTGGCAAACAAGGCCCCTATCTCCATACACTGGCAAACAAGGCCCCTATCTCCATACACTAGCAAACAATGCCCCTAAATCTATGCACTAGCAAACAAGGCCACTATCTCCATACACTGGCAAACAAGGACCCTATCTCCATACACTAGCAAACAAGACCCCTATCTCCATACACTGGCAAACAAGGCCCCTATCTCCATACACTGGCAAACAAGGCCACTATCTCCATACACTGGCAAACAAGGCCCCTATCTCCATACACTGGCAAACAAGGACCCTATCTCCATACACTAGCAAACAAGGCCACTATCTCCATACACTGGCAAACAAGGACCCTATCTCCATACACTGGCAAACAAGGCCCCTATCTCCATACACTGGCAAACAAGGCCCCTATCTCCATACACTGGCAAACAAGGCCCCTATCTCCATACACTGGCAAACAAGGCCCCTATCTCCATACACTTGCAAACAAGGCCCCTATCTCCATACACTGGCAAAAAAGGTCCCTATCTCCATACACTGGCAAACAAGGCCCCTACCTCCATACACTGGCAAACAAGGCCCATATCTCTAAACACTGGCAAACAAAGCCCCTATCTTCATACACTAGCAAACAAGGCCATATCTTCATACACTAGCAAACAAGGACCCTATCTCCATACACTGGCAAACAAGGCCTCTATCTCCATACACTAGCAAACAAGGCCCCTATCTTCATACACTGGCAAACAAGGCCCATATCTCCATACACTGGCAAACAAGGCCCCTATCTCCATACACTGGCAAGAAAGGCCCCTATCTTCATACACTAGCAAACAAGGCCCCTATCTCCATACACTGGCAAAAAAGGCCCCTATCTCCATACACTGGCAAACAAGGCCCTTATCCCCATACACTGGCAAACAAGGCCCCTATCTCCATTCACTAGCAAACAAGGCCCCTATCTCCATACACTGGCAAACAAGGCCCCTACCTCCATACACTGGCAAACAAGGCCCCTATCTTCATACATTGGCAAACAAGGCCCCTATCTCCATACACTGGCAAACAAGGCCCCTATCTCCATACACTGGCAAACAAGGCCCCTATTTCCATACACTGGCAAACAAGGCCCCTATCTCCATACACTGGCAAACAAGGCCCCTATCTCCATACACTTCCAAAAAAGGTCCCTATCTCCGAACACTGGCAAACAAGGCCCCTATCTCCATACACTGGCAAACAAGGCCCATATCTCTAAACACTGGCAAACAAAGCCCCTATCTTCATACACTAGCAAACAAGGCCCATATCTTCATACACTAGCAAACAAGGCCCCTATCTCCATACACTAGCAAACAAGGCCCCTATCTCCATACACAGGCAAACAAGGCCCCTATCTCCATACACTGGCAAAACAGGCCCCTATATCCATACACTAGCAAACAAGGCCCATATCTCCATACACTAGTAAACAAGGCCCCTATCTCCATACACTGGCAAACAAGGCCCTTATCCCCATACACTGGCAAACAAGGCCCCTATCTCCATTCACTAGCAAACAAGGCCCCTATCTCCATACACTGGCAAACAAGGACCCTATCTCCATACACTGGCAAACAAGGCCCCTATCTCCATACACTGGCAAACAAGGCCCCTATCTCCATACACTGGCAAACAAGGCCCCTATCTCCATACACTGGCAAACAAGGCCCCTATCTCCATACACTTGCAAACAAGGCCCCTATCTCCATACACTGGCAAAAAAGGTCCCTATCTCCATACACTGGCAAACAAGGCCCCTACCTCCATACACTGGCAAACAAGGCCCATATCTCTAAACACTGGCACACAAAGCCCCTATCTTCATACACTAGCAAACAAGGCCATATCTTCATACACTAGCAAACAAGGCCCCTATCTCCATACACTGGCAAACAAGGCATCTATCTCCATACACTAGCAAACAATGCCCCTATCTTCATACACTGGCAAACAAGGCCCCTATCTCCATACACTGGCAAACAAGGCCCCTATCTCCATACACTGGCAAGAAAGGCCCCTATCTTCATACACTAGCAAACAAGGCCCCTATCTCCATACACTGGCAAAAAAGGCCCCTATCTCCATACACTGGCAAACAAGGCCCTTATCCCCATACACTGGCAAACAAGGCCCCTATCTCCATTCACTAGCAAACAAGGCCCCTATCTCCATACACTGGCAAACAAGGCCCCTGCCTCCATACACTGGCAAACAAGGCCCCTATCTTCATACATTGGCAAACAAGGCCCCTATCTCCATACACTGGCAAACAAGGCCCCTATCTCCATACACTGGCAAACAAGGCCCCTATTTCCATACACTGGCAAACAAGGCCCCTATCTCCATACACTGGCAAACAAGGCCCCTATCTCCATACACTTCCAAAAAAGGTCCCTATCTCCGAACACTGGCAAACAAGGCCCCTATCTCCATACACTGGCAAACAAGGCCCATATCTCTAAACACTGGCAAACAAAGCCCCTATCTTCATACACTAGCAAACAAGGCCCATATCTTCATACACTAGCAAACAAGGCCCCTATCTCCATACACTAGCAAACAAGGCCCCTATCTCCATACACAGGCAAACAAGGCCCCTATCTCCATACACTGGAAAAACAGGCCCCTATATCCACACACAAGTAAACAAGGCCCCTATCTTCATACACTGGCAAAAAAGGCCCCTATCTCCATACACTAGCAAACAAGGCCCATATCTCCATACACTAGTAAACAAGGCCCCTATCTCCATACACTGGCAAACAAGGCCCTTATCCCCATACACTGGCAAACAAGGCCCCTATCTCCATTCACTAGCAAACAAGGCCCCTATCTCCATACACTGGCAAACAAGGCCCCTACCTCCATACACTGGCAAACAAGGCCCCTATCTTCATACATTGGCAAACAAGGCCCCTATCTCCATACACTGGCAAACAAGGCCCCTATCTCCATACACTGGCAAACAAGGCCCCTATTTCCATACACTGGCAAACAAGGCCCCTATCTCCATACACTGGAAAACAAGGCCCCTATCTCCATACACTTCCAAAAAAGGTCCCTATCTCCGAACACTGGCAAACAAGGCCCCTATCTCCATACACTGGCAAACAAGGCCCATATCTCTAAACACTGGCAAACAAAGCCCCTATCTTCATACACTAGCAAACAAGGCCCATATCTTCATACACTAGCAAACAAGGCCCCTATCTCAATACACTAGCAAACAAGGCCCCTCTCTCCATACACAGGCAAACAAGGCCCCTATCTCCATACACTGGCAAAACAGGCCCCTATATCCATACACTAGTAAACAAGGCCCCTATCTTCATACACTGGCAAAAAAGGCCCCTATCTCCATACACTGGCAAACAAGGCCCATATCTCCATACACTAGTAAACAAGGCCCCTATCTCCATACACTGGCAAAACAGGCCCCTATATCCATACACTAGTAAACAAGGCCCATATCTCCATACACTAGTATACAAGGCCCCTATCTTCATAAACTGGCAAACAAGGCCCATATCTCCATACACTAGTAAACAAGGTCCCTATCTCCATACACTGGCAAACAAGGCCCCTATCTCCATACACTGGCAAACAAGGCCACTATCTCCATACACTGGCAAACAAGGCCCCTATCTCCATACACTGGCAAACAAGGACCCTATCTCCATACACTAGCAAACAAGGCCACTATCTCCATACACTGGCAAACAAGGACCCTATCTTCGTACATTGGCAAACAAGGCCCCTATCTCCATACACTGGCAAACAAGGCCCCTATCTCCATACACTGGCAAACAAGGCCCCTATCTCCATACACTTGCAAACAAGGACCCTATCTCCATACACTAGCAAACAAGGCCACTATCTCCATACACTGGCAAACAAGGACCCTATCTTCGTACATTGGCAAACAAGGCCCCTATCTCCATACACTAGCAAACAAGGCTACTATCTCCATACACTGGCCAACAAGGCCCTTATCTCCATACACTAGCATACAAGGCTACTATCTCCATACACTGGCAAACAAGGCCCCTATCTTCATACACAAGCAAACAAGGCCCCTATCTCCATACACTGGCAAACAAGGCTACTATCTCCATACAGTAGCAAACAAGGCCCCTATCTCCATACACTAGAAAACAAGGCCACTATCTCCATACACTAGCAAACAAGGCTACTATCTCCATACACTAGCAAACAAGGCTACTATCTCCATACACTGGCAAACAAGGTCCCTATCTCCATACACTAGCAAACAAGGATACTATCTCCATACACTAGCAAACAAGGCCACTATCTCCATACACTGGCAAACAATGCCCCTATCTCCATACACTGGCAAACAAGGCCCCTATCTCCATACACTAGCAAACAATGCCCCTAAATCTATGCACTAGCAAACAAGGCCACTATCTCCATACACTGGCAAACAAGGACCCTATCTCCATATTCTAGCAAACAAGACCCCTATCTCCATACACTGGCAAACAAGGCCCCTATCTCCATACACTGGCAAACAAGGCCACTATCTCCATACACTGGCAAACAAGGCCCCTATCTCCATACACTGGCAAACAAGGCCCCTATCTCCATACACTGGCAAACAAGGCCCCTATCTCCATACACTGGCAAACAGGCCCTATCCATACACTGGCAAACAAGGCCCTATCTCCATACACTGGCAAACAAGGCCCCTATCTCCATACACTGGCAAACAAGGCCCCTATCCTCCATACACTGGCAAACAAGGCCCCTATCTCCATACACTGCAAACAAGGCCCCTATCTCTACACTGGCAAACAAGGCCCCTATCTCCATACACTGGCAAACAAGGCCCCTATCTCCATACACTGGCAAACAAGGCCCCTATCTCCATACACTGGCAAACAAGGCCCCTATCTCCATACACTGGCAAACAAGGCCCCTATCTCCATACACTGGCAAACAAGCCCCTATCCATACACTAGGCAAACAAGGCCCCTATCTCCATACACTGGCAAAAAAGGCCCCTATCTCATACACTGGCAAACAAGGCCCTATCTCATACACTAAGGCCCCTATCTCCATACACTGGCCAAAACAGGCCCCTATATCCATACACTAGTAACAAGGCCCATATCTCCATACACTAGTATACAAGGCCCCTATCTTCATACACTGGCAAACAAGGCCCATATCTCCATACACTAGTAAACAAGGTCCCTATCTCCATACACTGGCAAACAAGGCCCCTATCTCCATACACTGGCAAACAAGGTCCCTATCTCCATACACTGGCAAACAAGGCCCATATCTCCATACACTAGTAAACAAGGCCCCTATCTCCATACACTGGCAAACAAGGCCCCTATCTCCATACACTGGTTGGCAAACAAGGCCACTATCTCCATACACTGGCAAACAAGGCCCCTATCTCCATACACTGGCAAACAAGGCCCCTATCTTCATACAATGGCAAACAAGGCCCCTATCTCCATACACTAGCAAACAAGGCTACTATCTCCATACACTGGCCAACAAGGCCCTTATCTCCATACACTAGCATACAAGGCTACTATCTCCATACACTGGCAAACAAGGCCCCTATCTTCATACACAAGCAAACAAGGCCCCTATCTCCATACACTGGCAAACAAGGCTACTATCTCCATACACTAGCAAACAAGGCCCCTATCTCCATACACTAGAAAACAAGGCCACTATCTCCATACACTAGCAAACAAGGCTACTATCTCCATACACTAGCAAACAAGGCTACTATCTCCATACACTGGCAAACAAGGTCCCTATCTCCATACACTAGCAAACAAGGATACTATCTCCATACACTAGCAAACAAGGCCACTATCTCCATACACTGGCAAAGAATGCCCCTATCTCCATACACTGGCAAACAAGGCCCCTATCTCCATACACTAGCAAACAATGCCCCTAAATCTATGCACTAGCAAACAAGGCCACTATCTCCATACACTGGCAAACAAGGACCCTATCTCCATATTCTAGCAAACAAGACCCCTATCTCCATACACAGGCAAACAAGGCCCCTATCTCCATACACTGGCAAACAAGGCCACTATCTCCATACACTGGCAAACAAGGCCCCTATCTCCATACACTGGCAAACAAGGCCCCTATCTCCATACACTTGCAAACAAGGCCCCTATCTCCATACACTGGCAAAAAAGGTCCCTATCTCCATACACTGGCAAACAAGGCCCCTACCTCCATACACTGGCAAACAAGGCCCATATCTCTAAACACTGGCAAACAAAGCCCCTATCTTCATACACTAGCAAACAATGCCCATATCTTCATACACTAGCAAACAAGGACCCTATCTCCATACACTGGCAAACAAGGCCCCTATCTCCATACACTAGCAAACAAGGCCCCTATCTTCATACAATGGCAAACAAGGCCCCTATCTCCATACACTGGCAAACAAGGCCCCTATCTCCATACACTGGCAAAAAAGGCCCCTATCTCCATACACTAGCAAACAAGGCCCCTATCTCCATACACTGGCAAACAAGGACCCTATCTCCATACACTGGCAAACAAGGCCCCTATCTCCATACACTGGCAAAAAAGGCCCCTATCTCCATACACTGGCAAACAAGGCCCTTATCCCCATACACTGGCAAACAAGGCCCCTATCTCCATTCACTAGCAAAAAAGGCCCCTATCTCCATACACTGGCAAACAAGGCCCCTACCTCCATACACTGGCAAACAAGGCCACTATATTCATACATTGGCAAACAAGGCCCCTATCTCCATACACTGGCAAACAAGGACCATATCTCCATACACTGGCAAACAAGGCCCCTATCTCCATACACTGGCAAACAAGGCCCCTATCTCCATACACTGGCAAACAAGGCCCCTATCTCCATACACTTGCAAAAAAGGTCCCTATCTCCGAACACTGGCAAACAAGGCCCCTATCTCCATACACTGGCAAACAAGGCCCATATCTCTAAACACTGGCAAACAAAGCCCCTATCTTCATACACTAGCAAAAAAGGCCCATATCTTCATACACTAGCAAACAAGGCCCCTATCTCCATACACTAGCAAACAAGGCCCCTATCTCCATACACAGGCAAACAAGGCCCCTATCTCCATACACTAGCAAAACAGTCCCCTATATCCATACACTAGTAAACAAGGCCCCTATCTTCATACACTGGCAAACAAGGCCCCTATCTCCATACACTGGCAAACAAGGCCCCTATCTCCATACACTGGCTGGCAAACAAGGCCCCTATCTCCATACACTGGCAAACACGGCCCCTATCTCCATACACTGGCAAACAAGGCCCCTATCTTCATACACTGGCAAACAAGGACCCTATCTCCATACACTAGCAAACAAGGCTACTATCTCCATACACTGGCCAACAAGGCCCTTATCTCCATACACTAGCAAACAAGGCTACTATCTCCATACACTGGCAAACAAGGCCCCTATCTTCATACACTAGCAAACAAGGCCCCTATCTCCATACACTGGCAAACAAGGCTACTATCTCCATACACTGGCAAACAAGGCCCCTATCTCCATACACTAGCAAACAAGGATACTATCTCCATACACTAGCAAACAAGGCCACTATCTCCATACACTGGCAAAGAATGCCCCTATCTCCATACACTGGCAAACAAGGCCCCTATCTCCATACACTAGCAAACAATGCCCCTAAATCTATGCACTAGCAGACAAGGCCACTATCTCCATACACTGGCATAAAAGGCCCTATCTCCATACACTGGCAAACAAGGCCCTTATCCCCATACACTGGCAAACAAGGCCCCTATCTCCATTCACTAGCAAACAAGGCCCCTATCTCCATACACTGGCAAACAAGGCCCCTACCTCCATACACTGGCAAACAAGGCCCCTATCTTCATACATTGGCAAACAAGGCCCCTATCTCCATACACTGGCAAACAAGGCCCCTATCTCCATACACTGGCAAACAAGGCCCCTATCTCCATACACTGGCAAACAAGGCCCCTATCTCCATACACTGGCAAACAAGGCCCCTGTCTCCATACACTTGCAAAAAAGGTCCCTATCTCCGAAGACTGGCAAACAAGGCCCCTATCTCCATACACTGGCAAACAAGGCCCATATCTCTAAACACTGGCAAACAAAGCCCCTATCTTCATACACTAGCAAACAAGGCCCATATCTTCATACACTAGCAAACAAGGCCCCTATCTCCATACACTAGCAAACAAGGCCCCTATCTCCATACACAGGCAAACAAGGCCCCTATCTCCATACACTGGCAAACAAGGCCCATATCTCTAAACACTGGCAAACAAAGCCCCTATCTTCATACACTAGCAAACAAGGCCCATACCTTCATACACTAGCAAACAAGGCCCCTATCTCCATACACTAGCAAACAAGGCCCCTATCTCCATACACAGGCAAACAAGGCCCATATCTTCATACACTGGCAAACAAGGCCCCTATCTCCATACACTTGCAAAAAAGGTCCCTATCTCCGAAGACTGGCAAACAAGGTCCCTATCTCCATACACTGGCAAACAATGCCCATATCTCTAAACACTGGCAAACAAAGCCCCTATCTTCATACACTAGCAAACAAGGCCCATATCTTCATACACTAGCAAACAAGGCCCCTATCTCCATACACTAGCAAAACAGGCCCCTATATCCATACACTAGTAAACAAGGCCACTATCTTCATACACTGGCAAACAAGGCCCCTATCTCCATACACTGGCAAACAAGGCCCCTATCTCCATACACTGGCTGGCAAACAAGGCCACTATCTCCATACACTGGCAAACAAGGCCCCTAACTCCATACACTGGCAAACAAGGCCCCTATCTTCATACACTGGCAAACAAGGCCCCTATCTCCATACACTAGCAAACAAGGCTACTATCTCCATACACTGGCCAACAAGGCCCTTATCTCCATACACTAGCAAACAAGGCTACTATCTCCATACACTGGCAAACAAGGCCCCTATCTTCATACACTAGCAAACAAGGCCCCTATCTCCATACACTGGCAAACAAGGCTACTATCTCCAAACACTAGCAAACAAGGCCCCTATCTCCATACACTAGAAAACAAGGCCACTATCTCCATACACTAGCAAACAAGGCTACTATCTCCATACACTAGCAAACAAGGCTACTATCTCCATACACTGGCAAACAAGGCCCCTATCTCCATACACTAGCAAACAAGGATACTATCTCCATACACTAGCAAACAAGGCCACTATCTCCATACACTGGCAAAGAATGCCCCTATCTCTATACACTGGCAAACAAGGCCCCTATCTCCATACACTAGCAAACAATGCCCCTAAATCTATGCACTAGCAAACAAGGCCACTATCTTCATACACTGGCAAACAAGGACCCTATCTCCATACACTAGCAAACAAGACCCCTATCTCCATACACTGGCAAACAAGGCCCCTATCTCCATACACTGGCAAACAAGGCCACTATCTCCATACACTGGCAAACAAGGCCCCTATCTCCATACACTGGCAAACAAGGACCCTATCTCCATACACTAGCAAACAAGGCCACTATCTCCATACACTGGCAAACAAGGACCCTATCTCCATACTCTGGCAAACAAGGCCCCTATCTCCATACACTAGCAAACAAGGCCCCTATCTCCATACACTGGCAAACAAGGCCCCTATCTCCATACACTGGCAAACAAGGCCCCTACTTTCATACACTGGCAAACAAGGCCACTATCTCCATACACTAGCAAACAAGGCCACTATCGCCATACACTAGCAAACAAGGCCACTATCTCCATACACTAGCAAACAAGGCCCCTATCTCCATACACTGGCAAACAAGGCCACTATCTCCATACACTGGCAAACAAGGTCACTATCTCCATACACTGGCAAACAAGGCCACTATCTCCATACACTAGTAAACAAGGCCACTATCTCCATACACTAGCAAACAAGGCCACTATCTCCATACACTTGCAAACAAGGCCCTTATCTCCATACACTGGCGAACAAGGCCCCTAACTCCATACACTTGCAAACAAGGCCACTATCTCCATACACTGGCAAACAAGGCCCTTATCTCCATACACTGGCAAACAAGGCCCCTAACTCCATACATTTGCAAACAAGGCTCCTATCTCCATACACTGGCAAACAAGGCCCCTATCTCCATACACTAGCAAACAAGGCCACTATCTCCATACACTAGCAAACAAGGCCCCTATCTCCATACACTGGCAAACAAGGCCACTATCTCCATACACTGGCAAACAAGGCCACTATCTCCATACACTGGCAAACAAGGCCACTATCTCCATACACTAGCAAACAAGGCCACTATCTCCATACACTAGCAAACAAGGCCACTATCTCCATACACTTGTAAACAAGGCCCTTATCTCCATACACTGGCGAACAAGGCCCCTAACTCCATACACTGGCAAACAAGGCCACTATCTCCATACACTGGCAAAACAGGCCCCTATCTCCATACACTGGTAAACAAGGCCCCTATCTTCATACACTGGCAAACAAGGCCCCTATCTCCATACACTGGCAAACAAGGCCCCTATCTCCATACACCGGCTGGCAAACAAGGCCACTATCTCCATACACTGGCAAACAAGGCCCCTATCTCCATACACTGGCAAACAAGGCCCCTATCTTCATACACTGGCAAACAAGGCCCCTATCTCCATACACTAGCAAACAAGGCTACTATCTCCATACACTGGCAAACAAGGCCCTTATCTCCATACACTAGCAAACAAGGCTACTATCTCCATACACTGGCAAACAAGGCCCCTATCTTCATACACTAGCAAACAAGGCCCCTATCTCCATACACTGGCAAACAAGGCTACTATCTCCATACACTAGCAAACAAGGCCCCTATCTCCATACACTAGCAAACAAGGCCACTATCTCCATACACTAGCAAACAAGGCTACTATCTCCATACACTGGCAAACAAGGCCCCTATCTCCATACACTAGCAAACAAGGATACTATCTCCATACACTAGCAAACAAGGCCACTATCTCCATACACTGGCAAACAAGGACCCTATCTCCAAACACTGGCAAACAAGGCCCCTATCTCCATACACAAGCAAACAATTCCCCTAAATCTATGCACTAGCAAACAAGGCCACTATCTCCATACACTGGCAAACAAGGACCCTATCTCCATACACTAGCAAACAAGGCCCCTATCTCCATACACTGGCAAACAAGGCCCCTATCTCCATAGACTGGCAAACAAGGCCACTATCTCCATACACTGGCAAACAAGGCCCCTATCTCCATACACTGGCAAACAAGGACCCTATCTCCATACACTAGCAAACAAGGCCCCTATCTCCATACACTGGCAAACAAGGACCCTATCTCCAAACACTGGCAAACAAGGCCCCTATCTCCATACACTAGAAAACAAGGCCCCTATCTCCATACACTGGCAAACAAGGCCCCTATCTCCATACACTGGCAAACAAGGCCCCTACCTTCATACACTGGCAAACAAGGCCACTATCTCCATACACTAGCAAACAAGGCCACTATCGCCATACACTAGCAAACAAGGCCACTATCTCCATACACTAGCAAACAAGGCCCCTATCTCCATACACTGGCAAACAAGGCCACTATCTCCATACACTGGCAAACAAGGCCACTATCTCCATACACTGGCAAGCAAGGCCACTATCTCCATACACTAGCAAACAAGGCCACTATCTCCATACACTAGCAAACAAGGCCACTATCTCCATACACTTGCAAACAAGGCCCTTATCTCCATACACTGGCGAACAAGGCCCCTAACTCCATACACTGGCAAACAAGGCCACTATCTCCATACACTGGCAAACAAGGCCCTTATCTCCATACACTGGCAAACAAGGCCCCTAACTCCATACATTTGCAAACAAGGCTCCTATCTCCATACACTGGCAAACAAGGCCCCTATCTCCATACACTAGCAAACAAGGCCACTATCTCCATACACTAGCAAACAAGGCCCCTATCTCCATACACTGGCAAACAAGGCCACTATCTCCATACACTAGCAAACAAGGCCACTATCTCCATACACTAGCAAACAAGGCCACTATCTCCATACACTTGCAAACAAGGCCCTTATCTCCATACACTGGCGAACAAGGCCCCTAACTCCATACACTGGCAAACAAGGCCCCTAACTCCATACATTTGCAAACAAGGCTCCTATCTCCATACACTGGCAAACCAGGCCCCTATCTCCATACACTAGCAAACAATGCCACTATCTCCATACACTAGCAAACAAGGCCACTATCTCCATACACTGGCAAACAAGGCCCCTATCTCCATTACTTTAGCAAACAAGGCCCCTATCTCCATTACTTTAGCAAACAAGGCCCCTATCTCCATACACTGGCAAACAAGGCCACTATCTCCATACACTGGCAAACAAGGCCCCTATCTCCATACACTAGCAAACAATGCCCCTAAATCTATGCACTAGCAAACAAGGCCACTATCTCCATACACTGGCAAACAAGGCCCATATCTTCATACACTAGCAAACAAGGCCCCTATCTCCATACACTAGCAAACAAGGCCCCTATCTCCATACACTGGCAAAGAAGGCCCCTATCTCCATACACTGGCAAACAAGGCCCCTATCTTCTTCATACACTGGCAAACAAGGCCCCTATCTCCATACACTAACAAACAATGCCCCTATCTTCATACACTAACATACAAGGCCCCTATCTCCATACACTAACATACAAGGCCCCTATCTCCATACACTAACATACAATGCCCCTATTTCCATACACTAACATACAAGGCCCCTATCTCCATACACTAACAAACAAGGCCCCTATCTCCATACACTAGCAAACAAGGCCCCTATTTCCATACACTGGTAAAACAAAACTCCTATCTTCTGGTTTTTTCTTACTTTTATAAACTCGTATAATTGCAAAACATTAAAAAATATTGTCAATGTTGGAAGTGTACCCGCACACTTTTATAATATAAACAGGTCCGGTCTAAATATTAGTCACAAAACTCAGGAATCTACGTTAAAATATCAAAAATGCTTTGTCAGAGGTTCACCAGTCCTTATATAGCATCTTAAGTCTACATGCCAATGATTTGGAACCTGAGTTGAATTTTACAATAGTTGGGCGTATTGGTATGCCGTTCTCGGTATAAAGACTTCTAGCAGGGTTGAACCGTTATCACAAAAAAATCATCATGACACGATAGTTTACATGAGGCCCAAAAGAAGACTTAATATTTACAGAGGGTGCCAGAGACCCCGGTGACAATTAAAGTAGAGGGGCGACCTCAAACTCCGCACAGGGTTTACGACATCGCTACGCTCGCTTAAAACCACTGCCAACATACAAAATCACGTGACGATAGTCCGATCATCTTTGCCTGCCAACAGAGACTGCAAACACTCGATCTGTTTGGGTTTCGCTTTTATGGAGGAGTCAAACCCCGTTATTACTTTGTGAATTTCTTCAACAGTATCCATTGATTGTTTACATTGAACCGGTGTAACACTGAAATTTCGCCCTCGGCGATAGGACGGAAATGGCCGAGTTGTTACGATTGTAGTGATAAATGCATTCTTTTATTTTCTTTACCGCTAGAATTTGTTTGTTTTTTTATCCATTATTAGTCGTTTTTCTAACATACACATTCATTCCGATTGTCATTTAACTGAACAAAAATTAAAAGTAAAAAAATCAAATCCTTCCAGATCTGGAAGGATTTCTGTGTGGTGGCAGAGATTCTCCTTACTGAAAGGGGGAGATCACTGCGTTGGAGATTGGGGCGACCTTACAGGGTAATGGGAAGTGTCCTACGGTCTAGGGCTGCTTATATATCGACTGTATGAGCTTTTTACACGACTGGTAAAACGATTTGCCAAACGATCCAAGTATACTTCATGCGCCAATAATTATACACAAAGACATATTGGAAAGATGAGACGACTAAGCGGCACTAAAACAGCATGTTCTAGCTTGGTGTGTATTGATTCCTTTATGACAATCTCAAAATAATTGTATGTCTATTGAAAATTTCGTCCCGTTGATTTCAATAGTTGTCCTCTGTGAACTCATACACACGTCCTCTACACGTTTTAACCTGCTTCATCAAATATGTTGCTGATCTTTTCGAAAATTTGTTCAATAAACAAGCATGCACGGTGAGGATACTTTTACGCTACAAGGCCCTGCATTATATGCATGCGATCAGCATTAGGTTATCCGCTATGAATGCTAAGCAGGTATCGATGTAGAACAACTATTTTTAACTTTAAAGCATTTAATATACATACATATACATGGATGAATGGATGGATGGATGGATGGATGGATGGATGGAGGGAGGGATCTTGGGTGGATATGGGGTGGATGGATGGATGGATCTTGGGTGGATAGATGGATGGATGGATAGATGGATGGATAGATAGATAGATGGATGGATGGATGGATGGATGGATCTTGGGTGGATAGATGGATGGATGGATAGATGGATGGATAGATAGATAGATATTAAGCATTTAGTCTTAATTTTTGGTAACATTCATGTACATGTGTTGGTCCGAGTTTATTCCATTTATCTCCTTTCCTACTTGGAAGTCAGTAATGACTAAGAACGGGTGGTGTATAAAGAGGGCTCACATGCGCTGCCGTAGAGATGTATAATTTCCTTAAACAACATGTATGTAATAAAGATGTGGTACAGACAGATAACATAACAGTTCATTGAAATTAAAATTAGTGCACAAATGAGAAGGCCAGAAAGAAGTCAACATTCTCTATTATATAATGTATGCTTTGTGTATGGAACACATTCATATAAAATTAACTTTCTTACGTGAAAATGTAGTTTAATGGTAAAATGATTTACTTCATCCACTTTTAGTGTGGAATATTTTCATAGGAGACCATTAAGCGGCGCTTTTTGCATCCATGAAAAAAAATTAATATGAATATTGTTATAGGAACAATGATTTCTCAATGTTTTATTTTGATTTTCTTGCACTCGATTTTTAACGTTTTTCTTTCTTTCTTTATTTTTTACATTTGTAACTTTTCCAATTTATTATTTACCCTTTATATTTACATCTGTCTAAAACAGTATATATTCTATTAATGCCAGGCGTATAAGTCTATATAATGAATATATTTAATACATAGTAGTATAAAAGTAATGTTTAAGTTTCTATATTTTAAGGTTGCTTTGCTAACCACCAAGGCTAAAGAAGTCTAACATTTAACAACATAGGTTGCTGAATATTTCTTTTGTACATAACGCTCACAGGCTATTAGTTCATTCTCGGAAAAAGCATGTATATTGTGTTAATTGACTTGTAACATAATTATTTATATACAGGCTTATTAATAGCATAATTGAACAATAATGAGACTGTAATTTAATTTCAAACCATGCCCTCTCTGACTTCAGTGACATTACCTTTGATTATTGTAGGTACGCGAGACAACGGCAATGCTTACTTAAAATGATATTGTCGTAGATGGCGAAATGTATTTTACGAGAATGTTGTAAATAACAATAATTTTAAAAGGGGACTTCATTTCATATTTGTATACGTGAAAAAAAAGGTTATGAAACACAGCTTTTATAAACATCTGTTAATATCGTAAATGTTTCTAAATTGCTGCATGATCACCTGTAGTTTCTACATATAAATGACACCTCACTTCATATCATACGGTAAGGTAGGTTAAATCCGTGTGTAGGAATATGACATGTGCTTTACACACACGCCAAGCGATCGTTATACCACTACAAAGAACAATATAAATGGAATATGTTTTATTTATCATTTACATTGCTGTAAATATATCTTAAAAATTTTAAAAGACAAGTGCACCAATAAAAGAAACAAAACCCTTTAATTAGTATTGTAAAGAAACTTTAATATTAAAATAACCATCGAAGCCTGCCAAAACACAAGGAAAGACCAAATGGTAAATGTCATTATTCTTTCTCTTATACTAAACAAATAAACAGTTGTGGAATGTTACATGATCTGTAGGTATGGTTGTCATTTGAATTATAACAACTACCCAACCACAAGGGACGAAACTCTACACAAAAGGTAAATCTAAATTCGGATAGGGCTCCAATAAACCCACCTCAAAAACAACATTACCGAATTTCAAATATATTAATGGCTAAGAAAGGTTGTATTATGGTCGACAAGTGTCTTTCGCAAAGTATCCATCACTTCCAACTGACATTGGCGAAGCGTCGAGGTTTTTGGTAAGAGCAGGGTCAGCAAACATATGTAATCCGTATCTTTGCATAGTCTGAACAATTGGGATAAGCGTGGATCTAGACTTTGCAAAGGTTAATTCAATTAATATATAGCATACGTTGTTCATCTCGAACAGTTTAGTTGCACCCATAAGTGCAGCTTGCTCAGATCCTTCGATGTCCATTTTCATAAAAATGGTTTTGTTTTTAAGTTCAAATAACTCCACGATATCGTCGAGAAAAATTGTCTTCACCGTATAATCAGCCGCACTTATCGAACCTTCCAGTCCTTTTTCCCCGTCTCTTACAATATGAGTTGAGCCTACATTTTTCTTTTCAAATTTCAGTCTCACGTCCTCATACACATTTGACACAGCGTTCCAAATCATAACAATGTCACTTTTCTTATTTGCAAGACGGACAGACTTGCTGAGAAGTTGCAGATTTGACTTCAAGGCGTCAATGGCGATCACTTTGTGTCCGCCAGCCAATGCGGACATGCTGTACGTTCCAACGTGGCTGCCGACATCTAGAAAGATGGAGTCAGGATGTTTTCGCATTCCGAGTTCAATATTTCTGAGATTTCCTCTTTCCCAGAAACCGGATTCCTTCAAACTTCTTGAAACATGGATGTCATCAGAGGTGTCATAAATAAAAATATTTGTGTCGACTCCTATTTCTGGGACCTGTAATGGTACACATTCAGCTTTCATGTCGTCACCAGTGTCGTTAAACAGGGTAATCCTGTCAGAAGTGTTCGTCGTCTTCCTGACTTTAAAATAAACTGGACCTGTTTGAGCAATATTTTCTCGAGAACCAATATCGCACCGCCTTTTACCATTATAAGGTTCTCCACGTACTAAGTTAATCCATTGGCGCATAGAAGAGTTATACTGGTCTGAATGTTTTTTGTTGTACCATTGCAAGTTAACAGTAAAAACAAGTAGTACGATTACAGCTAATGCCAATACAAACACACTATTTTTCCGCCTCATCGTTAATCAAATATAAACACACTAATGAACACTGTGTCTACCAAACGCACATTATAACATTATATTTAAAAGGTACAATCTTAAATGTGACTTTACTCAAATACGTTCCACTTAAATTGACACTGAAACTATCGTACTGAACACAACTGTCGTACAAACGACATGCCAAATCAACAGTTCGATTTCTCACTGCAGTACAATATTGCCCGTTAAGTACCGCCGTTGTATGGACCAATGAAATTTCAATGTGTACACAAATCTTTTGTATACGTCCGCCGTCGCTTAAGAACTTCAGTGGTTGGTCTTATTTAATATTTAGGTAAAGCCGGTGTAAAATGCCTTCATTACACTTGTCAGCCTGAGGCCAATCTTTTCTGTTCAGAAAGGTTCATCAGGGCGCGGCTTGGATTCTCTTCTCGGTTGTTTATAAATCATTATTTATTTTTATTTATTTTTTATGCAGATTATATTGTTGTTATCAAAGTTCGATTAAATATTGTTTGTTATATAACTTAATTTAACAAATGCTCATGGTGTCTTTATGGCAATTAAAATGCATGATGCTAATTGGGGGAAAGGGTACATTTGTGCAGGGAATAATCTTGGAACCAACCATTTATCCCTGACAACCTTTGAGGCGCAACTGTTAACTGCTAACAGAGATCCAATCTATAGACAACTATTCAGAATGAAGTATATCCTGCTCTCGTTACATTTACAGTTACAATACAAGTGAGCATTGATGCAATGCATCAAAGGTCGCCGTCGATGTTCTAGTCAACAAAGGAACATTTCTGCCCAAGAATAAACCGACCAAGAAACAGCAAAACATTGTTGTTATTAAAAGATTTCATTCAAATTTCCATGTTTAAAAATTGTTTGCAGAAACGAATTGTCTTGGGTTGCGTGGAAAGGGTGGTAATACAAACGACAAAATAGAGCATAACATTTGACTTTTACATAGTATATCGCCTAGACAAATGCACTTTAAATAAATTAAACAAATCATACAAACTCATATTGAACATAACTAATTTCAACTGACAGGTAATAATGTAATAACATTTTATTTAATTCTGATATGAACCGAAGTTTAATAATAACGAAAGTCAATGAATGAAAGCGCTGCACTTCACTTGTTTATAGAACAACATCGCTGCACTTCACTTGTTTATAGAACAACATCGCTGCACTTCACTTGTTTATAGAACAACATCGCACTATCCATAGGACTTTTCCAGTAACACTTACATTTAATATAAGCGCAATGACAATAAACGCCAATGACTGGCGCAAAGTGCCATTTTCGAATTTTGTTGTCTTCACCGCGTCTGCCCGACAAGCTCTCAAGCCCTTGTTGATGCTAACTATTGCACGAGTTAACAATGCTATGACGATCAATTTAGATTTAGATCAGCCGGATACCGCTGGGAGCTGTCTGACCAGGATCTACTTTGTAAACTGACTAATGTGTTTTTTAAGGTTGTATTACCATTGCGGGGATTTATAAGCAAAATACATAAGAGGACATTGACAGATAAATGTAGCATCAAAAGGAAAAAATGTTATAAATGTCATCCAAAAGTTTATGAGAAAAACGTATCGGAACTCAATTTTCAGCAGATGTTTGTTTCTTAACGCCTAAAATATATAACCACAAGACCACAATAAATCAAAAGAAATGACGCTTTACTATTGTATCTATGACGAAGAAAAACGTGTAGTTATTATATATATATATACCAAGAGAAGAAAATAGAACCTGTTTGCTATCGTGGAAATATATCGCTCACTGACATCACTGACACAGTAGGTAACAGCAGTAGCACCAGCTGACCTTCCTGACACAGTAGATAACAGCAGTAGCAAAAGCTGACCTCCATGACACAGTAGATAACAGCGGTACCACCTGACGACCTCCCTGACTCAGAAGATAACAGCGGTAGCACCAGCTGACAATCCTGACACAGTAGATAGCAGCAGCACCACCACCACCTGACCTCGCTGACACAGTATATAACAGCAGTAGCACCAGCTGACAATCCTGACACAATAGATAGCAGCAGCACCACCACCACCTGACCTCGCTGACACAGTTTATAACAGCAGTAGCACCAGCTGACAATCCTGACACAGTAGATAGCAGCAGTAGCACAAACTGACCTCCCTGACACAGTAGATAACAGCACCACCACAACCACCTGACCTCGCTGACACAGTAGATAACAGCAGAAGCACCAGCTGACCTCCCTGACACAGTTTATTACAGAAGTAACACCTGCTGACCTCCATGACACAGTAGATAACAGCGGTAGCACCAGCTGAGCTCACTGACACAGTAGATAACAGCGGTAGCACCAGCAGAGCTCCCTGACACAGTAGGTAAAAGCAGTAGCACATGCTGACCTCCCTTACAAAGTAGATAACAGCAGTAGCACCAACTGTTCTCTCTGATACAGTAGATAACAGCTGCAGCACCAGCTGATCTCCCTCACACAGAAGATAACAGCAGCAGCATCGGCTGACCACCCTGACAGAGTCGATAACAGCAGTACAACCCACTGACGTCCCTGACACAATAGATAACAGCAGAAACACATGCTAACCTCCCTGAGAAAGTAGATAACAACAGTAGCACCACCAGCTGAGATCCCTGACACAGTAGGTTACAGCAGTAGCACATGCTGGCCTCCCTGACACCGTAGGCTACAGCAGTTGCACACGCTGACCTCCCTGACACAGTAGATAACAGCAGTAGAACATGCTGACCTACCCGACACAGTAGATAACAACAGTAGCACCACCAGCTGAGCTCCGTGACACAGTAGGTAACAACAGTAGCACCACTTGCTGAGCTCCCTGACACAGTAGGTAACAGCAGTAGCACATGGTAACCTCCCTGACACAGTAGATAACAACAGTAGCACCACCAGCTGAGCTCCCTGACACAGTAGGTAACAGCAGTAGCACACGCTGACCTCCCTTACGCAGCAGATACCAACAGCAGCACCAGCTGACCACAGTGACACAAAAGATAACAGCAGAACAACCCGCTGACATTCCTGACAATGTAGATAACAGCAGCAGCACCAGCTGACCTCCGTGACACAGTAGATAACAACAATAGCATCAGCTGACTTCCCTTACACAGTAGATAACAGCAGTAGCACCAGCTGAACTCCCTGACACAGTAGATAACAACAGTAGCACCAACTGACCTCCCTGACACAGTAGGTAACAGCAGTAGCACCAGCTGAACTCCCTGACACAGTAGGTAACAGCAGTAGCACACGCTGACCTGCCTTACACAGTAGGTAACAAAAGCAGCATCAGCTGATCTCCGAGACACAGAAGATAACAGCAGTACAACCCGCTAACCTCCCTGACACAGTAGATAACAGCAGCAGCACCAGATGACCTCCGTGACACAAGAAATAACAGCAGCAGCATTGGCTGACCTCCCTGACACAATAGATAAGAGCAATACAACCCGCTGACATCCATGACACAGCAGAAAAGAGCAGCAGCACCAGCTGACCTCCCTAACACAGCAGATAACAGCAGTAGCACCAGCTGACCTCCCTGACACAGAAGATAACAGCATTAGCAAAAGCTGAACTCCCTGACACAGTAGATAACAGCAAGAGCACCAGATGAACTCCCTGACACAGTAGATAACAGCATTAGCACCAGCTGAACTCCCTGACACGGTAGATAACAGCATTAGCACCAGCTGAACTGCCTGACACGGTAGATAACAGCAGTAGCACCAGCTGAACTCCCTGACACAGTAGATAACAGCATTAGCACAGGCTGAACTCCCTGACACAGTAGATAACAGCATTAGCACCAGCTGAACTCCCTGACACAGTAGATAACAGCATTAGCACCAGCTGAACTCCCTGACACAGTAGATAACAGCATTAGCACCAGCTGAACTCCCCGACACATTAGATAACAGCATTAGCACCAGCTGACCTCCCTGACACAGTAGATAACAGCAATAGCACCAGCTGACCTCCCTGACACAGTAGACAACAGCAGTAGCACCAGCTGAACTCCCTGACACAGTAGATAACAGCAGTAGCACCAGCTGAACTCCCTGACACAGTAGATAACAGCATTACCACCAGATGAACTCCCTGACACAGTAGATAACAGCAGTAGCACCAGCTGACCTCCCTGACACAGTAGATAACAGCATTAGCACCAACTGAACTCCCTGACACAGTAGATAACAGCAGTAGCCCCAGCTGACCTCTCTGACACAGTAGATAACAGCATTAGCACCAGCTGAACTCCCTGACACAGTAGATAACAGCATCAGCACCAGCTGACCTCCCTGACACAGTAGATAACAGCAAGAGCACCAGATGAACTCCCTGATGCACTAGATAACAGCAGTAGCAAATGCTGACCTCCCTGAAAAAGTAGATAACAGCTACAGCATATGCTGACCTCTCTGACACAGTAGATAACAGCAATAGAACCAGCTGTCTTCCCTGACACAGTAAATAACAGCAACAGCATATGCTGACCTTTCTGACAAAGAAGATAACAGCAATAGAACCAGCTGACTTCCCTAACACAGTTGACAACAGCAGAAACACATGCTTACCTCCCTGACACATTAGATAACAGTAGTAGCACTTCTGATCTCCCTGACACAGTACATAACAGCAGTAGCACCTGATTAATTCCGTGACACAGTAGATAACAGCAGTATCACCAGTTGATCTCTCTGACACAGTATATAACAGCAGAAGCACCAGTAGTCCTCCCTGACACAGTAGATAACAGCGATAGCACATGCTGACTTCCCTGACACAGTAGATAACAGCAGAATCACCTGCTGACCTTCCTGGCACAGAAGATAACAGCAGTAGCACCAGCTGAGCTATGGGACGAGTAGATAACAGCAATAGAACCAGCTGACTTTCCTAACACAGTTGATACCAGTTGACCTCCCTGATTAAGAAGATAACAGCAGTACCACCAGCTGAACTTCCAGAAGAGTAGATAACGGCAGAAGCACCAGCTGACCTCCCTGACACAGTAAATAACAGCAGAAGCACATGCTAACCTATGGGACGAAGTAGATAACAGTAAAAGAACCAGCTGACTTCCCTAACACAGTTGATACCAGCTGACCTCCCTTACAGAGTAGAAAACAGCAGCAGCATCAGCTGACCTCACTGACAAAGTAGAAAACAGCAGAAGTAACTGCTGACCTCCCTGACACAGTAGATGCCAGCATAAAGACATGCTGCGCTCCCCGACATATTAGATAATCGCAGCAACACATGCTGACCTCCCTGACACAGTAGAAAACAGCAGCAGTAACTGCTGACCTCCCTGACGCAGTAGATAACAGCGATTACACCTGCTGACATCCCTGACAAAGTAGAAATCAGACACAGTAGATAACAGCAGCATAACCAACTGACCTTTCCGACACATTAGATAACCGCAGCAGGGCCTGCTGACCTCCCTGACACAGTAGAAAACTGCAGCAGCACCTGCTGACCCCCCTGACACAGTAGTAAAAAGCAGCAGTAACTGCTGACCTCCCTGACACAGTAGATTCCAGCATAAAAACATGCTGACCTCCCCGACACATTAGATAACCGCAGCACTACGTGCTGACCTCCGTGACACAGTAGAAAACAGCAGCAGTAACTGCTGACCTCCCTGACATAGTAGATAACAGCAGTAGAACCTGCAGACATCCCTGGCACAGTAGATAACAGCATTAAAACGTTCTTATCTTCCTCGCACAGTAGATAACAACAGTAGCACCTGCTGAACTCCCTGACACAGTAGATAACAGCAATAGCACCAGCTGACCTCCGTGACACAGTATATAACAGCAGTAGCACCAGCTCACCTCCGTGACACAGTATATAACAGCAGTAGCACCAGCGCACCTCCGTGACACAGTAGATAACAGCAGTAGCACCAGCTGACCCCCCCCCCCCCCTCTGACACAGTATATAAAAGCAGTAGCACCAGCTGACCTTCGTGACACAGTATATAACAGCATTAGCACCAGCTGACCTCCGTGACACAGTAGATAACAGCAGTAGCACCAGCTGACTTCCGTGACACAGTATATTACAGCAGTAGCACCAGCGCACCTCCGTGACACAGTATATAACAGCAGTACCACCAGCTGACCTCCGTGACACAGTATATAACAGCAATAGCACCAGCTGACCTCCGTGACACAGTAGATAACAGCAGTAGCACCAGCTGACTTCCGTGACACAGTATATTACAGCAGTAGCACCAGCGCACCTCCGTGACACAGTATATAACAGCAGTACCACCAGCTGACCTCCGTGACACAGTATATAACAGCAATAGCACCAGCTGACCTCCCTGACACAGTATATAACAGCAGTAGCACCAGCTGGCCCCCCTGACACAGTATATAACAGCAGTAGCACCAGCTGACCTCCGTGACACAGTATATAACAGTAGTAGCACCTGATAATGTTTGAATTTAAACATTCAGCTGACCATGTAGGAATTTAAACATTCAGTTGACTATGTATAAATTTGAACATTCAGTTGACTATGTAAAAATTTGAACAAGCAGGTGATTGTGTATGAATTTAAACATTCAGCTGACCATGTATGAATTAAAACATTCAGCTGACGATGTATGAATTTAAACAAGCAGCTGGTCGTGTATGAATTTAAACATTCAGCTGACCAAGAATGAATTTAAACAAACAGCTGGCCATGTTGAAATTTGAACAAACAGCAGGCCATGTAGGAATTTGAACAAGCAGATTACCATGTAGGAATTTAAACAAGCAGCTGACCATGTATAAATTTAAACAAGCAGGTGATTATGTATGACTTTAAACAAACAGCTGACCATGTAGGAATTTAAACAAACAGCTGACCATGTAGGAATTTAAACAAGCAGCTGACCATGAAGGAATTTAAACAAACAGCTGGCCATGTAGGAATTTAAACAAGCAGCTGACCATGTAGGAATTTAAACAAGCAGATGGCCATGTAGGAATTTTAACAAACAGCTGGCCATGAAGAAATTTAAACAAACAGCTGACTATGTGGGAATTTTAACAAGCAGCTGACCATGTATAAATTTAAACAAACAGCTGGCGATGTATGACTTTAAACAAGCAGCTGGCCATGTAGGAATTTAAACAAGCAGCTGGCCATGTAGGAATTTAAACAAACAGCTGACCATGAAGGAATTTAAACAAGCAGCTGACCATGTATGACTTTAAACAAGCAGCTGACCATGTAGGAATTTAAACAAGCAGCTGGCCATGTATGAATTTAAACAAGCAGCTGGCCATGTAGGAATTTAAACAAGCAGCTGGCCATGTAGGAATTTAAACAAGCAGCTGACCATGTAGGAATTTAAACAAGCAGCTGGCCATGTATGAATTTTAACAAACAGCTGACCATGTAGGAATTTAATCAAGCAGCTGACCATGTAGGAATTTAAACAAGCAGCTGACCATGTAGAAATTTAAACAAGCAGCTGGCCATGTATGAATTTTAACAAGCAGCTGGCCATGTAGGAATTTAAACAAACAGCTGGTCATGTAGGAATTTAAACAAACAGCTGACCATGTATGACTTTAAACAAGCAGCTGACCATGTAGGAATTTAAACAAACAGCTGGCCATGTAGGAATTTAAACAAACAGCTGACCATGTATGACTTTAAACAAGCAGCTGACCATGTATGACTTTAAACAAACAGCTGGCCATGTAGGAATTTAAACAAACAGCTGGCCATGTAGGAATTTAAACAAACAGCTGACCATGTATGACTTTAAACAAGCAGCTGGCCATGTAGGAATTTAAACAAACAGCTGGCCATGTAGGAATTTAAACAAACAGCTGACCATGTATGACTTTAAACAAGCAGCTGACCATGTAGGAATTTAAACAAACAGCTGGCCATGTAGGAATTTAACCAAACAGCTGGCCATGTATGACTTTAAACAAACGGCTGACCATGTAGGAATTTAAACAAACAGCTGACCATGTATGACTTTAAACAAGCAGCTGACCATGTATGGATTTAAACAAACAGCTGACCATGTATGACTTTAAACAAACAGCTGGCCATGTAGGAATTTAAACAAACAGCTGACCATGTATGACTTTAAACAAGCAGCTGGCCATGTATGGATTTAAACAAACAGCTGACCATGTATGACTTTAAACAAACAGCTGACCATGTATAAATTTAACCAAACAGCTGGCCATGTATGACTTTAAACAAACAGCTGGCCATGTAGGAATTTAAACAAACAGCTGACCATGTATGACTTTAAACAAGCAGCTGGCCATGTATGGATTTAAACAAACAGCTGACCATGTATAAATTTAAACAAACAGCTGACCATGTATAAATTTAAACAAACAGCTGACCATGTAGGAATTTAAACAAACAGCTGACCATGAAGGAATTTAAACAAACAGCTGACCATGTAGGAATTTAAACAAGCAGCTGACCATGTAGGAATTTAAACAAGCAGCTGACCATGTAGGAATTTAAACAAACAGCTGACCATGTAGGAATTTAAACAAGCAGCTGACCATGTAGGAATTTAAACAAACAGCTGACCATGTATGAATTTATTCAAGCAGCTGACCATGTATGAATTCAAACAAGGAACTGACCATATATGATAGCTGACCATGAATGATTTTATAGAAGCAGCTGGCCATCTTTGAAATAAGACACAACATTAAGTGTGGTCCAAATTCTGTCTTTGCCTTTGGTGTTTATAGACAATGCCATTTTCAAATCAATGGAGGCCGCCATTGTATTGTCACGTGACCTTCCGCCATTCTGTGGTTGGCACGACAGCCACAGTACAGCTGCCGGCTCTGCAGGTCTGTACAATGCTTACCCTGCAATAAGTTGGCAGTAGAATGAATAATAAACTCAGAAGTTACAATCCAGACGTCTTTGTCTCATTTACAATGTCATCACACCAACAAAATTATCGATTTTTGTCGATTTTTACAGCATTTGTTCTTGTTGTTTTTTATATATTACTAGGTTGCATTTTGTTTTACAATGCCTAAAAGGCGTGGGTACATTATTTCATTGTGGCATACTGAAGATAACTGAAAATTTCGCCACTCGGTTGTTGCTGCAAACTATACACACTACTCAGCATTGTGAGAAATTAAATCATATATAAATATATACGACAATTTTTAAAATATAATTTACTCTTTCGATAATTAGTTAAAAAGACGACAACAAAGTAACTTAGCCTTCTGAACAAATTTTGCTAAGCTGTCTAAATCTCATATTCTAAATTGCTAATACGAACAAAATCCTCGACATAAGTATTAACTGCTTAGAATAGAAAGTCTTGATTTAAATCATCGTAAGAGAAAAAGTATTTCTATGGTCGATAATTAGTGTGTTTTGTCGCACGGTTATATCTGAATTACTTGAAGCTTCCAAAACAAGCCGATTTGTAGCTGATGTTTATAATTTTCTAATTGTGGTCATGAAGTTGCTGTAGGTGTTTTATTTCCTACTGAATTTGGTAAATATCTTGTCAGTTTAGGATTTAAATAAATTACATGTTTTGGAAACTTGCACAATTAACTAATTGAATTACCAACTGTTTGGGTATAAAGAAATTAGACATGACCATCATTACGTTAAGAAAGACAAATTTGTAAACTGGAGACTATTTATTGCATTCTCATATTTACAAAACAAATTTATTCAATATGTAAAGGTCATTGTTGTCCATTCTAGTACTGGAGTGATTGCATGGATTTACCTATCAGGGACTGTGAATGTGTAAAGATGTTAGTCGCCATCAAGCATTGTTTTGTTAAAATATTTATGGAATAGAAGCTTGGTCGATGTTCTTCCACTGCGTTTGTATCTTCTAGAATTTCTCACAACAATACGGTCTGCTGTCCAGGCCAGAGTCATGTAGATCCGTGTTTAGTGCTTTGTGTATTAGAATATGTGCTTCCACTAAGCGGCATCGGCGTATCGCCTGTGCTTTGATCCTCCTGAAGTGGTGAAATGTCTGTATTTTTACTTCTGCTTGATATCTTTTTATTTATTTTTTCATTATGTGGCATGGAGACAAAGCAATAACACTGTCTTGTCTTACGTCCATTCTTTTTTCTTTTCTCTTTTTTTTCCACTTTATCACGTCAGTAAGCACAAATTCCACAGAACTTAAAATCCAAGTATATGTGTAGAGATATGTGTGTTGTCATTAATCTTTAGCAAAGACAGGTCTTAATGAGCGTATACGGTGATCGTATATGTTGATACACATGCTCATATAGACTTGACTGTGCACAGTTGGAATTATTTTTGGAGAATGTGAGTTAAATATAGCTAGGTGTATTATCAATGTGTTGTCCTTTTATCATTTTTGTCATTTTATTTTAACTTTTTAACTACAACAATTATTTTGTTGGTTTTCCTGCATAGCAGGCATGTTTTATCCGAATATAATATCGACATATATTTATTGTGAAATAAAGCTTCTTTGATCGTAGAAAGAAACGGTACTCTTGGATTTTAACAGTTTAATCGAATTGTGTTATCTCCCTTAGAAACTGTAGTTCGAATATACTGTTTCTATTGAAAACGTTTCCAAGAGCAGCTAGCACGTACATAATAATTCATAAAATAGTATTATATAAATTTTTGCTAATATAGCATATAAATTATTATTACAAATTCATAATAGTATTTACTATGATACTATTAAAACACTGTATGTCATACGATTCAACTTATGGTTCTAACGTTAATACTACCTATCAATATTTTTATTGTATTAAAAAGCCCCTTTATTTACAAAAACAAAAATATTTGCCTCAATTACTTAAAGATGATTTTAAGATTTTTTCTTTCATAGAATTTAAAACTATTTGGCTTGTAGAAAGAGCTACGCTAATTCAAATGGACAATAAAAGCATGCAGCCAGTAAGTCTGTTTTATTTGGAAATGAGATTAATGATACCCAAACTTACAGTAATTGTTCATGTATAAAGTTACTTTATTTGCTTTATAATATAGCAGTAATTTTAGCTAGAAAACGTCTTTCACGCTTCATTGGCGTATTTAATATTAGAGTATGCGTAAAATTGTAAATAATGCCTGTAGGCATGTATGAAAACGTACATTCATGTTTAAGAAATTTGTTTGTAACAAATAAGTTGGAATTCGTTACCCAGAAAAAAATGAACGTTTGTTAATTAATCATTTAATTTCTTGTTTTCGTCACTATCTGTGACGATTATGGATAAAATTCCCTTGCTCTTTATGTGTGGTGGGCTTGAACATTGCATTTGAGTTACGCTTGATTGTTTGACACGAGACTGAATGTTGATATATAAAGTGCCACCAAATATGTTTCTTGCATACATGTTACTGAAGCTGTCGCGGACCGTAAGATATGAGTTCCATGTCGCGGATATCATGCATGTCAACATTGTTCCTTCGATATTTGCGTTTTGATAGACCTTTGACATACTTCCACTTACTAGGCGGCCCTTACATGTCCTGAGTTGGCTCTTTGGCTTGGTTTTGATTGCGGGCCCGGATCCAGAACTTTTCAGCTGGGGATGGGGGTGGGAAAGGGTGGGGGCCAAGACCGATTTTTATGTACGTTCTAGATGTCCGGTGGTTTGCTCACCCGGGAAATATGTTTCTAGAATGTCGGAGATGCGTTCTGAAGTGTATCTAGACAAAAGGTGAATCTTTTTAATGGTTAAATTATACAGCCTCTGACACTCTTTATAAGGCGAAGACTTTAACGTTTAGCAACATAACATTGTTGATAATTAGTTCGAGCACCTGATTACTGAGAAGGAAGTCGCGGATTCGAACTCCATCCAGAGTACCGGTATTAGACTTTTACCAGCTTGAATCACTTCAGTTCAGGATGTATGTGGGTAATGAAAGAGGATGGGACCATGTAGAGGTTGAAACACAGGGTATGGGGCTGTCAGACCTAAGAGATCAAAGTAAACTTACAACAGTAAACCGATTCGTACTGTTTGAGGAAAGTAGATACGTGCAAATATGGACCAACTTTGATTGATGCAGGTCTAATAATTATAATAAATGAATGCATCGTGCATTTTACTTAATGTGCCACTAACAATGAATTACCACTTACCACAAGATATTCAATAATCATACATATATTTATGATTATAGAAGATCTAGTGATAATTCAGTAGCCTATTAGTGACACATTAAGAATTTTTTTTATAGATGTTGTCATATCATAATCACAAGTTAAGTACAGAATATTATCCTTAAAATTGCATAGCACACATAAATAATATATGTGTCTAATTCTGTCTGTAAGAAACTCACTTTGAAAGTACACACGAACGCGGACCAATTCAAGCGGTAGGCCTACATTCTATATATAGATGGACATTCTCGTGTTAGAAGCGCCCCCTTGCGTCCTAATTTTGAACTGGTGTTATGCAGTGTACTTTTTACATTAAAGATTTGCACCTCTAGATTTGTAACTTGTAAATTAGATGCTGGAAATGTGAAATGTATTCGTGATTTTCGCCCAGCGATTTGTAACTTGTAAATTGTATATGCGGGAAATGTTAAATTGTTCAAATGTAATGACCAAATGAGAATATTTTCATTTGATGTATAGAAGTTAGGATGTAATTATATAGCGGTATTTTGCATATGCGGTGTTGCAACTTACAAATTGACATGTAAAATAACAAATCCGTGTAGGCCTATTGAAATTAAGAATTAGAATATTGGCGGATATCCCTTGCCATCGCCTGGAGCTTGGTACCTACATTGTTCGCTCCCCTATATGCAGTATGTTATCCTAATATGATCATTTGACGTATTCCATCTTTTGAGCATGCGCATCCTGGGTTTAAAAGATTGGGATTGGGATTGGGATTAGCCGGCATTTTTGCCGATACTGCGCAGCGACATTTCTATCATTATAGCACAGGGGCACTTATGAGGTGCCCAGGGACTGAACCCGGCCGGTCCATTATACTGACACCGACGAGTCAGGCGTAATGCTGTCCCCTTAGCCCCGAGCGTTAGGAGGGAAGCCACTACTACCAACTTTAAAGTCTTTGGTTTGACCCGGTCGGGGTTCGAACCCACGACCTCCCGTCCAAAGATTGGAGAAAAGGGGAAGAGACACTGGAGCTTCGGACCTACACTATCAGGCAGTTGGAAAAATTATATTCTGCTACAGTGCTTTATGCATACTTATTTCCTACCACTGCTGTTCAGTAACCTATAATCCAGTTTTTTTATTCTAATGGGGTCCTACCGATATACGAAGTTATCCCTGATTTCGCTACGTATTTACCTCCATTGAACGAGGTGGCGCTTCTTTGGGTAGTTACGGTTTCGGTTATATACAGTAAACTATATTGAGAGTACGCCGATTTTATGTTGAAAATAGCTGTGGATTAGGAAAAAACGTGGTCACATGTAAGATTTTTATGGCCTGAAATATATGTATTGGAATTTCATGTAACCCGGATGTAAACACAATGAATTAATTATGTCGAGACAAAGAAAAACGGCGATGTCCCTTACTGTTAGCTTTAAAATTTCTATTTATGCGCACATGTATCGACGGATATGTGGAATTACCTGTGTCTGATCAAATTATAATATAATTGCAAATATCAACAGATCAAAAGACAAAAGCTAACGCTTGGAAATAGCGGAAGTTTTCAATCAAATATGAAGTTTAAGAACGTTATTTTTTCAACCTACCGGTAAATCGCAACTTTCAATCAAAGACGGCCGACTGTTTTAAAGTTACTCATTATATTTTTTTTAAAAATAAAGCAGTGTTATTTACGTTATAAACATAAGAAAACTTGATGAGGTCAATTATATCTTAGTTTAATCATTTGAAATGTGTTAATTTTGATATTATTAATCTAACTTGTTCTTCAGATTTCAGTAATTTTCTTTCTTTTCTGAAGTATTTCTTTTCTTACAGTGTTAAAAATTACACGGTTGTGTAAAGCACTTTCTGTGCTGCAAGTATATCCAAAATGACATGTTTATTGTGTTGTGTATACATCCACCCCCAATATCTTACACCAGATGTGTCACAAGGCACGAGGGGCAGATAAGACCCCCACCAGGTGTAGGGGATGACTGGAGAAATGCCTCTAGGGGATGACTGGTTAATTGGCTGTAGGGCTCAACGAGTTAATGAAAATAGGATGAAAGAGCAAAAAATACACACACCAAAATAGGTTGCATATGTTGCCAACTCCCTACATGCCACACATTTAATTTCAATCATGACTAGTATAAAAAGCATTTATATCGTCGAATTGCTCCAATTACCACTTCACTTCCAGCACATTTACATTAAAAGCTTACACAAATTATCTGCAGCTCATCAATGACGAAAAAAAGACAACAAAAATAGCGAAATTAATCGCAACACGCCAGTATTACGGGACGATCTGTCGAGATTAAGTACCAACTTATTTTACCCCACCCATAAAGTTTCTTGAGAAACTGTTCCGACTTTAACAGTTTTACTCTATCATACATAATTTCATTCTTTGCTTTAGCTGTACTGCTGGTCTGCATCAGTTTCCTACGTTGATTATAGAGCGGACATTGAAATTCCTTTAAGAACACAGGGATAAATCTCGATATGTTATCTGATCGTCGTTTTTCTCAACAAACCGGAACTACCCAATACCTAAGGGAAATCACTCTAAACTAACTTCGCAAGGGAGATAACTGTGGATATCGGTAGGACCCCATTGGACCATTTTATGCATACCCACTTTCGTGCGTGCGCAAACTGGCTTTAAATGATTGGCGAAAAAGGGATGTGAGGATTGAACTTGTGACAGACGGTTTCAGGCGGTTGTGTCGACAAAGCGATATTCTGCAAATGTGCTTTATGTTTACACATTTCCTACCACTGCTGTTCAGTCGGTCTTTGTTTCGATTTGCTCGCGAAACCTATTAATCGCAGCCATTGTTTTATACTTGAATAATAATAAATGCATCGATTATTCTTTTATCTTTCGACATTGTCATAGATTATACATTTTCCATAAACAATTAAATCTTTGAGACGCTTTGGAGTTTTGATTATGCCGTGAATGATGCACACACAATTCCCCACCCACTTTTGAAACCTTGTTGTGTACGACGAATCTGCGCGGTATAGGATTCTCCTTGGTGTATTTCCCTCTAAATTATGCTCTGAACAAAGTCGATCATTCTTCAGATTGCAAGTGGAAATTTGGCTCATTGTTTTAAGTCGACTTATCTACAATTTTCTTAGTTTATCGTCAGTTGGAAATCTGTGAAAAGTGGCGTCCTTCTGTCAACTCTCCCCTGTAATTGCTACACACACACAACAATAATGTCTCTTTTTTTAGTCGAGTTTAACACCTTTTCTGCCATCGTTGACATTTTTGATTTGCTCTCCACCGGAAATGAAATGCGAACCTCCACGCTAAAGAGCGTTTAAGGGAGGCAATTATTCAGGGGAGATAACTGGGGTTATTAAACAGGACTATAACAGCACCGAATTTGCACAAAGGTCATTAACAGTCACACCTCTAGGGCATGACCGCAATAAAAACAACTGACGGTCACACATTGACTTTCAGGTTTTGTTGAGTGGCCGCTTATTACATGTTGATTAATGAAAGATTTGTCAGTTTAAGATGACCGCTGATTGGACAACAATTAAAGAACAAAGTTAATTACGATTAATTTTAGTCAATCATTGATACGAGGGAACTTGTAAGTAACAAACACTTCACAGTTGTGTCTTAGGTCAACAGTTTGTCAAATAAGATAAATATATAGAATCCGATTCTGATGAAAATTCAGTCTCTCCAAACAAGCCAAACTGTAATAGCTTTCCAATGCGTAAATTGCAACCGTTTTGTACAGCAAGAATGCACGCTTTCCAGTGCGATAGATGCAATGCCTGGCAGCAATTATCTCACTAATATTTGAATATATAATGCATATATGGTTCGACTATTCCCAATACGAGAATGTAGTGGTACGGCTTTTCCCGCACCCGACATATACAAGACCATGCTTCCCAATTTTTATGTCAATTCGTATATTATGTGATAACCATCAGAGATGAAATTCACAAAACAAGATTGTGTCAACTATGTTTTGACATTGTTATGTCTGCATTTCTATATTTGTTATATTATGTCAATTAGAAAGAGGAGAAAACAATGTTTATATCAACATAAAACAAGGTTTAGGATAGGACATTTAAATTGAATTTCCTTTACAAAAGAAGAAATGTAATTTACCACTAGGATTTCATCTGCTGAAAATTTGTAATGACTAATTTTTGTCTACACAGGGAGACTGTATTGAGAGAAATCTTAATACATGTAGTTACATATAATGCAATATTATTTTTATAATTATTGTGTATTTTATAAATTTTCAATTAAAATGCATGTACATGATAGTATTCTGAAACAAAATGACATCATATAGATGGATTTTCAAACAAAATATTGCATCTGAAAAATTAAGTCTGTTTTCAGTGTGTCTAGCTTAAGATATGTCCACACTTTTCAAACAAAATCATATCTCTAACTGAAGAAATTCACTTAAGTAAAGAATGTTCCCCATTAGATCAGGTTAAACATCTTTTGTTTAAAAAATGCATTTCTACTGAGATCATGTCCACTTAAATGGTCTCCGACAATTTGCCTTTAGTTGACACAATGCTCTATATGTAAGGTAGCAAAGCGGTTGCATTTCCGTATTTGGAAAATGTAAACTAAATATAGACAGAGCTAGGTTTTGTAAGATTCTCCCCGAATGGCGTTACAAACAACTCTCCTTCGCGTTTGATGCGGTCTTCTTCGTCGTCCAATTTAATGGCACTTAATGTCCGTGTACTAAGCCTTTCTATCGCGTATTATAAGTTCCGGACGATTCCCTGATACATGCGCTCTTCTTTCTCTAAGAAAGTCTTTCAGTTCACGCACTGATAATTTTGAAAATTTGCACAGAACACCGATTTCATTGTTTTCAGACGCCATCTTGTTTGTTTTTTGCTCACCGGAAGTTGTACGCAAAACGAACGATAACTCTTCAAAGGGAGATAACAAGGGTTATTAAACAGGACTATATGCAGTATGTTCTCCTAATTTGATAATTTCACACTTTCCGTTTTTCGCACGTGCCCCTCCTGGGTTCAAAAGATTGGCAAAAAGGGGGTGGGAGGCTGGAGCTTGGGACCGACACTACCAGGCAGTTGTGTTGAAAAAGCGATATCCTGCAACAGTACTTAACGCATACACTTTTTCTGCCTCTGCTGTTCAGCCCCCTATATGGAGTATTTTGTGCTAATATTACCATATTTCCTTTTTTCGAGAATGCGCAACCTGGGTTAAACAAATTGGCAAAAAAGGGAAATGAGACAGGAGCTTTGGACCTACACTGTCAGACTATTGTGTCGGAAAAGTGATATTCTGCAGCAGTGCTTTACGTGTACTCTTTATCCTAGCACTGCCGTTGAGTCCCTGTTATCAAGTATATTTATCCTAATTTGACAAATTTAGGCATTTCCTATTTTGCGTGTAAGCAACCTGGGTTGAAATTATTGTCAAAAGGGTGATGGGAGGCCGGAGCTTGGGACCTACACTATCACGCGGTTGTATAAATGAATATTCTTAACAGTGCTTTACGCGTACACGTCCTACAAACTGCTGTTCAGTCCCCTATATACAGTATGTTATCCTTATCCGACCATTTTACGCCTTCCCTCCTTTGCGCGTGCGCAACCTGTGTAAAAAAGGGATTGGCGAAAAAGGAATGGGAGGCTGAAGCTTGGGAACTATTCTATCAGGCGGTTGTGTCGGAAATGCGATATTCTGCAACAGCGCTTTATGCATACACATTTTCTACCACTGCTATTCAGTCCCCTGTGTACAGTATGTTATCCTAATTTGACCATTTACGCATTCCCTCTTATGTGCGTGTAAATCCGGGTTTCAAAAGATTGGCAAAAAGGGGACAGGCACCTGGAGTTTTACGCGTACATTTTTGCTACCACTTCTGTTCAGTCCGCTATATGCAGTATGTTATCATAATTTGAACATTGTACGCAGCCCATCTTTCTAGCGTGTGCAATGTGTGTTCAACAGATTGGCAAAAAGGGAAAGAGCTGCTGGAGCTTGGTACCTACACGGTTGTGTTGGAAAAATAATATTCTGCAACATGGTCATGCAAGAACTTGGTATTGGCACATAGTATGGACACCATGGATATGGGAAATTGTTTACTTTTTGCAATAGATCGCGCCTAGCCATTGCTGGAAGTTTTTACCCAAGTCATTTTTCTCATTTTAACCCTAAGGGAGCTCACAATGGGCTTTATATATGGATATTTTTCTTTTCTTATAAAAGATGCCTGTTTGAAACTTGTACTGGTGCCAAGAGCCCAATTCAGCATGAAAACACTTCAAGCAATTAAACATACATTAATGAGTGTCTGCTTTTATATCGTACACATGTAGGTGTATGAAAAAAGGCGTTTTCGTGAAATATCTCCATTTACCATTTTAAGTTTGTTTGAGAAAATTTTCATTTGTCATCATTTACTTCTGCTCTATTGTTCAGCAAATACATGATAGGCATGCAAGAACTTGGAAATACGGGACATTGTGCAGCAAATACATGATGGACATGCGAAGATTTGGTATTAACACATGACCCGGACGCCATAGATACAGGAAATTGATTCCTTTTCACGATAACTCGCGCCCTATGAGCGCTGGGGCTCACAATGAGATTTATATAGGGTTTGTTTGTTGATTTTGCTTATAAAAGATGCCTGTTTGAAGCCTGTACTGGTGCTACTAGCCCAAATTCAGCATCAAAACACTCCAAGCAACCCAACATACATTATTTGGGTGTCTGCTGTTATAGCGGATATGAAAAAAAGGTGTTTTTGTGAAACATTTATTTTTTCCCATTATAAGTCTATGTGAAAAACATTGCGTTTTTCATCATTTGCTTCTGCGTGATTGCACAACAAGTACAAGATGGGCATTCAAAACCTTGGTATTGACACGTGGTCCAGACCCCATAGATACAGGAAATTGTTTCCTTTTCGAGATAGCTCTCGTCAAACGAGCTCTAAAAGCACTGATTACGCGAGTAACGTTTCCCCTGTAACCATATGGGAGCTAACAATGGGCTTTACATAGGGCTTTTTTCGCTTATAAAAGACGCCTGTTTGAAGCCTGTACTGGTGCAACTAGCACAAATTCAGCATCAAAACACTCGAAGCAACCTAACATGCATTATTTTGGTGTCTGATATTATATCGGATATGAAAAAGTTGCTATTGTGTAACATTGAATATTTTTCCATTGCAAGTCTATGGGAGAAAAATCGTTTTTGTCATCATTTGCTTCTGCAAATACATTATGAGCATGCGAAAACTTGGTATTGGGCCATTGGCACGTAGTATGGGCCTCAAGGATACGGGTTATGTGAGTCATTTTCCCCATTATAACGCGATGGGAGCTCTCAATGAGCTTTAGATAAGAGTTGTTGTTGTTTTGTTAGAAAATAGGTCCGTTTGAAGTTTGTACTGGTGCTACTAGCCCAAATTTAGCATCAAAACACAACAAGCAACCCAACATATTATGTGGGTGCCTGCTTTGATATCGTGCGCATGTAGACATATGAAAAAAGGGCTTTTGTGAAAAATCTGCATTTCCCAATACAAGTCTATGGAAGAAAAATCGCTTTTGTCATCGTTTGCTTCTGTGTGATTACTCAGCAAATGCATGATGGGAAATGGTCAAATGGTCCCCTTTTCACCAATTTTTTTAACCGCACGCATGAAAAAAAAGGAATGTGTAAAATTTTCAAATTAGGATAACATACTGCATATAGGGGACTGGATACCGTGAACACTTTGCAAACTTGACTGATCAGAGATGTACCTCTCAATTTGTCCACATTATTGTGTTAGCAATTTCGTGAAAAGGAATTACATAAATCTCGACTCGTAAAATAAACTGTATCTATTAATGTGTTAATGAGAAATGTATAACCAGGTATAAGCATCTGGGCATTTTTCTATTAATAAGTATGAAACATAATTTATAAAAATCAGTTTTGAACTTTCAACATTCGAAATGTTTTATGGGAAAACAAATTAAAACTTCAATATTTATAACATACACAATGAGCATGGTCAAACAAGGGTCATTTTATTCTAGCATTGCTGTAAAAAACAAACTTTTAAATGGAATAATTTAAGACAAATACAAACTATATGCTTTATGGAGTTTGATGTTGCTAACGATTACCTGTTTCGCTTTGAACACTAATTAAGAAAAGTAGCAATGGTAATTAATATATGCGGAACATATATCTATTTTATACATACTTCCTGCATATTGTTAAACAAGAAAGAAATATTAAGTTTTCAGTCGAATGGTCGTAATTGTCGTTGCCTTAAAGCAAATTTCTATCAAGAAGAGTTCAATATAAATTATGATCGTGCATAACAAAAACATAATTGTACCGAGGGAAAAAAGAAAACAATCAACTCGCCTTAGTGGATAATTATGTTAAATGCCCGCAATTAACCAATATTAGTCAGAAAACGTTTTTCCTTTCTCGCGAATTCAAACTGTGACCCAAACAGTCGTTGTTAAAAATATTTCATAATAATTAGTTGACAAACAACATATACCTTAAAAGAAAGGGACACATTAGAACAAATAAATGACTGAGACCGCGTGTTTGATAGTGTCGGCATTTCATCTAATTAGGAAAACATCAAATATTATCAATTATTCTTTAATTCTCGATCATAAGGGCAATTAGGTACGTAATTGACATTAAGTGTGAAAGTGTTTTCAGACTTTTGATAGAGTTTGTATATAAATGGTAAATCCCCGATTTCACAACCATATGCACTCGTTCATTTATAACACACAGATATATGTAAATAGCATTTAGAAGTTATTTTTTAATTATAAGACTGAAGTAAGTATCGTGCCAACATGGAAACCGAGTATCTGTGCATCAGTTGTAGGAAGGAAGTGACGTCACGACAGCACGCGATTTGTTGTGACGGATGTGAACAATGGCAGCATAGGACATGTGGCACAGGTACTTATTGCCTTTACTTTGGATAGCAACTTCGTCATCCATAATGTCTTGGATTGTCTGTAATGATTGAATAACTTTAGCAACAAAGACAAAATGAACAGATCCCAAGCTATTATGTCAGCCCTTTGGTTGCTCTTAAAAACAGTAGTGCATGTCAAGGGCATAAGTTCGAACAATTTAATAGAATAATCTACAGTTTTTTTCATTTCTATAAAAAAAGAAAAAAAAAACTCGTTTTACACATTTGTTTCACTGGAAAAAAAATCGTACTTGCAGTGATTTGGTGCAATTATTGATACTAAATTATTGTGTGCATTTTTCTTTAATAAAAAAAAATAGATTTTTTCTCAAACTCAGCATAAATACCTGTCACTCTCACTTACCAATTAGAGCCTCTTTGAATTCAATTAAGATTTTGCTAGATCATAGACTGACTGATTTTGGTTCTCGTTTCTATTTCCCGTTCTGTAAATGTATATGGGGAAGTACATTGTGTAGTGTTAGATGTCTCACAGGTCACAGTACTTTTTCTATCATTTCTTCAAAGGAAATACTTTAACGCTAATAGCGCAAATATATACATTTTATTTTGTGGTTGTTGTTTTTTTTTGGTGTTGTTTTATAACTGGAATGGGATCTTTGTATCTTCAAAATTGTGATTGTATGTGAACTTAATTACATTTCAAAAATAGCAGTACACAAAAAAGGCAACTTCTGCATTCAACTCAAATCCACCTGGCAATTGAAACTGAATGAAAAATGTATTTACTTACATTAAAAATCAAACATATTTACCTCTCCCATGTCTGTTACAAATGTTTGTTTTTTAATAAACACAAATTAGAAGTCTTAACCATGTCCTATCCTTTCCAATAATTAGAAATAATTGTATGGACGACTAATAGCACTAGCAAACAGAAGACATGGTATTCACTTCAAGATTTTAAAAACATATGTATACATGATTTTTTATATAAATGCATCAATATATAAATGATAGCTAATAAAAGTGTGAAAATATTAAAATGCATTTTTAAAATTTCATTTCTTTTTGCTTGAACTTATGTACAGTACAATCAATGCATTCCTGTTTTTAGTATTTTTTAGTTTTAGATTCTTTATATTAATTTACGAACTTAATAATTTATGCGTTTTATTTTAGAAACTTTAGACACTCAAGCTGTTAAGAACATTGTACAGAAAACAAAGAAACTCAAGTTTAATGTCTTTTGCAGTTTAATACGCAAATTAATTACACAAAATAAGGTAATAATTTGTGTTTGTAATATGACAGTGGTCAACAAAATTTGAAATTCGTAAAATCAATGAATATTTATATTTCTACGGTATCTCTCCAGGTATCAGTCTCCTAGATTACCGGAGGATGTGTCGCGGTCAGATGACCCTGTTTTGGCAGTGTTTGGACTGTCGAGACACTGGGACTTCTCTGGACAAAGGCTTTATTGATCCACGCAAGGACACAGGGGCTGCAATTGACAAGGACTCTACCACCAGATTGCCACACCTGCCACCGCCATCATCACCTATCCGACGTCTTTCTAAGACAACTTTTACGACACGACCCGCCGACTGTGGATCGCAAACGGCCTCAACTACTATTACAAGGACAGCAACCACCACAACAACGATAGACGGCAAACGAAGCCTTCAGACCACCACCGCTGCCATGAATATTTTAAATGTCAACAAAATGCAAGGACTTCTAAAAACAAATGAGTAAGAAGAATTGTGTAAATCGATTAAATATATTGTTCCATTACTGGTCTTGATTAATACAAATGTGTTCAATTTCCTCGAAATTAAATCATAATTTCTTTTGTGCATCGGATAATACTCGTATTAACACAGACCGGAAGTAGAATTCTATTTGTTTTAATTCTTTTCAGGTCCGCAGTCCCCACTACTAACACAGACTTTCGTCTCGACCCAAGTCCATCAGCAGAAGATTCCAGTCATTTAGACCCATATGACATTTCTAGGACTGAGTTTGATCAGCGGCAAGGAAACAAGGTAGTTATTTTAGTTGTGTCAGTCTATTACTGCAATACGACAATATATATTTTATAATAAATATCACAATTTGGCAAGAATACAAAGAATCCCTTATTCAGATTTTGGAATGTACATAATGTGTATAAAACAGTTAAAGCTCAAAATTATGTTTGGTCCTTGTGCCTCCATAAATACGTTTAATCAATCATGCCGGCAATGCGCCAGAAATATACTTCAGATATAATTTTACATTTAATGAAATGTCCACAGTCACAACTCTCCGCAATGCGCCAGAAATTGACTTCAGATACAATTTTACATTTAATGAAATGTTCACAGTCACAACTCTCAGCAATGCGCCAGAAATTGACTTCAGATACAATTTTACATTTGATGAAATGTCCACAGTCACAACTCTCCTTATCTTAACAGGAAGGTGACGGCAATGATGATGAATACATTTTGAACGCCAGACCATTTCAGCATACTACGCATGACAACCGGCGTCCGATCCAGAAAGCAAGCGGCAAATTCTTTCTTGATTCAGCCAGTGATGACGAAGATGGCGTCGATCTTAACGACATTGATGTCGCTACGCCGTTATTCGGCATTCCATTGACGTATGAAGTTGTGGCTACGGGGAGTGCACGTGGAAGAGACCAGCTTGTCAGTAGTCATGGTTACACATACAACGTCAAGGTAACGTTCTGCTTGCTGAATATGAAAATTCATATAACTGTTTTCCATTTTCTGCTCAAAGTCGGCAGCTTTTGAAAATGAGAGACGAGGTACTTACTATTTATCCTGTACTATTGTAACATAGTTTCATATTCGATGCATTTTATTTATCTAACTTACGAGTTCAAATTAACAAACCGCGTAAAAGTCCTAGGTTTTAATATTCAGCCAACGCAAAGGACATGTTGACATAGACTTCTTTCATTTATATATTATCATGCTTAAAACCGTATGCATATTAATGTTTTCGTCTAAAAATAATTGCTCTAATTTATTACATTCCGTACACCTGTAAAAGTAACCACTTTTCCTCTTGTACTGTGAAAGAACCTGATTCATGTAATGTTTAATAAAATTACACAAATGTATTCCCTTAAACGCAGCAACGTCGGGGCGACAAAACCTATTGGCGGTGCACCAAGAGAAACAGGAACTTCATGTGCTCAGCATCTGTCTCACAGAAGGGCTCAGAGTTCACACCGGGTTGTCTAAACCACTCCCACTTACCCGCTTTCGCAGTACTGATCAAACTCCGCTTGATAATGAAGGTAACTTTAAACCGCCCGAAAATAATAGTTTAGAACTAAATGTGCATTTCCTGCAATTTCTTTAAATTGTTTGGTTAAATGCGATTAAATCATAGTTTGCACTTTAATTTGTTGTAAAAAATGAATCGAAACTTTGCTGAACCACAATAAATAATGGACTATAATATTGCATCAAAAGACCGTTGTCTATGGTTAGGAGAACCAGAAGCGTCGTGACTCTTTGACAACATTTAAGCCGTTTTTTTATATATATATATTTTAAGTGTCCCAGAAACATTCGTGTTAGGTTGTCGTATCCTTCTTCTTTCTAAATATGCCTTGTTCTGAACGTGAACGTGAAACGCTTCAACTTGTAATCAAAGAGACAAATCTTCAGCAAACATACAATGTATAGCAAAGTTAGTATGCCTATCAAAAAGATGTAACCATGCAAACATTAAGTAAGGATGTCGTTTCAAATATAGAAATGAAAAACAAAACTACATAGCAGGGGCGTATATTGGTTCAAAACAATGTGCAGGAACTGCAAACCGTGGGAAATCGGTACATTTTCCCCAAGTAAAAGTAAAATAAAGCACGGTTGTAGATGCATTTACTTGTTTGTTTTTTATGTCTCAATGGTAGACTCATGCCCCATATGTGATGAAATTGATACCTAGTAAGATGTGGATATAATACTTCCAGTTAAAGCGGGAGGCCATCTTGCAGCTAAACCAGCCCGCACCAGTCCCGGTCGATCACGTGATTGAGGAGATGGCACCACGTGGTACCCGGCCTTATTTCTGGGACCAGCGTCAGAACCTTATCCGGGCAGTTAACAGACACAGACGTGCCAGGTAATAGAAACGCTTTTTTAACGTTTAATGTGGTAACCAACATATCAAATTAATGTATCAATACCTTTCGACTGATTTTGGGAATTTGGGCATAATTTCTACATAATCTCATACTTTAGTGTAAGTGAAGACGATTTTGAACACAAATTATATTGTTAGACAGTGCAAATCGATAAAAAGTTCATGTATTCCATATCTATAAATAAGCACGATACTGATCCCTGCTAAAAATAGATGTCGATGTCAGAGCGGATTATCCGGATGACGATGTAACGTAAGTTAGCTGTCACGTGATTTTATTTGCTTGAAATAGCTCTCTCTGCCGCGTGGCCCAGATAGGAAATACCCGTTTGCAATGAAGAATGGGGATTTATGTTTCACTGTTCACGCTGAATTACTTTTTTTGGTTATTTGAGCAAAAGGTTTATGCCCAAACTGTTGGATACCACCTTTTATGCATCAGAAGCCCCTAGTGACAGATTGTACAATAAATTAAAATAGAAAGAAAGTCCCAGCCAGGGCAAGAAGTTTTACGTAGGAAGATGTACGAAATGTTACTTGCGGGTTCGTTTCCATTGTGTTAGTTAGCTAACTTATTTGACCTCCCCAACGGACCCTTATCAAAGACGTTTGGTTTTGTCAAATAGAAAATATAATTCATAATGTGATGTCTGTTTACTCAGTCTGAATGTTGTTCTGTTCTCTTTTAATGCATTTTTTTTCATTTCAGAATTCTTGCGGACGCTTCCAAGCAGAAATGAGGCAGGAAGATCAAGAATACGGAACCTTCGACTATTCGTCTGTTGTGGAAACGAAATTGCATCTTCGTGACATTCTGGACTCCTATCATTTGGTGTTTTTTAACTCTCAGCCTTAGATTGGTCAGGCTTAGGCAAACAATTTAGATCTCCCGCAGATGCATACCAATCGCCGCAGATTTCTAAAATATCTGCCGAATCTGGAGCAATAGGTCGCATTACCATCGCATATAGTTGATAGCAAAAAAATTATACTTATTAATAATGAATGCAGTACGACAAGAACTACCACCGATTGTGTTTATAAATTGGATGACTTTTTAAGAAACAAGTGCCATAACATAAGCGGTCACTCTTTAAACACAAGCTTATTTACAATGCGTCAAATGTTTTAATGAATTGCTGATTTATTGATTGAAACAGATATACTTTTTTACGTTAAATTAAGGTCCGGTAACTTCACATGCCTTGTTTTATGAGAGTTTTATAAGTAATCAACTGATTATATTATGACGGTCTATATTATAAGCAATAATTCATAATTCATTAGTGTGTCAGTTTCCCTTCACATATTCAATTCAATATAAAATTTAATGTGATTTTTTTTGTATAATGTCCTTACAAATCAAGCCACAGCAAAACGGAAGAAAAATCTAGTGAAAAAATGATATAAACATAAAATTTTGCTGATATGAATATATATCAAATTACGAGTAGAACTAGAATTAGTTTTCCTTATGAAATAGTTTAAATTTGCCGTTTTGTCTTAATAAGTCTCATTTCCCTCAGAAGCTTGTACATACAAATGTAATTTTAATCCAATTTCACATGCTCAGTTAGTATTTTTTCGATTCACAGTACAGAGTTGCTACATGTATTTTACTTATTCATTTCTTTTTTCCACACAAGTCAATTAATGTGATTGTGTGCATTCCTTGTTATTGTTGTTGCTGTATAAATAAGTTATTCTTAACCCTTTGCCTGCTAATCACAACTGGTTCAGACAAGCAAATAGTGTAGATCCAGAACAGCCAGCCCCCGGTAGAGACCTGCATTATTTGCTGCTTAGTCTCCACAAATACTCATTATCACCACGAAATGAATTTCGCAGATAATTAACAATAAGTCGGAAGCAGGCTTTGGGTTAAATTTGTTGTCAGAATGTATAAAAAATAAATACAAGAAATATTGTTTGTTTGTAAAATGATGTGTCCTACAGACACTGTATGCACTTATCTAAGTAATAAAAAGCACGTTGTGCACAAAAGCCACAAAATAAAATTTGCCAATTCATTATTTGTTGTTTTAATTAGACCATTAGGTGTTGTAACCAATGTTTAATGTAACATGTAAAGTTAATTACACTCTTTACTTACAATCTACGATGCGTTGTCTTCTTGCATTTAATTAAATACAAAATTAAATACATATTCTTATTAATCAGATGGGTTGATTCTGACCTAGACTTAGTGTATTGATCCACGGGCCCACATTCCTCGGCCGCAATAAAGAGCCAATATGAGAAGTCCAAATGAGTAACTAAACTTTTCAAATAATAAGTCAAATAATTTTTTTGAGCATTGCCTTTCGATGTCCACCCCCCCCCCCCCCCCCACCCCCTCCCCACACACACACACACAGACACACACACACACACTTTTTGGGTTCGTTGAGTCAAGGGACGAATGCCATTTTTAAAATATATCGCTTATATCAATAAAACATTAACATGTACTCATAACCAATTTAAGTTACGTACTTACTCACATAAATTACCACTCGTATATCAAAAATTAACACTGACCTTAAGTTCTTTTTCAGCCAGGATTTCTTATCGATATTTGTCTTTCTATTTTATGTTTTTCTTTGTGATAAGCGGTTTGTAATTTCGGCCCTGGAGCTGACGACGATAAGCGAATATTTTTGACCGAAAAAAACTTGATAAAGAATGGAAGTACGCGTCAATGGAGGTGGACATCCCTTCTGAAGCATCCATAAACATGTCCTTCAAGAATGCTGAAATAAAAACTGAGCTCGATCGGGCCAAGAAAGTTTATAGGTGAGGGAGTAAACGTCGGTCACTTTCATTTCAATGTAACAATGTTAAAGGTTTTGGCAGTATCTTTCAGGCTAATACATTCTGTGTCGATTGAAATTAGTATAATCTTATTTTATCGTCCTGTGTCCATATCATTTTAAATGGGTGAATTTTTCATAAATGTCTATCTTGAAGTGCTGGCTATTTTTAGTTTACAGCACAGTATATTGTATCTTTTCATTTATGCTGTTTTTAAGGTTACACACCCTGGGTGTAACACCCATAAATGTCTGTATACACTAGCGGGTGTATAGACTTTAGCGACACTGCTTGAAACTTCCATTTGTAATTGAATATTGTTTATTCCACTTATTTTATCAAATATACAAAGTAAAATTACAAATCAACAAATTAACATTTTGTAAATTAAGGTAATATTAATTATCATAATATTGGTTTAATTGAAGAAGAAAAACAGATTCCCATTATGGAAATGTTTTTGTGCTTTGTAAATAGTAACATAGGAAGATCTACTGTATATTCATACATGTATGCATTGTCTGCTCAAAGAAGAAATGTTTTGTATATTTGTTCAATAACTGTTATGATGTATTCAAAAGCAAAACTATTTTTCTCACGTAACACTTTTTACTGATTCTACTTATCAACCTCTACTCTATTAAAACATAACTTAAAGATTTAACAACAATATCACTTAAATATTGACCATAGCCCTATGTTCCATGCAATCTGTATTTCTCATAGTTTAATTCTGAACAGAATATTTTCCTTAATTTTTTTTTATTTTTTTGCAGCACAGATTAAAGATTGTTTCCATGTTATGTTATAGGCACTAACAAGACCATTTAAGTTATTGCAGGCCGAAATCTGGAAATTTGTGCTGTATTAAACTCACCACTGTGTTTTTATTTTTCAGTCTATTTTACTGAATTATTTATCAAATGTAACAGCTTTTACAAAGTATTTTAAATATCAAAACTATATTTTGATAGTTTAAAAGGTAAAAAAAGATACAACCAAAAAAGTTACACTGTTCATTTTGTTTAAGGATGAGCAAATAACATTATTCATTTCTGTGTATTAATTCTTTGTGCATTCTAAAAATATGAATTGTAAGAGCTTACCAATGATGTATAGCTTTTATTTTTTGGAACACAGTTTAAGAAATTACAAAAAATGAAATTTAAACTTCTCTACAATTCATCTGAAAATCACTTGCAGTTGCGATCAAAGATGGCTGCCAAGTTAAGGGATCTTCACTAATGTGGAAACTAGCTATAAGCAATTACTTACCATGTACACACAAATTGTCTTTTTTTTCTCTACTGAATAGTAACTTCCACGTACTGTAAATGGTTGTGTGTTTTTATAAAGGGAGCAGAGGTTACTGTTGCATAAAGTACATTACATTTCTGGTGAAGAGTGAGGAATGAAAAGCCCTTAGTTACTTCAATTAATTTTAATTAGTGAGGAGTAAGTGTTTCCCAACTAAACCCATTTCACTGCATATTGATGACCATGATGTGTTGTGGAGATTAAACCAATATGAAAGACGCTTTCTCTTATTTTTTTCTTAGGTGGAGAACAGTTCATTTGTTCTCTATCACTGCGTTTGATAATATGGACCCCATGTAAAATATTATAGACTTTCAGAAAAATTGTTTTAGTGTGATTTCTTCATTTATGAACATTATTGAACAACACCTTTACATTTTTATTATAATTCAAAACAATGTTGATGTTATAATCTGAAATTAAAATAGTAGATAATAGTGGGTGGAAAGTCCACTTGCCCCCAAACATATGCCACTAGAAATTTTAGTTCCTGATTACAAATTAATAGTCAATTATTGATGTTAAAAAATGTTACACAAATTCCGTAAGAATACAATAATTGCAATTTACTTAATATACAAAAATTCAAAAAATGCTTTTTTTTCTATGCCACAGCTTTCTCTGTGTCAAGACAGTCCTGTTTTCTTATTAGCTGCAGTGTATTAGTTGAATTTTTTTATTGTTCCTATTGTCTGTCATTGAGCTGCCCCAAAAGCTCAACTGGTAGCACATTCAATCCACAAGTGCAGGGTCGATGTTTGAAATGTAAACTTTTCAAAATTTGGCCTTCTTAAAGAATCATGAAAATTCATGTTTTTTCATCAGTAGTTAACTTAATTTTTTATTTCATAAAACAATAGATGCATAAATGCAGTTGTGTAACAAATAAAATTCAGATATTGAAACTGATTGCCTTTCCTAATAAAGGGAGTATTTTTTTAATGAATTACATCTGTTACCCAAAACAATGAGTTGTACAAAAACAACTCACTTTGCTGCATCAATCCTATTTTTTGTCTTTGCAAACAAACAAAATAAACTATATAACAAAACCCAATTAAAGTACACTCTTATCATACACAGTATTATATGATAATGTTGCTATGAAAACAGGGACATAAAGAAGAAATTAAGATGGGTAAGTATTTACTTCACAAATACATGTTCTCAAGTGACATTGTATACACAAGCGTTTGTCTCTAAGCAATTCAAGGTCTAACAAAATGCAGAAAAAACACTCTTTCTTCTGTTGCAACTATTTGGAACATGTTGCTGGTCATTATTAAAAATGCCAACTTTGTTGCTAATCTGCTGGGCTATGTTAATTAAATAGTTGTAATTTAGTTAATAATATCTTTATATAAATTACCTATAAACATTTAAAGCAATTGCCACATGTGTAATAATGTGAGAAAGATACCAGTAATGGTCATTTTAGTGAACCAGATGAATATATAGCATTTGCTCCATGTTTTTACTTAAACATTATTTTATAATTGCACTTGAATAATTAAGAACAAACAAAACCTTCCATAATGATATAGAACCTGCACATTGAACCTGTGTGGAATTTAAGAAAAAAGATGACAACAATTTACCATGCAGCTTTTATGGAAATTCTAGCATTTGTGGATAGCATAACTTTGTGAAGCTTGGTACAAAATGACTTAAAATATTGTGGACATTATTATGTAAACCTCGGTCACTTTCATTTTCATTAATTATTTTATGGACGTCCATTTTACTGAATTTACAACAAGGACCTGTTACTAATGTATGCATGGCTGCAGACAGCTTGAGAAAGGGTTAATGATAATGCCGGTGCTACAAGATTTCTTTTACTTACTTTTGTTGCTGTTGGCTTAGGATCCAACTGACACCCTGAACCATTAAATTCCTTAAGAGCTCAGAAATATTTCATGAAATGCATTTTGTCTTACCTCTTCAGAATTTTTCTTTATTTTTACTTCAGACTTGCAGTGGATGCTGTTAGGAAACTGGATGAGGGTTTGAAAAAGAAAAAGGCCTATAGGGAAGTTTTTCATCAAGATGCTGTGGGACTTAGATACAAGTAAGGATTATCAGTAGTGTGTTGAAACTTGATTACAGAAGACACACGGATCAAACCCAAGGTTTTAACACAGTGAGAATCATAGCAGTGGAAGGGGTGTAGCGCCTAGATCTTTGTTCTAGCCATTATAACTGGCCTGTAGCTGCCTGTACACAGAAAATGCAGCTGCATATACATTACCCGAAAAGAATGAAAACAATAAAAGATTAAATCTGCAATAAAAATATTACCCTAGTAAGGGTAAGGTGTATGTTGATTGTGATCAGCTAGTACAGTGTACCCCTATTTTCACCATGAAAATTATGTAAAATTGCACAATCAATTTAGTGACTTCCCTTTAGCTCTGTTTATTTGGTATAGGACAAGTTTTGTACTCTTATATCTCAAATCAGAATTTCTAAGATAAGTCAATCACTAGGACAATCACACCTTATCTGATGGTGTGATATTTACAAAATTGCAACTTTTTATCAACTTAACTTTTCATGTTGCATTAGATTTACAATGGTTACTGAATTGAACTGACAGACATTTATATTTGTTGGTAGAAAGATGTACTAGTCACTACATCTGAAAGTTTTTTTAGTCATGGGACTTACTGACATACATCCAAGAGGCACTTTGTGACTAAATCTTGGTTTGTCTATTTGCCATATATCAGTTTTACCTTGTCCACTTGAACCGCTTGTCTATTACAATTACTCAGAATGGCTAAAAGGCAGTCTTTGTTTTCTCTGTGTCATGACATTTTGCTTAAAGAGATGGTATTAAAGATTACACCTTTATAAAAAAAAAAGTGATATTTTTAATAAATAAATAGTATGTATCAAATTTGATGTACGTGTTCATAAGCAGAAAATTGGCACTTGTGAATGGGTTGCTTCTTAATTGGAAATAAAGAAGTACATGTATGTCATTATTTATTGTAATGCTTGTTTAAATATTTAAATGTCTGTAACGACTTGCAATCAAATTATATCTTGATACCAAAACCTCTTCAGAAGCCCCCATGTACAAACTAGAAACACTAAATTTTCCTGGAGGACCTAGGCGTCATACATATACATGTATATCATATCAGGCCTGGCTATGTCCCTGTATAAGGCAGTTAAACAACTACATGTTGTCTGTCTGTTGTCTGGATATCATGGCTTCCTGGTGTTATGGAAAGCACTCATGGCATGTTTCCACATTAAAGGTTGCACTAAGTTTGTTTTAAATGGATGCTGTCTCTTGATTCCATAACGGTCTTTTGGGGCATGTTCAACTAAACAAAAAATTGATCACATTTTAAGTTTTTTAATCGCATCAGAAAAAGGCCAAACAGCCATGTAAATATTTACATCTTGCAGACATAAGCAGAATTTTATGCTAAATTTAAATATGACTACTTTTAGCCTTCTCCAACTGAATTGATCAGTCTTAGACATGTAGTGTACAGCCAGAACAGCTAGCTGCTGCTCTCATCTCTAGTAATATATCATGTTACTGGTGGTGTTATTGTTAGCAAATATATATGATTGTATTTTGTAAGTAAATAAATGTAATAAAATTGGTACAGCTTTCCTTATTTAGTCTCAGTTTGTTCTAACACTGGTATACCCATTATATTGTGACTTGATGTGGTAACAGGCCATGTAATTACTGGGTCATCTTCTTGCTGATGTAAATGTTTAAGGCAGCTCTATTAATACTTTAAATGCATACAAGAAAGATAGCTGATGAGATGTTAAAACCAACTTTAGTTAAGTTTACCTTTATTTGTGAAACCTTTACAGATTGCGTGAGTACTGTGAGAGGCTACTGTTTTATAACCCACTGTACTATGGAAACAAGGCAGAAGAGGTGCTATGGAGGAAGGTCTTCTATGATATCATACAACTCATAAAGAAAAATAGAAGGGTAAGCAAATAGCAACTGAAAACATGTAAACATAGTTTACCCTTTTGGATAAATAACAAGTATGTGTTTATTGGAACTGCTTTCAGAAAGAAAGATACAATAAAAAAAACATTATCCTGGCTCTAATGCGAATAACAATTACTTTGTTAACTCGACTTGAAGGGGACCACCATAAATACATTAACATATTGGTAAGACAAGTTACGAAATGTACAGATATTTTGCCATTTTTACTTGCGATTTGTAACAAGAATATGGGTAATTGGTAAATATATAAATCTCTCATCAAGCCTATTATGATGCACAATAATCTTAATTAATTTTTCACACCGTCATGAGCAAATGATTCCATCACTGTGAAGCGACTAATCAATCTTAATTAAGTTAACAGGAAAGTAAGTTTGAGAAATGACAAACAAAACAATGTATGAACATCAGGATATCAACAGAAAATAATATTAAATATTGAGAGGTAAAAGTTGGGACTGCGAGTTCACATCTACATATACAAGGAATCTCACTTATCCTACGCTGAGATAAGTTGCACTGTATTTTGATAGCAAAATTCAATAATTGAAAAATATGGATAACAGACAGATTTGAAATCTCAATTAAGTGGATATCCTTAACATTGAAGTTATAATAAAATTGTCTAATAAAAACAAGCCCAATCCCAATTACCCACTATCAAATTCCAGTGCCACATACAAAATGATTTGCAGTAATAAGGTTGCACATTTATTTTACAAAAATCAGTATTGTATACATAAGGTGGAAACCAATGAAAGGTAAAGGTTTTTATTCTTTAACTTTGTCTCTTTTTGACAATACTCATATGGATTGATTTGAAACTCTTTTATCGTATTTTAATTTGTTCAACATGTCAATCTACTGCTAGTTGCATCATTAACCTTTTTACTTTTAAAAACCTTACTTAGTTAGGTACAAAGGGAAATATGGAAATATTGGAAAAAATAGATATTAGTTTACCTTGGCACCAATATACAAATATTATCCCCCTTGCAGCATGTTCGTGTGGGTAGTTCTCTGGAGACGGCCTACAGAACCCATCTGTCCTCTGCCTCTGGCTACTATTATCACTTGTTGTTCCGCCTTCAGAGGGATTTCAATCTTAACCTTGAGAACAAGATCGACTTCTGCCTGCTACCTGACAACAATCCAGGTTTGATTTTTTGTTTTTGTTTTTACACTTATCAACATTCTTGTTTGTCATTTTGTAATGATTTTACTACAGCCCTCTTTTGACTTGTTCTGTTCTGTGGTTGGTCAGTCTATTTACCAGGCTGAGTTTTTTTCTTTATTTTTCACTGTATATAATATAAAGTGCTGACTTTATGATGGCAGCCTTAAGCTGCTGACATATCACATATCACACCCAGTAGAAGTAGTATGAAAACAGTTCTGGATTATTCTTATAATCATGTGCAAGAAAAACAGAAACAATACCAGCTCATAATTTGCAAAGTAATACCTATTCTTTAGAAGCCTAATGTTAAGGTAATTTTTAAGACTAAAGATCAAAACCAGTCGTTATTGTTATTATCATTTACAAATATTAAATGTCTCAGAAGGGATCCTTGTCAATTGAGAAAATCATTACATATACAGATATATAATTAGTAATATGAATGCATGTATATGTATATATATATATATTGTTACCAGGGCGATATAACAAAACAGCTAAGAGGAAGGATGTGTCCCTATCTACACAAGACTGGGCTATGAAGGCTGTCCACAAATGTCTCATGTGTCTAGGAGATATAGGTAACAATATAAAAACTATATCCTTGTGTATTTATCACATTGAAAGACAATTTCAGCTGATTGTTTCATAGATAACTACATCCTTTTTACATTTGATGAGAAATTGTGGATATTGAATTTTGTAAGATAAAATAACATACATTACAAAGTTTTATAACTCAGTTATTTCTGCTGCAATTTTATTATGTTATATTCTAATTTTTGTATTGGGCTGAACCTGTCTGTATGTCATTTATCAAAGTATTGCTGCAGATGGACAAAGGAGACACACAAAAAAATCTTTTTGTTTAAATTTTGCTTTAAAAAAAACACTGGTAGTGGATTTATAAAACACACATGAAACACTTAAATAAAATTGCTTTTCTTATACTTTGATAGTCATTGTTATTTCCTAAGCCTACCAAGCATGAATTTCTTTAACAGTTCTGCTTGGATCAAGATCTGCATTATTGCTTTAGGTCTGTGAAACCTTTGGGATGCAAATAAGGTTACATATTGCAATGAAGGTCAATTAATACAGCATATACAACGTTCTGAAAAAACAACAACATACGAAACAAAAAGATAAAAAGTTTGGCATATATCCAAGTTTCATTTAACATTCATATTACATGAAGTAATATATAAATCATTAGTAAAGTCAAGTAAGTTTTAAATGTTTCTAATAAAGAAGGCATTTAAAAGGTGGAAAATACAAAGTATGGTCTATGTTTCAAAAAAGAGCATCCATTTTAAGCAGTATCGTATTGTGGTAAATTGAAATATCAGGGCAACCCTAATTTGCAGATGTTTGCCAATATATCTAGGCACCTAAGGATTGAATGAGTATTGTCTTACAGCTCGGTACCAGCAGGACTTTGATTCAGGAATGAGTATGGCAATAGCTGAGAGATACTACCAAAAGGCTGTGATGATGTTCCCTGAAATAGGTACATCTCCCTTCTTTATTCAGCTGATAAAAATTTTGTTATAAACATAAATAATTAATTAGCACATTTGTTCATTTTGAAGGTACTGTCTGTCAATTTGTTGTCATTTTTTAACAGTAATCTGTGGTGCCCATTACCGAGTAGTAAGTAGTATGGTTACCACATGGATTGGAGTCCTGGTCGTGTCATGGACATAGTGTGGGAAGGTCTTAAAGCTGACCTGCAGTGTGCCATTGATTATTCCTAGACATTTATGTATGGTCTTCCTCCACCAAAATAGCTGATTGTCGCTATAATGACCATGATTGTGTCGCCATGATGTTTTTTAAAAAAAATCTATCTTTTCCTAGAGAGAGAAGTCCCATAAATTTCTTTTTCAACTTATTTTTATTACTTGAGCAATAGATTTCATCATGAAGAAGATATAAAAAAAAGTTTTACTGAACCTAACACAACAGTTAAAGTGGTATGTGGTTTCTTTCAATTTTCACAATTTTAAGATTCTTTTTTTTGAATGTATGAACAGGATCTTAAAAAGGAAAATTGCATTGTGGTTTGAATTTTTCTGCCCAGATGTTGTTTAAAAAACTAAAAATATTCAATTTAAATCCCTCAAGTTTTGCAGATTAAGTACAAATATCTGTCATTCTGGTAATGGAACACTTTTACAAATTACATTTACCAACAACTTTTGTGTGACAAGGGTCAGTAAAAATGTACCTCGATTACATATATCAGTGTACACGTATTTTACAGACACAGCTGTTTATTTCTATATGTTTTGCCCCCCTCCTAAAATTAAACTACTTGTGCTTGAAATGTTTTCTTGACAATGGGTAAGAATTGTTGAGTCATTGACTCTTGGTAATGATTTCTTTTCTATCCCAGGTTTACCTCACCTAGTAATTATTTCTCTGTCACAGGTATGCCTCACAACCAGCTAGGGACACTAGCTTCTTCAAGGTACTTCCATTGTGAGGCAGCTTACCATTACATTAGATGGTATGTTTCGATAACTTTTAGCCTAAAATCAATAACCTGTACGAAATAACTCTCTTGTAGCTACGTGCAAAGATTAATTAAACCATCTAGAGACAGAGCAGTGTATAGAGTAGAGCCGGACCATATAGGACCAAACAAGGAGCTGGTTCATTAGCATTTAAAATATTTGCATAAGCTATTTCAATTTTTGCTTCTTTTTTTTTTTAAATATTATAGACAAATCTTAGTAATGTCGCTCTGAAGATACAATAGCATCATCAAGCTTCTTCTTCAGTGTTAGAAATGAAGACTTAAAAACATGTGGTTAAACTTCTTTGTATTCGGCGCCATATGACCCGTTAAGTGTCGATGTGCCGTAAAACCCAAATAAATAAATAAATAAAAACATGTGGGGCACCTGTGGATGTGGTAGAGTCACCAACTTGTAACTCCTCTGACTGCTTAGTCTGTCACTCAACATTTGGGTTCTAGTCCTATTTAGGGCAACGGACTTAATTATGGGAAGGTCTTCCAGCTGACCTGTCATGCATTGGTGGACATCGCTATAATAATCATAATTGGTCACTGCAATGTATTTTAAGAACAAAAAATAAAAATTTACTGTTATAATATAATAGAAGCATACATTAATACTTTCAAAGGTCCACCCATTTTGTTCATTTGAGTATTTTGCATCAGCCCCAAGTAACTGTTTCAAACTTGACATAAATATTCTTTTTTATTTTACTGTCTCATCATTTACATATATACATATCTTTAGAAGGAAACTGTTAATTCTGACACATGGTCTTCTCCTTGCTCTTTTCTCTCTCATGTACCAAAAATGCATTAAAACATTTCAGGCCTCTCTTAGCTATTTTAATAAAAAATGGGCTTTGTTTTTCAATTTATATTATGATTTTCCATTTTTGGCAATTTTAAAGAAATTTAATAAAGATGTACACACTGTAAGGTTTAGAATGAGTCATTAGAAATCATCTCAATTCATGAACTGAAAAAACTAAATCATTCTATAACAGACTGATGTACCATATACAGAAGAAATCTTCAGCATTTATTCCTAAAATGTATGCAAGCTATTCTTACTATTACAGTTGAAAAACTGAAAATGTTACTAACATAAAAGATTCATGTTGCGTTTTTTGTGTTTTTTTAAAAGAATAAATCTGCATTTTCCATTTAATAAACACCCTGCTGGGAAGTGGGCAGGGAAGTTTTTGATTTGGTGGTTAGGGCAGATAAAGCCAACTGTGAGGTATTGTTGATTGGATCAATGTATCTAGTCATTAAATGCCTTGGTTACATGTGCCCCTCAAATAACTTGGCACTGGTTCTTGTGTCTGAGTAGTTGGAAACAAGGGATATATTACATGACATCCCAATGTGTTTATAACATTTACTCTTGGGCATACTTGTTAAAAAATCCATGCTGATTACTCCCAATAAAGAGCGAAAGAAATTCTTTGTAAGTTGATATATCACACAGTATAGTAATAGGGGCACAGTTCACACAAATCTGTATCTTACAAAGCAGATAAAATCACATTTATCTGAGCTTGATGTGAAAGGATCTATTTTTAGATTATGGTTGGCTACCTTGTATAAGGTCCCCTTAAAAGAGGGGCTTATCAGCTGACAGCTGCTCCAAATAAGGTCACTCCCATCAGTCAGCTAAGCAAATGTGGGTAGGGTTAATAAAATAGGAAAATAACCCCCTTTTCTTGCAACCATTAGAAATCTTGTTAAATAATAATTGCCCTCTAAAATACGATTTTTAGAAAAAATATATTTTATTCAGATTTTAATATAAGGTGTACCATTAAACAAAGCTCATAGTTTATTATCATAAATTATCACAGATATGATTTGCCATCAAATAACTGCTCAGTCCACTGCAACCTTGTTTAACGCTTGGTCAGGTTGAAAACTTGTTTATTATCGGCCGATCTGTTGTAAACATGTGTTTTTTCAGAGTTCTTTCATCTCCAGCATTAGCTGGATGATACTTTAATGACTGCTTTCTAGATAGCGCCAGTATGTTCAAATTAACCTTTACAGCCGGAGCTTCCTGATGTGGATCTACACTATTTGCACAAGCAGGTCAGTTGTTATTTAGCAGGATAAGGGTTAAGCTCTGATTAACCTAGACACTTCTGCATGTTGCAGTATGGCCTGTGAGTCACCATTTGAAGGGGCAGAGGGAAACCTGGACCGCTTGTTTGAGAAGAATCAGAAAAGATATCTTGATCTCAAACAGCTGGATACCAACAAACAGATGAATGACCCTGAGGAACAGTGGTAAGAGTCACATGTTGTTCTTGAAATGTTTTATAGGATGATGCAGGTGAGTGCAATTTTAGTAAAAAGATTGAATTATTTGAAGAAAAGATAAAATTTGAAAAAAAAAAACAGATGATGAGGGTGATGATAGTGATGATATGCTAGAAGAGGTGATGGTGATGATGAAGATGCTTTTGATAAAAGTGATAATATTGTTGATAACATGAATGAGCTGAATGTATTTATTACTTTATTACTGGTATTTTTATTTTTCTTATCCAGTTTTCTTCTGTTCCAGCTACAATGATCTAAAGGGATTCTTCATTCGCTTCCTTAATCTACTCAGAATATTCTTTGATGCAAAGCAGTAAGTAAACCATGAATTATTTCTGTTCAGCTATACCCAAACAAGACTTTCATAAAAATTTAAATACCTGATCTAATAGCTCAGCAATAGAGCGTCAGCTCCAGGATTGATCCCTGGCCTCTACATACCAGAGTAGTATAGAAGTATTTTAGCTCCCTTGCTAATGCTTAAGCCAATATAAGAATAGTTCCAAGACTAGTCTGCTCTTTGTCAGGATAATGTGTCTGAATGTGGTATACCAGCTGTTCATGGCATGCAATAAACAGTGAAGGCAGCACTATATATGCTTCACGTGGACTTCATCTCCAAGTGATTGAAAAACTGTGAGACAATAATCCAAACAAACAAAATAAATTGTTAACAAAAAGCAATTGCAAGTTGTTCATCAACAATAAGACAGCAATGCCTTCAAGTTCAAGAGAAACCATAAAGGAAGTCAGGACGCCACATACTATTCATAAAAATTCATAAAAAATGGTATTAGTATAACTCCTTTGCTAGCATTTAGGCTAATATAAGCAGAGTTGCATGACTGGTTGGCCCGTCATCAAGATAATGAGACTTTGTTTGGTGTTCTTGACATTTAACAGTTCACAATAAATGCAAAACTGTACCTGCTTCTAGTGAACAATTTTTTAATGTAACTGAAATGTTGGTAGTGGGAAATTTAACCCAAAAAAGCAAACAGATTTATATCTTTTTAACTGTAACTTTATTGTCATGACAATAGGGGAGACAACCATGAGATTCAGGAGTGTTGCCAAGCAACGCTACAGAGTTTCAACCACTGTATGTTCTACGAGCCTGTGTACTACTGTGATGATGTTTCAGAGGAGAATCTTCATTACATGGAGGATGATATAGTCTTCAAGATTGTCATCGCCTGCATGGCCACAATCTACATTCTCCAAAAGAGGGGTACAACAATAATTAGTGGATTACATTAATTTAAATACCTGCATTTTAAACTTTTTTCTATGACGCTCAATGCACTTTTTTTTAAGAAATATCAATTTGTTTTACATTTTGTTTTCATTTTCAGTTATTTCAAATTAACAAATCATTTGAAATTATGAAACACCAAGTATTTAACATTTAAAATTGGTTCAATCACCATCCTTTTAACAAAGAAAAGAGATGATCCCAGATCTGGTCCTAAATTGTAAGCCTGCTAAAGAAATTGTAACATTTAAAGGCATCTTATACTTTATGTTTCCATTCCAGTGTTGAGCTGTTAAAAATGTCATCCTATAATCCATCTGTTTTTCATTATGACAGTCTTTTACAAAACCTGGTGGACCGAGGTCCATGTCCACCAACATCTATCGGTCCATTAAATTTTACAAATTAAATGAACTGATGGTCCACCAGAATTTTCAGCCACAACATTTTCGAAATTCTTGATAATAAGAAAACATATATAATGCACAAAACTAAACAAACCTTTACAGCCTTTTACTGAACCCAACCACTAATAACATTTCGGTTAGCTTAACAACCTGTTACGGAGATAACGTAACAATTGACACTTTTATCAACACTTATACATACAACAGGCACACATCTGTTCTAATGTACAGCCTAGTGTTGTGTAGGTCAGACAGCAATTGTATAAACATTTAATATTCGTCAATACAAAATAAAATAATTAGTAAAACAGACAATGAAAAATTCAATGCATTTACATTATTTTTGAAATATCATCTTTAAAGTTTGCCATGTTTGGAACATGGATTTAAGGGAGACCTTATTTTGTAAAATGTACATTTCCAGTTTACTGTAAACATTGAAATTCTTGTTCTTTTGGCATTTTGACTGTGCAAAAGAGAGGGCTAAAAAGAAAAAAGACCCCTGACTGTCCTATCGCAAAATCCTAATTACAAAAGAAAGTGAAAGAGAATATTTCAAGAGTCACGTAAAAAAAAATTAAGCATTTTATAAATTGCAGGGCTCCCGCTGGGTTTTTTTAGGTCCGAGCGAACCAATGAGCCAAATTTGAAAATTATGCGCCACTTTTATATTTCATGAGCCATTTTTATGAGCCAAATTTACGCATCAATTTTGATGTTATTTTTGTAGTATGTATATGTATGTTTGTTTACACGCAATTCTTTTTATTTAAATATAGTTTTTGTACATTGAATTGAGAATGAAATTTTTACGTTTTATTTACATAAACATTAGTATATATTTTTATATTAATTGACAATCCGGTACTGTCCAATTAATGATCGCAACAAACATTTAGCTGGCTGCTTTATTATCGTCTCGCAAATTACACTAATCCTTCCCTGAGGCGATGTTTATTCGGCAGTTAATGAGTTATGTACACAACATGTCAACATAACAATGCCCTCAAGGTGAAGGACGCCGCGCAAGTTTGACTGGCTATCGAGTTTCTCCTTGCTGGCGTATCACAGTGCGCGTAGAAATGGTTACCAGTCTTGGCCGCTTAGCGATTCACAAAAAATAATGCCGATAAAATCGTGCGCCATAAGGATGCGCCAGTTTTGAAAAAAATGAGCCACTTTTTTTGTTTTTGCGCCAATGGCGCATTTGGCGCATGGCAGCGGGAGCCCTGAATTGAGATTTAAATGCATTTACTATGCTAAAATACTAGGTGAATTTTCTGGTAGTACTAGTGGTCTTAACATGTGTGTGTTATTGATAAGTAGTTCTAAATATGTTCAAATTGAAAAAAATTGTATACAAGTAACAAGATTTCAAAGTACCAGATAAATTGATTTATTTTCTGGTGGCTCCAGATGCTTAAGAGTCTGAGAGTTCAGGTATAGACAATGACACCAGCATGGAGATGTATAATGAATATGTCTTGTCTAAGCTGGTGTCACTTTGTAAATAAAAAATTAAAAGCATGATTGGAAATACTAGTTCGTTTTTGTGTCAAAAAGCCAAAATCCTACTGGTATATTAAAAGGTCCAGCATTTTTTAATTGTCTTTTATGAAGACTGTTATAAGGGTTGGAGTCCTTGTCATATTCATGTGATAGTTTTTTATCAGCTGACCAGCATTGTAGTTAACACAATGATCTTAATTGCATCTAAGTGATGAAGAAATATATTTCTGTCTGACCCAGCAGTATTTCAGATATGATGTTCTTGACATTTCCCAATGTGTCAGTAAACTTACTGGACTCTTAAACTTGATTCATGACTGTTAAAAACCTCTTTTCTAGGATCCAAGAAGGTGACTGCTACAACTGCTTTTCTGCTGGCACTGTTCTCCCACATTCTGAACCATGTGGTCATACGACTTCAGGGTGCATTGTATGAGAGGGAGAATCCCAACAAGATACTGCAGTCTAACAACTCACAGTTTGGAAATGGTACAGACACTTTCTTACATTGTTGGCATTGTGTATAAAATTACAATACTCAACTCCAGCTTCGACCTTTAATCGCAGCATCTAATTTGCAACTCCAACAGTTCCAAAATACATATTACTTGGCATCTTAACAATTTGGTGTTATTTAGCACAGAATTGTGTTAATGTGGGAAATGTGTTCTAATGTTATAATATTTAAGTAATTGTTTAACAACAGACACTTCAAACGTGTGACAAAAAAAGGTGGAAGGAAACTTAAGAGATGTAGGGACAGTAAACCGAACCAAAAACTCAGCAGACCATCAGCTTGAACATAACACAATTGTGTTTTATTTGTTTGGAAGGATAGAAAAGGGAAGGGAAATATAAGAGAAAATAAATAAATTAAATGTAGAACGTGAAAATGATTAAGGAGCAAATTTGAAATAAATGTTTCTATGGTTGAGTTTTATCCACCCACTAACATAACAGAAATATTACTAGACTGTTTGCTTAGTTTGATAATATGGGGTGACCAGTCAGATAAATGTATTTTCATAGGGTTGGGCTTGGGATAACCTGGTTGTATAAAAGTATGTTAGTAGGGTTGCTCATGGGGGTGACCTGGTCGTATAAATGTATGTTGATAGGGTTGGGCTTGGTGTGACCCATTCAGATAAATGTATGTTGAAAGGATTGGGCTGGGAGTGACCCGGTCAGATAAATATATGTTGATAGAGTTGGGCTTTGTGTGACCCAGTCAGATAAATGTATGTTGATAGGTTGGGCTTGGGGTGACCAGTCAGATAAATATATGTTGATAGGTTGGGCTTGGGGTGACCCAGTCAGATAAATGTATGTTGATAGGTTGGGCTTGGGGGTGACCCGGTCAGATAAATGTATGTTGATAGAGTTGGGCTTGGGGTGACCCAGTCAGATAAATGTATGTTGATAGGGTTGGGCTTGGGGTGACCCAGTCAGATAAATGTATGTTGATGTAGCATTGGGCTTGGGGTGACCCGGTCAGATAAATGTATGTTGATGTAGGGTTGGGCTTGGGGTGACCCGGTCAGATAAATGTATGTTGATAGAGTTGGGCTTGGGGTGACCCAGTCAGATAAATGTATGTTGATAGAGTTGGGCTTGGGGGTGACCCGGTCAGATAAATGTATGTTGATAGGTTGGGCTTGGGGTGACCCAGTCAGATAAATGTATGTTGATGTGTGGTTGGGCTTGGGGTGACCCAGTCAGATAAATGTATGTTGATGTAGGGTTGGGCTTGGGGTGACCCGGTCAGATAAATGTATGTTGATGTAGGGTTGGGCTTGGGGTTACCCAGTCAGATAAATGTATGTTGATGTAGGGTTGGGCTTGGGGTGACCCAGTCAGATAAATGTATGTTGATAGAGTTGGGCTTGGTGTGACCCAGTCAGATAAATGTATGTTGATAGAGTTGGGCTTGGGGTGACCCAGTCAGATAAATGTATGTTGATAGAGTTGGGCTTGGTGTGACCCAGTCAGATAAATGTATGTTGATAGAGTTGGGCTTGGTGTGACCCAGTCAGATAAATGTATGTTGATAGCGTTGGGCTTGGGGTGACCCAGTCAGATAAATGTATGTTGATAGAGTTGGGCTTGGTGTGACCCAGTCAGATAAATGTATGTTGATAGAGTTGGGCTTGGGGTGACCCAGTCAGATAAATGTATGTTGATAGAGTTGGGCTTGGTGTGACCCAGTCAGATAAATGTATGTTGATAGAGTTGGGCTTGGTGTGACCCAGTCAGATAAATGTATGTTGATAGAGTTGGGCTTGGTGTGACCCAGTCAGATAAATGTATGTTGATGTAGGGTTGGGCTTGGGGTTACCCAGTCAGATAAATGTATGTTGATGTAGGGTTGGGCTTGGGGTGACCCAGTCAGATAAATGTATGTTGATAGAGTTGGGCTTGGTGTGACCCAGTCAGATAAATGTATGTTGATAGAGTTGGGCTTGGTGTGACCCAGTCAGATAAATGTATGTTGATAGAGTTGGGCTTGGTGTGACCCAGTCAGATAAATGTATGTTGATAGAGTTGGACTTGGGGGTGATCCTGTCAGATAAATGTATGTTGATAGATTTTGGCTTGGGGGTGACCCAGTCAGATAAATGTATGTTGATAGAGTTGGGCATGGGGTGACCTGGTCAGATAAATGTCTGTTGATAGGGTTGGGCTTGGGGGTGACCCGGTCAGATAAATGCATGTTGATAAGGTTGGGCTTGGGGGTGACCTGGTTGTATAAATGTATGTTGATGTAGGGTTGGGCTTGGTGTGACCCATTCAGATAAATGTATGTTGAAAGGATTGGGCTGGGAGTGACCCGGTCAGATAAGTATATGTTGATAGAGTTGGGCTTTGTGTGACCCAGTCAGATAAATGTATGTTGATAGGTTGGGCGTGGGGTGACCAGTCAGATAAATGTATGTTGATAGGTTGGGCTTGGGGTGACCCAGTCAGATAAATGTATGTTGATAGGTTGGGCTTGGGGGTGACCTGGTCAGATAAATGTATGTTGATAGAGTTGGGCTTGGGGTGACCCAGTCAGATAAATGTATGTTGATAGGGTTGGGCTTGGGGTGACCCAGTCAGATAAATGTATGTTGATGTAGCATTGGGCTTGGGGTGACCCAGTCAGATAAATGTATGTTGATGTGTGGTTGGGCTTGGGGTGACCCAGTCAGATAAATGTATGTTGATGTAGGGTTGGGCTTGGGGTGACCCAGTCAGATAAATGTATGTTGATGTAGGGTTGGGCTTGGGGTGACCCAGTCAGATAAATGTATGTTGATGTAGGGTTGGGCTTGGGGTTACCCAGTCAGATAAATGTATGTTGATGTAGGGTTGGGCTTGGGGTGACCCAGTCAGATAAATGTATGTTGATAGAGTTGGGCTTGGTGTGACCCAGTCAGATAAATGTATGTTGATAGACTTGGGCTTGGTGTGACCCAGTCAGATAAATGTATGTTGATAGGTTGGGCTTGGGGTGACCAGTCAGATAAATGTATGTTGATAGGTTGGGCTTGGGGTGACCCAGTCAGATAAATGTATGTTGAAAGGGTTGGGCTTGGGGATGACCCGTTCAGATAAATGTATGTTGATAGGGTTGGGCTTGGGGGTGACCCAGTCAGATAAATGTATGTTGATGTAGGGTTGGGCCTGAGGGTGACCCAATCAGATTAATGTATGTTGAAAGGATTGGACTAGGGGGTGACCCGGTCAGATAAATGTATGTTGATAGGGTTGGGCTTAGGGTGACCCAGTCAGATAAATGTATGTTGATAGGGTTGGGCTTGGGGAGACCCAGTCAGATAAATGTATGTTGATAGAGTTGGGCTTGGGGTGACCCAGTCAGATAAATGTATATTGAAGAGTTGGGCTTGGGGTGACCCGGTCAGATAAATGTATGTTGATAGGGTTGGGCTTAGGGTGACCTGGTCAGATAAATGTATATTGAAGAGTTGGGCTTGGGATGACCTTGTCAGATAAATGTATGTTGATAGGGTTGGGCTTGGGGGTGACCAGACAGATAAATGTATGTTTATTTTGCATGAAGCAGACTATACAAACCTATATGTTTTTCTTATCTTAGAGTAAGAGTTGTCAGTACTGTTATCCACAGCCAGTTGTCTAATTCTCTTACATACTGATTTCTAAAGTATCGTTTCCTACTTAATTTTGTTGACCTTATAGATTAGTAGTCTTGTTTATTGAAATGTAATGGTCAGCAATCTCATCAAATGATGCTGTTTTTATGAACCCCTAAAGGGCTCCAGCCTATTGTTCCTTCTCCTCCTAAGTGATGATGTGTTTTAGCAGCAGTGTTTGGTTTAAAAATGGCTACCTATGCTCCATAGGCAAAAATATGATTACAATCTATTTGTGAATGTGACTGAGATGGCAGGCACCACTTGAACATGATTTTTTATCATCAATAAACTGCAATTTTCATCATATTTACTAATTATGTATTTGTTCTAATAGGATGCTTAAGTGAGAAACCATAAAGGTGCCATTTGAAAAAACAAGAAAAAAAGTAGCAGAGAAGAAGGGTGAAAGTGAGGGATATTTTAGTGTTTCATTTGTTTCACAGTGATATGAAATGGATGAGGCTGGGAGTGAGATCATTGAGAAAGTGAGGGGAAAAGCAAGTCAGTACTTCTGTTTTCTGTATTAGCAGAATTGTGCTATGATGACTCAGAAAGTGACAAGAACTCTATGCCAGACAATGCCCTCAAGAATGGACATGTGCACGGCCAGTTGGGGCAGAGTAATGAGAAAATTGGAAACAAAATGTCTGATGATGCATCGACCAAAGAACAAAAAAAAGTTTGTTTTGACTTTCATATTTTATTGTGCATTTTTATTTTTACATCTTATCAAGTTTCTCAAAGGTATTGTGTTAGGCAAGGAATGTCCATTTTTTATCATTACAATAAGCTCAAAGTATCCATGGCCCTGTGGTTAGAGGTACTGATGTGTAACTTCTGACTCCAGTGCCCCTTACCACATGGGTTTGAGTTGTGATTGTGGCAAGGACTTCCATATAAGAAGGACAGCTGACATGCAGCGTAAGTTGGTTCCGCTCAAAAAATTTCTGAGGTCTGCATCCAGAAATAGTAGCTGGAAGTTGCTATAATCACCATAATTGTGTTGCTTTGATGCATCTCAGAAGCAAACTAAAAAAATGAATTCAAGCTTAAGCTAAATATGATTATGACTTGAGCTCACCTTGTCTTAATTGATGATATTTTACCTTGGCTCTGTTACTTACTTACATGACCTTTGTTATACTTAGTTCTCTTTTAACTTGTAACATGTATATTTACATGTATGTATATTTGTTTATAGAGATTGCTGCAAAACATACAAATCCTGACCATTTCCAAATTATACCATTTCTGACCATTTCCAAATCAGACCGTTCCTAACTGGTGTGCATCTTTTTGCCTAAGCTGGGTAACTTTCATGTTTGACAGGCTAAAAGTTAATATCATTTTCCTTTGATTGACCATGCAGAAGACCAAGACACGACACAAAGCCATGAGACGACGGCGAGCCCGGAAGTCTGTTGCCAGTGAAGACTCTGACTTGTCCGACCTATCAGATCTCAGTGAAGGTAAACTACTACACAAAGCTACATTTATTATTTAGCAGGACAAAAGCTCCGATAGTGCCTATCAAACTACATGCATAGGTAATACAATATACTGCTGATAATTTGCATCAAATGTGCAGAATCCGATCAGACAGTTGCACTCTGAAGCTGACACAACTGGTTCCACACCATTTTGCTACTCCCAATCAAGTTGTGCTTAACAGAATAAGAGATATATTCTTCTGATTCTGTTAGTTTAGTATTTTTGGGTACCAGTAAATATAAGTTAAGGCAAAAATATCCATAAAGTTAAGATTCTAATTAAGGGAATAAATGTTTTTCCAATCCTGAAGGTGGGATATTCTCAGTCACATACAGTTGCCTCTATACTATTGTTTTTGTTACTAGTGTTAGTATCAATCATATTAAATTAAAAATAAGACTTTCTATGACAGAATATTCTATTTTCTATTGCTGAAATTTGTTGAATCCTCAAGAATAGACACAAAGGTTTTACATGCCCATTGAGAAACTAAGATCTGTTTTTATGAATTAAGGACAATTCTTTAAAGTGATTATTTCTAATCCATTAAAATATTTTGCCCCCACAAAACCATGAAAGTAATGTGGCTCTTAATCCTATCAAATTTAAATTCCTTTTCATTAGGGGATGACCAAATGAATGAGCACTTTATGTCGGATGAGTCTGAAGACGAACCCATAGGATTCTATGAAGATTCTGACTCTGATATGTCAGACTCCTTGATGAAGAGTCAGGAGATGGAGCCAGGCTTCTCTGGTAACCCTGACGTTGACCCAGACAACACCAGCAACATCCTCTCATCATCAGCGGCAACAACCATAGCAGCAGCAAATTTCTCCAAGCCAATGTTTTCTTCTGGTGCAGGAGACCCTATGTGGACATCAGATATTTCTCGTAATGACAGCTTGGCACATTTTTCCCTGGAGCTATTCTCAACATCAGTGCCATTTCTAAGTTCTAACTTCAAACTTTCACAGTCTGAGGGTATAGATGATGCTGTAGTACAGGGTACCAAACCTGTATCAGTTCCACCAGGTTTCTCAAGCTCATCCGAGGCGAAACATGTGGCAGAGATTTCACAGAAGCTGGCCAACTTTGTGATTGAGACGGACACAGAAGCTTCTGTAACGACTGAAACTGGTAACATTTTTTTGTGTGTCATTATTGGATACTTATGTAGTAATATTTCTGAATATTGGTACTTTTTCTGTATGTAATTGACCCTATTAGACAGATCCTGGCTACACCTACCACAGTAATGGACCTTCACTGTTGTTAGGGGAGACAAACAATGGAAAAAAAATGTTATTTGAATTGTGTGCAAATAGGGTGTATATTGCCATTGCATTTTAGGTGCTTAAATCTGTTCGGATTTTCTTATATATAGAATAGAAGAACAAAATTATGATTGCATCATATTGGATACTTGTTAAACTTTTTGGTACTTCAAGCCTTATGGGTTTTTTTGGAAAAATATCATCAAGATTCATTGGAAATAGGTCTAGTAACCACATAGAATAATGGTACATCAAATCAAAATGAGTAAAAGACTTTTTGCATTCAGTAGAATCTTTGTTAAAGTTTAATAAAACAACAGTAAATGTCATTTTGTGTAAAGGATCAAATTTTGTTGAAGTAGATTCTGTTATTTTGGTTCGAAAGTTATATTATGTGTCATTTGCTCTTCATTTTACAAACTGTGAGTTTGGTATTGAGATATGAGACTTTGTGTTGTTGGTTTTTACTAGATTGTTTTGCAACATATGACCATTACATCTATGATATACCCTATACCTAGGTTTCTCGCCATGTTACACAAATAGGACACTTGCTGTAAGTTCTAATATGTTTCTTAATTATTCTGTTAATTGATCCAGTAAGAAAAAGCTATATACCACACAGATAAAGTTTATCAAAATACACAATGGGCTGTCAGGGGTCAAAATTTCTACTTGTCTGTTCATAATTACCAATGGTAATTTAATAGGACGAGTAGGTTTCCAAATCCGGTCATCCTACAGAACAAGTAGATTTTTATGGTAAAATGAGCATCACTTTCTACCTCATTGCAGCTCATCCAGAGCAGAATGTTTGTACTGTTTCAAAAAAAATCTTCATCCCTGGCTGTGTACAAGAATAAAGTTTCAAAGATTTATGACCTTACATTTGAGATACGACTTTATGAAATATTTCAGGTGATCAATACTTGTTGCATAATTACTTCTGGGAACTATTTTTTTGTCATCAAATGAACATCTGACCTTTGAAAGATTGGAAACAGGTCACACAGTGTATAATACATGTCTGTTGTCATCCAAGCACCAAGCGACACAAGGCATAACATATTTAACACGAAACATAACATCATGTTTTCTGATAAAATCAGTTTATTCATTTTGTTTTGTCCTTAAAATGCTTATTTGGCAAACAGACATTGTTGGAAAATAAATCTTTTTACAAAGAGAAACTGTCTGAAGCAACTGAATCCCAAAGTGCTGAAGGAGGCAATCAGTTATTTGAATTCACTAGAAAAAATGTTCACCAAATGTCCAACAAAACTGACCAATTTTATAAAAAATAATTAGTTCCTGTATTTTATATACCGGTATATATATATGTCGAAGTCAGGACGTATTACTGGATCACCCATGGCAAGCCGGCAGGTGGCATCCAGATGTTTGTCTGGAGCATAACTCACAACAATATAAAAGCTATTGACTTGATAACTTCATAGGTGGATAGATCTTATTGAGACGAAGTGCAGTGCATAAGAACCGTCACTCTGCACATCATGTAAGAGTTATTGCCCTTTATTTAATTTTCAATGTTAGGAGCATAACTCCTATATTATCAAAGCTATTGACTTGAAACTTCATAGGTGGATAGATCTCATTGAGAGGAAGTGCAGTGCATAAGAACCGTCACTCTGCACATCATGATGTTAAAGTTATTGCCCTTTGTTTAATTTTTCTTGTCAGGAGCATTACTCCTACATCATCAAAGCTATTATCTTGAAACTTTATACATAGGTAGGTCTTATTCAGAAGGAATGCAGTGCACAGTAACCATAACTCAGTACTTCAGGATTTTGGAATAATACCCCTTTATTTAACTTTCTTGTCCAGAGCATTACTCTTACGTTGTCAAAGCTACCGACTTGAAACTTCAAAGGTGGATAGATCTCGTTGAGATGAATTGCAGTGCTCAAAAAAACATCACTCTACACTTCATGATGTTGGAGTTATTGCCCTTGTTTGATTTTCTTGTCCGGAGCATAACTTCTACATTATCAAAGCCATTGATTTGAAACTTGATACACAGATAGATCTTATTGAGACAATGTGCAATGCACAGGAACCATAACTGAATTCATGATTTTGGAGTTATGCCCCTTTGTTAAATTTTCTTATTCAGAGCATAACACATTTGTTATTAAAGCTATTGATTTAAAATTTTGAAACTTCAAAGTTTGATAGATGTTTTTGAAACAGAATGCAGTATACAAGAACAATCACTCTCCTCTTCTTTTTTTTTAGTAACACCCTTTTTCTATACAAATGTCATTACTCTCATGTAAATTTTTTGTATATTTGATGGTATTCCTCTTTGATGTTTTTTTTTTCAATGACCTAGATTGCAGTCCACAATCATGCCAGAGTGCATTGCACAACAGTGCACAGCAGTTTGGCAGATTAAAGATTGTTTTATGTTATTCTACTTTAATTTCAGTTTTTCTTGCAATAACCCAGAGTGCAGTCCAAAACTTTGTCATACTACATTGCACCAGAGTGCACAGTAGTTTGTTTCAAATTGTCCAATTGACGGGTGTATTATGCTCCACCTTGCAGTGCTCTGAGCAGAAATAGTAATTATACACATTAAATTTGATGAATATTGTCTTTCTAATGATTACAAGACTGGGAGTATTTAAATAAAAGCAAACTACAAAAAAAAAAAAAAAAAAAAAAAAGATTATTTTAGACGTAACTGAAAATGCAGGACAGTGAAATCTTCCTCATATCTATTTACAGTGTACATTTTCCTTTTCAATTATCAGTAATTTAGGCATTTATTTATTTTGAAATATTTAAAGAACAAAATATTATCCCAATATCTGTCTAACCCAAACCTGTTATCTGATTGGCTAAGAGAATAACTGTGATATAAATCTTTGAAGAAAATATGTGGAACTGTGATATGAAATTGTTTGTGATAAATTTAAAATAACTGTGATACAAAGTCTTTGAAGAAATTGTGACACTGTGATATAAAACTTAATAAAGTTAGGTAGTAGTGATGTAGGCCAGATAAAACAATGCATATCACAGTACATATTTGTTTTGTTTTTGTATGTATACTGTATTTTTTGTGTGTAAATGTCTGTCTCTTGTTGAATATTTGTATATCATATGTTACTATGTATGCCTACCTTAATCTGAAATAATAAATATTATCTAAGAGGCCTGTCTCTTAAATACTTGTAGAAGGGTCAATTTTTACTTGTCATGAAGTTTTATAGCATTTATAAAAGCTTTAATCTTTTAACTTTAGCTTTAAATAAAACAAACAAACTGGCATACATCTTAATACTTGACATATCTTCAGTGTTTTTATTGCTTTGGTTGGATATAAACATTTTATCAATGTGTATATGAGTTTAGAATCAAGGGTTTTGCCCATTGTGTTTTCAGAATTTTCCCCAGACACTGATCAAGATGACAATAGCAGTGAAGACAATGACAAAAACAGGTAATTTTTTTGGTTTTGTCAAATTTTGCAGGCCATATAATAGTGCTTCGGTTGCTTGGTGATTATAATAGTGCTTCGGTTGCTTGGTAATTATAATAGTCCTTTGGATGCTTGGTGATTATAATAGTGCTTCGGTTGCTTGGTGATTATAATATTGCTTCTGTTGCTTGGTGATTATAAAAGTGCTTCGGTTGCTTGGTGATTATAATAGTGCTTAGGTTGCTTGGTGATTATAATAGTGCTTAGGTTGTTTAGTAATTATAATAGTGCTTTGGTTGCTTAGTGATTATAATAGTGCTTTGGATGCTGAGTGATAATAATAGTGCTTCGGTTGCTTGGTGATTATAATAGTGCTTTGGTTGCTTAGTGATTATAATAGTGCTTCGGTTGCTTAGTGATTATAATAGTGCTTTGGTTGCTTAGTGATTTTAACAGTGCTTCAGTGGCTTGGTAGTTATAATAGGGCTTCAGTTGCTTGGTGATTACAATAGTGTTTTGGTTGCTTTGTGATTAAAATAGTGCTTCGGTTGCTTGGTAATTATAATAGTGCTTTGGATGCTTGGTGATTATAATAGTGCTTTGGTTGCTTGGTGATTAAAATAGTGCTTCGGTTGCTTGGTAATTATAATAGTGCTTTGGTTGCTTAGTGATTATAATAGTGCTTCAGTGGCTTGGTGATTATAATAGTGCTTTAGTTGCTAGGTGATTATAATAGTGCTTCAGTTGCTTGGTGATTATAATAGTGCTTTGGTTGCTTTGTGATTAAAATAGTGCTTCGGTTGCTTGGTGATTATAATAGTGCTTCAGTTGCTAGGTGATTATAATAGTGCTTTGGTTGCTTGGTGATTATAATAGTTCTTTGGTTGCTTAGTGATTATAATAGTTCTTTTGTTGCTTAGTGATTATAATAGTGCTTCAGTTCCTTGGTGATTATAATAGTGCTTCAGTTCCTTGGTGATTATAATAGTGCTTTGGTTGCTTGGTGATTATAATAGTGCTTAGGTTGCTTGGTGATTATAATAGTGCTTTGGTTGCTTGGTGATCATAATAGTTCTTTGGTTGCTTGGTGATTACAATAGGGCTTTGGTTGCTTGGTGATTATAATAGTTCTTTGGTTGCTTGGTGATTACAATAGGGCTTTGGTTGCTTGGTGATTATAATAGTTCTTTGGTTGCTTGGTGATTACAATAGGGCTTTGGTTGCTTGGTGATTACAATAGGGCTTTGGTTGCTTGGTGATTACAATAGGGCTTTGGTTGCTTGGTGATCATAATAGTGCTTCGGTTGCTAGGTGATTATAATAGTGCTTCGGTTGCTAGTTGATTCCAGATTTTCATTTGTTGTTTAACCAAACTGCTGACCTTGACATGTATCAAAGAAAAGTCAACTTCATATAGTTTTAATTATCTGCATTAACACATTTTCAGATGAAAATTACTACAAACTGAGGTTCATGTTTTCAAAATCAATCTCCTTTAATAATGTAAATTTGTCAGTAAAACTCACAATGGTTATAAACTACTATTAAATTATTAATGAACTGTCATTATAACAGATGAAGAGGATCTGATATGAGCTGTGCACTATGTAAATACTAAATACATTGAACAAGTTTGATATGAAACCAGGCTTTGAACAAGATTGGATTCTATTTTTACAAAATAACCAATAAATCAGTATTTTTCTTGTTGTTCCTTAAGAACTCAGAAATTCAAATCAATAACCAGCTTGTGGGTTATGGAAAATAACCATTGGGTGTTATTTATTGAAAAGACATCAAGTTAAAATATAATGTTTTTTATCCCATAGCTATAAATAAAAGGGTATAGTTGTTCATTAATATAAAATTAGCAAATTAGTATTTGTTATGAAAAAAGTTTGTGTTTCACAACTTATATTTTCCTTCTTGTTCATTGAAACCAGGAGAAGGAGTGGTTACATCAAGAGGACATGATATAAATTTTAAAGCATAAAAAGGAGTTCAGGCATCCAAGATAGTGGATGTACACCCAAGACAGTGACTTAAGTCTTGGCATTGATATTGGTATGTGGTCAATCTGTTAACATAAATCCACAATGGTGTGACTGGGCTAAAATATCACATCAGGGGTTTACAGAAAACTATCACAGTAAATGCTGCTGATTTCTTCCTCACGTGAAAACCGTCTCATGATAGTTAAAGAGGTATGCTTAACCTAACTAATAGACAAATATGTGAAGTCATAAACATGAAGACAGTGTCTCTTATATCCTAAAATAGGTGTTGTTGTTTTAGTTGTGAGGAGGAGAAGGAGCGAGTTCACCAGCAGAATGTGATAGAGGTCATACAGGGGGAGGGGTTAATGCCTGTTGTCAAGGTGATGTGTGACTGGATGAAGTGTAATGCCAATGTCATCAAAACTTGTGCTCAGGTAGGAATTTATTGGCTTTGTTGGACAGGTATGTTTTTTTATTGTTTAAAATTGCTGTTTAATGTTAGCATGTACATAAGCTATGACATACATCTCTCACAGATTTCTAAAGACAGCTACAAAGACTTTGAATAAAAAATCTAGTGCTTATGACAAATAAATATTAGGATAACCCAAAACTGAAGACATTGTCTTGTCATATATCCTAATTTGATTGTTGAGGTACCAGTTGTTGTTTTTTAATTTATAATTGTGCTGGATTTTTTATAAATTAATAAAAGTACATGAAATACATATAGTGGAAATAATACGAAAGAAAATATATTCTGACAGGATAAACAAAGTTTACTATATAAAAAAGAAAGGTTTTGGTTGTTAGTTTTCTATTCCCATGTTTTTATGATTTTCTTCCTTTACTTGTATTAGGTAGTTAAATTACTCATGTAAACATATCTATTGTTTGCTGATGTCATGAATAATAGGAAAGCAAATCAAATAAAGCTTAATAAAATCAAATGGCATTTTTATATCCATTTGATTAGTTATAGTCAAGTAAATGAATTGGAATAGAAAAAGATTGTCTCATGTTTTGTTTTGCATGGTGTATTGCATAATAATGCTCATTGTTGTTGTTGTTTTTTGTTCAGATTCTTTGCAATTACTGAGTATCTAAATACAACACTGTGCATTATTAATAGATAAATGGTGGGAAACTGTTTTACTGAATATACAAATGTATTGAATATTGTTGGTTGATTGTCCTGTTTTATCCATATGATCCACAGAGTTCCCAGTCTGTCTGGTGCCGTCTGTCTGTGTTACTCAACTTTCTGCCGCATGAATCAGTCTACATACAGCATGGTTAGTGACGACAATTTGTCAACTGAGGTGCTCTTAAGGAATTGTATGAAGAAAGATATGTTACCTGGATATTAAGTTATCAAAAACATTAGTAACACTATTTATAGGAAATTGAGTTTGTACATTAGTCATAGCCGTGACAAAAATTAATGAGAATTTGTATGGTATTTTATACTTACATTTAGCCGAGAAAATGAAGAAATAAGTGTTGTTTTTTGTAGCAATTAATAACAGCTGACAATTCTCATTATTTAACAAAGTGGACTTATATGGAACTCTTGGCATAAAAAAAAATAGCCCATGATGCACAGTATGTTTATTCAAAGTTAGTTTATTTCATTTAAGTATTTTACATATATAACATCCAAGATATAATAATGGAATACATGTAAAAGCAAAAAGGGATTAGAACAAATACTGAAGAAAGTTACATGACTTCCCAAATTTGTTTGTATTATACTGTCTTACATAGCCTGGTATCACAATTAGTAGATCATTGGCTCCAGGTACAGGAGGCCCCGGGTTCGATCCCAGGCCGCAACTTAGCAAAGTCATTAAAAATGGTAATGGTATAGCTCCCTTGCTACAACTCAAGCAAATATAAGGGTAATTCCTCAACTAGTTGGCCTGGTGTCAGGATAATGTGACTGGGTGTGGTATCCTGCCAAGTGTTTATGGCATGCTATACACAGTTGAGGCATCACTATACCTGCTTCAAATGGACACCGTCTCCAGATAATAGAAATACTGTTGGTTGGAACATAAACCTAACAAACTGTCTTATTGGAACTCTTGCCTATATCTTCATAGACCAGTGTTGGCTGGAGGAGTTGCGGAGTGTGCTGCAGGGAGTCACCTCCCCTGAATGGAACCAGCAGCTGTCCCTTCAAGAAGACAGACACCTAACCAAGTTCCCTCCCCTAGACCTTGTGTATCAGACGCTCAACAGGAAGTCAACAGTCAGACTCTCAGACACACAAGAGGTGAAAGTTATTATATGGAGAATTCTGGTGTGGAATATAGAAAATGTTATTGCAAGAGGCTGAGACAAAACTACATCCTAAAACTTGCTGAGCAATTTGTCCTGCAGAGTGTGAGAACACTAACCCAGTATTCTATTTATCTTACCATCTTTATTATAACCAATACATTTTGTTCAGATCTATTTCGGTAATTCAAGTTCAGTTTTTATATTTTCATACTCGTGTCACAAAACAAAAAGATGCATTGGGTCTCATTTTTCTATGGCTGTCCAGGATCAAAAATCGATAAAGAAACCCTGTTGCAATTTTACACCCAATAGTCAGACTATCTCGAATCAAAAGTGTATACTAACATGATTGCCATATTTGTATATAATCCACTAAGTTCTTGTTGGTTGATAAAGTGAATGTTTATCACTACTGTCCAAGGCGCTGGTAGGATAAATGTCCAATCCTTAAACACAACACTACACAAAATAATCCTGGTCCCTTTATTTAAAAAAACAGACTTATTTTAACTATGTGTATCAACATTCACAAAGGGTGCATTTGAAAGAGCTTCTTCCTTTGTTCATGCCAAGTATCACAATTAACCAGCACAGCACATATTGATCAGGCTTAGCAGCCCTGCGCTGTCGGATCAAGATCTGCACTGTTTGGTGCTTAGTCTCTATCAATATATCTTGTGACTTTTCTAGAAAGTTGTTGGCAAATATATAGTGATGGAATTAATAAACGTAGCTAGTTATATAAAGGGTGTTTAAGTACATGTTAACATTGTGTAAAGTAAATGTGACTGGGTGTTGATCTTGTTGAGTAGTATACATCCTAAACTGTTCATTTTTATCTTTAAATCCACATGTGTCTTTGTGACTTATACACCTGAAACAAAACAAAATATACAATTTGTTGCATTATTTCAGAGTTTTCTGCGGACATGTTGCTTGCGACAGTTTGGTTACTTCCTGTCAGACCTTGAGGGCCTACAGTTCAGTTACCATGATGATAAGGGCCTGTTTATAGGCCCTGCCCAGCCCACAGTCGAAGATGAAGTGCAGCAGGAGGTAGCCATGGAGAAAATGGTAAGCTATACTGGCTTTATTTGTTTAAATTTTTTCTATTTAGTAAATTTGTGTAAAGCATATCTCTGAAAATGTACAAGTTACTATATGTTTAAAAAACTAAGCGCTTCATAATTTTGTTAAAATGTAAAAAAGGCCAAAGACATGCCTAAATAAAAAAGTTTTTAGAGACTGTTTCAGGGGCTCCCGTAGCCAAGCCGTTACAGTCGCTGACTTGTAACTCCTCAGCCTCTCATCACATGGGTTTCGAGTCCAGTTTGGGGCAAGAACTTTCATGTGGGAAGGTTTTCCAGCTAACCTGTTGTGAGCCGGTGGTTCTACACAGACATAAGTCTGGGGTCTTCCTCCACCAGTAATTAGCTGGAAGTCGACAATATGACCTTAATTGTGTCAGTGCGATGTATCAATAAATAAACAAAACAGAGACTGTTTCCTGGAGTAGCTCTTTTTGTTGTTTGTGGGGGTTTTTAGTAAATGGAGGAGTAATTCCATTAATCCCACAATGTATAATTTATACATTATGACTAAACCAAACAGTATTGGTATGCACATTTTTCTGAATATTATTGTCAGGAAATGCATTTAAGATGAAGTACTACATAACATAAAAACAGTCATCTATTCTTAATAAAACATCTATACTCAAAAAAACAACACTAGGATTATTGAGTACCATCACAAGTTATTTTCAGTCATTTCTGTTTTCATAACAGAATCGTTCTGGTTGTATTTATTTGAGATTTCATTTTTGCCTAATTCTTGTGTCTTATTTAAGTGAACTTTGAAATGTAGTGTTAGTGTTTGTCAGTCACAACTTGGCTAGTAACCTGCTAAGAATGAATTGATCAGGCTTAGGCAAATTGTGTAGTGCCAGCTGGTCTAAAGAATATTATGTTAACTATTTACTGTTAATTCATAGTGTGAGGGTAAACAAATGTTTAGGTATAATTTTGATTGTTCGATATATCTTAACCAAGCTACTGTCAGCTCTTGGAAACTGCTATACTTTCTCACTTATCGCCTTGACAACAGCTTATCTCAGAGTCAGTCAACTTGACCTGTGTAATGGGGCAAGTCGACACAGAAACACCAAGTAGATTACAGCTTGGTGTATCTGGCAGACTGAAGTTGAAAGTTTATTTCAGTGTTTACTAACAGATAATAAGCCATGTTTCATGCAGTATAAAGGAAAATGTATGTGAGACAGTTAATCATTGACCGACAGTCTTCAAAGTCCAAGTAAGGTAAATTATTGGCGATCGATAATGATGGCACGTCAGGTCATTACATAACAGCTTACAAGTTTATGCGGTATGTTTTCATACCAAAACAATATGCAAACTTTTTGCCAGGTCTCTAGACCCCGCCCATAAGATGAGCCCCACAATTTGAACATGAAATTTTGAGGAAAAATCCCCATCTTATAAGTGAGAAAATATGGTATAGGCTTGCACATAATTTTTTTGTTATTGAGATGTTCCATCTAATTATCACTAAAATCATTTGTTATTATGTTTCTGACAGGTGGATACAGAGAGTCGCCGAAATCAGTTAATGAGAGACATGGCCCAATTAAGGCTGCAAGTATGTGAAACAATATGATATATTTGTTGTTGGCTTTTATCAAAAGAAACAATGGTATTTGACAAATTATTTCTTTGCCAATAAATTCAGTAACTTCCAGAGAAATGCAGGAAGTATATTTAAGATTTGATTTGTGAAGGAAGTGTGTGTTTTTTTCACGACTCCACTTTTTTACCACATTGTACTAAGTATCACTTGAGATCAATAATGCCTTCACTTTCTTTACATTCCATGGCCGAGGTTAGGCAGCTAAAAGGCATTCTGGTTCTCTTCACTACTAAAAACTGCTAAGCAGAAATTATGAAGCATAGGCAAATAGTTAGAGCCAGATCAGCCAGATTCAACAGGTAGCTGTCAGATGGGAATCTGTGCTATTTGCTGCCTAGTCTAGCAACATGTCTTGTTACCTTTCCATGAAGTTGTTAGCTTATAACAAAGATTTTGTGTTGCCTTGTAAAAAAAATAGCATTTTAAGTATCATTGATTTTTTATGGTGTAATTAATGTTGATCTGTCATGACCTTGCACTGACGTATCTTACATTCCAGGCAGAGGTCAGCCAACTAGAGGGTAGCCTATCGACGACAGACCCCGTGCCATTCCCTCCATACCTGATCCCTGACCCCTCCACACTGTGTACAGCCCTGCCTCTGATCCGAAAACTGAGCCAGTTTAACCGCAGCATTATCATCATACCTCTCGCTGGTATGGCACATTTGAGTGTAAATTTTGTGCCACAAACCTGATTCAAAATTTTATGCAAGAATAGTTTGCCTTGCTATATTTTTATACATTGTACATTGATGACTGCTTATTGTACTGTAAATATTATCAGTTCTGCTTACAGGAAGAAAGCAAATCAATTGGATTGAAACTTATTCATTTTTAATTGAATGATTGACTCAGAGACATAAGGCCAAGATCGAGTGATTTGGGGGTAAAATAGTTTCATACAGTTAACTAAATATTGACAGAGGTAAATTTAACATTTCATGAATTTGTTCCATTTTGTCTTGATATTTTCTTCATAATGTTTAGTGCATGTATAACATTAGATAAATAATAAAAATTAGTTATTCTTAATCATACAGATAATTAATTTTAGCAATGTCACGTAACCAATTAACTTACTTAGAGAATTGTGTAAGTATTTTTCATTAAGATGAAGGTGGTGTTTGTTTAAAATAGAGTAAGTATTGCCTACAATGTGATAGCATGTTGTATTTACAGAAATACTTTATCCAGTCACATTATATTCCAGGATTTTGGTAGTAGAAAAAAGATTTCTGTGTTTCTACACATAAATAAAAATATTTCTGTAGCTTTTATATTGTCTTCTCTTGGATACTTTTGATATTTCTTGTATAGTTTTAAATAAAAATAAAATATCCATATGAAAGCTCCCCCGATGATTTTTGATAAGGGGCTGATGATACCTTAGGTTGTGTTTTTTTTCAGTGCAGATGATCTCACCCCATCTTTTTTCTGGGTTGGATTTATTCTTAGCTACTCCTTTTTAAAAGAAACAAATGTTCATCCATAACGCTCACCCATTCATCATGAAAGGCATATAGAAAAAAAAATTTGTTTGGGTTAATAAACAGTCAGCATACCTGACCCTTTCTCTTTTGAAAAATTTCTGAGTAGGCCAATTCTCAAATTCTAAACTTAATAACAAGATACTGTTCAAAGTTATAACCTACCTAACTACATCTACTAAGAATTTTTGTATTTTGTTTGCATATATTGACTCATTTTCAAATTATATTTTTATTTGTTACCTTTTTTCATGTGTGCCCTAAAAACAATGACAGGTATACAGTCATTGCCCCTGTCAAAATTGATGGTTAAGTTTTCATCCAGGTTAGAGATTATTCTATCTGGTTGTTTGTATTTTCTATATATTAATGTCTCTTTTCTATTCCCAGTGATAGATACATTAGATTTCCAAAAGAAGGAGAGTCAGGGAGCAAGGGAGGCTATCCGCTGGCTTGAGGCAGAGTTCAGAAAGGGAAACCGGTAAGGGCCACTGTCTCATTCCTTGGACCTGATTGTTGCTGTCTTATTGATAATGGAGAAGATATAGTCATAGCCTAGTTTACTATTTTTAGTTCCTAGAAAAAATTGTGAAGCTTTTGTCATAACCATCATGTTGTGTCCTTGTTATTAAGGTCCATTTCTCAAAAACCTTCACTTGTATTTACTTGACTCTTGTTCAGTATCATGGAGAACCTATTTAAAAAGAAAGGTAACCCTACAACTAATTTTGGCAGAGTTATACCCCATTTTTGACATGGAATTTTCATTATACTATCCAGCATTGTGAAAAGGGGAGCACGCTGTCTATTGACAGATCTTGTAACATACATACATTGAAGTGGGACTCATACACAACCAACAAACTGACCTGTAACAATTTTTTACCAAATGTTTGCAGAAATAATACCTGAAATTTAATCAACGAAATAATGATTCTTTTAAAATCAAGAAATTAACTTCTGCATAGTATGCTATTAACTAGCATGAGACTTTTGTATAAAATAGTTTGATAATTAGTATACACAGCAGTAACATTTGATCAGTATTAATGAGATGAAGTCTATAATTTAGCTTTTTTCCATGTTTCTCCAATCAAGGTATATTCGAGCTCAGAAAAACAGTGAGAAACTTTCTTCAGCAGTGCCAAGAAATATAAAGAAGAAGAACAGAGACACATGGTAAGGAATGTCTAATACAATCATTGACATTTAACATGTGACTAATTGGTCATTGTACATTCGACCTGCCTTATTGTTGTTTTTATTCTGCACAGACTTGAGATGTACCATACAAGGATTGTTCAGTCTGTATTTACTATATATGTAGGTCTCACAAACATGGTAGAGCCCACAACTGGGGCATATCATACAACTGGGGCAAATATTTTCCAAATTCCAAAGTTTAAACATAGTTTATTACCAATAGTTGGGGGGGGGTTTACATTGCATGTTCATTTATAACAAGCATAGGCAAATGGGTCGAGTTTTTCGACTTAAATTAAACTCCAAATAATGTATGGCTAAATACATGTTTTAACCCTATAGCCTAATGTTTAGAACATAATCTTGAAAACTGTACAATGTGTCATACATTTTTAACAAGAACAACAATTAGCAGCAAAATGATTTTAAATTTGCCCTGGTTGTGGGATTAGCCTTTAGTAAATTTGCCCTGGTTGTGGTATTAGCCTTGTGTAAATCTGCTCTGGTTGAAGAATTTGCCTTGTGAAAATCTGCCCTGGTTGTGGGATTTGCCTTGTGTAAATCTGCCCTGGTTGAAGAATTTGCCTTGTGTAAATCTGCCCTGGTTGTGGGATTTGCCTTGTGTTAATCTGCCCTGGTTGTAGGATTTGCCTTGTGTAAATCTACCCTGGTTATAGTATTTGCCTTGGGTAACTCTGCCCTGGTTGAAGGATTTGCCTTATGTTAATCTGCCCTGGTTGTAGGATTTGCCTTGTGTAAATCTGCCATGGTTGAAGAATTTGCCTTGTGTAAATCTGTCCTGGTTGTGGGATTTGCCCTGTTTGTGGGATTTGCCTTGTGTAAATCTGCCCAGGTTTTGGGATTTGCCTTGTGTAAATCTGCCCTGGTTGTAGGATTTGCCTTTTGTAAATCTACCCTGCTTATAGTATTTGCCTTGGGTAACTCTGCCCTGGTTGAAGGATTTGCCTTATGTAAATCTGTTCTGATTGTAGGATTTGCCTTGTGTAAATCTACCCTGGTTGTAGGATTTGCCTTGTGAAAATCTGCCCTGGTTGTAGGATTTGCCCTGGTTGTGGGATTTGCCTTGGTTGTGGTATTAGCCTTGTGTAAATCTGCCCTGGTTGTGGGATTTGTCCTGGTTGTGGGATTTGCCTTGTGTAAATCTGCCCTGGTTGAAGGATTTGCCTTGTGTAAATCTGTCCTGATTGTAGGATTTGCCTTGTGTAAATCTGCCCTGGTTGTAGGATTTGCCTTGTGTAAATCTGCCCTGGTTATAGGATTTGCCTTGTGTAAATCTGTCCAGGTTGTAGGATTTGCCCTGGTTGTGGGATTTGCCTTGTGTAAATCTGCCCTGGTTGTAGGATTTGCCTTGTGTAAAACTGTCCTGGTTGTAGGATTTGCCCTGGTTGTGGGATTTGCCTTGTGTAAATCTACCCTGGTTGTAGGATTTGCCTTGTGTAAAACTGTCCAGGTTGTAGGATTTGCCCTGGTTGTGGGATTTGCCTTGTGTAAATCTGCACTGGTTGTAGGATTTGCCTTGTGTAAATCTGCTCTGGTTGAAGAATTTGCCTTGTGTAAATCTGTCCTGGTTGTGGGGTTTGCCTTGTGTAAATCTGTCCTGGTTGTGGGATTTGCCTTGTGTAAACCTGTCCTGGTTGAAGAATTTGCCTTGTGTAAATCTGTCCTGGTTGAGGGATTTGCCTTGTGTAAATCTGTCCTGGTTGTGGGATTTGCCTTGTGTAAATCTGTCCTGGTTGTTGGATTTGCCCTGGTTGTGGGATTTGCCTTGTGTAAATCTGCCCTGGTTGTAGAATTTGCCTTGTGTAAATCTGCCCTGTTTGTAGGATTTGCCTTGTGTAAATCTGTCATGGTTGTAGGATTTGCCTTATGTAAATCTGCCCTGGTTGTAGGATTTGCCTTGTGTAAATCTGCCCTGGTTGTAGGATTTTCCTTGTGTAAATCTGCCTTGGTTGTAGGATTTGCCTTGTGTAAATCTGTCCTGTTTGTAGGATTTGCTCTGGTTGTAGGATTTGCCTTGTGTGAATCTGTCCTGGTTGTAGGATATGCCCTGGTTGTAGGATTTGCCTTGTGTAAATCTGCCCTGGTTGAAGAATTTGCCTTGTGTAAATCTGCCCTGGTTGTGGGATTTGCCTTGTGTTAATCTGCCCTGGTTGTAGGATTTGCCTTGTGTAAATCTACCCTGGTTATAGTATTTGCCTTGGGTAACTCTGCCCTGGTTGAAGGATTTGCCTTATGTTAATCTGCCCTGGTTGTAGGATTTGCCTTGTGTAAATCTGCCATGGTTGAAGAATTTGCCTTGTGTAAATCTGTCCTGGTTGTGGGATTTGCCCTGTTTGTGGGATTTGCCTTGTGTAAATCTGCCCAGGTTTTGGGATTTGCCTTGTGTAAATCTGCCCTGGTTGTAGGATTTGCCTTTTGTAAATCTACCCTGCTTATAGTATTTGCCTTGGGTAACTCTGCCCTGGTTGAAGGATTTGCCTTATGTAAATCTGTTCTGATTGTAGGATTTGCCTTGTGTAAATCTACCCTGGTTGTAGGATTTGCCTTGTGAAAATCTGCCCTGGTTGTAGGATTTGCCCTGGTTGTGGGATTTGCCTTGGTTGTGGTATTAGCCTTGTGTAAATCTGCCCTGGTTGTGGGATTTGTCCTGGTTGTGGGATTTGCCTTGTGTAATTCTGCCCTGGTTGAAGGATTTGCCTTGTGTAAATCTGTCCTGGTTGTAGGATTTGCCTTGTGTAAATCTGCCCTGGTTGTAGGATTTGCCTTGTGTAAATCTGCCCTGGTTATAGGATTTGCCTTGTGTAAATCTGTCCAGGTTGTAGGATTTGCCCTGGTTGTGGGATTTGCCTTGTGTAAATCTGCCCTGGTTGTAGGATTTGCCTTGTGTAAAACTGTCCTGGTTGTAGGATTTGCCCTGGTTGTGGGATTTGCCTTGTGTAAATCTACCCTGGTTGTAGGATTTGCCTTGTGTAAAACTGTCCAGGTTGTAGGATTTGCCCTGGTTGTGGGATTTGCCTTGTGTAAATCTACCCTGGTTGTAGGATTTGCCTTGTGTAAAACTGTCCAGGTTGTAGGATTTGCCCTGGTTGTGGGATTTGCCTTGTGTAAATCTGTCCTGGTTGTAGGATTTGCCCTGGTTGTGAGATTTGCCTTGTGTAAATCTGCACTGGTTGTAGGATTTGCCTTGTGTAAATCTGCTCTGGTTGAAGAATTTGCCTTGTGTAAATCTGTCCTGGTTGTGGGGTTTGCCTTGTGTAAATCTGTCCTGGTTATGGGATTTGCCTTGTGTAAACCTGTCCTGGTTGAAGAATTTGCCTTGTGTAAATCTGTCCTGGTTGAGGGATTTGCCTTGTGTAAATCTGTCCTGGTTGTGGGATTTGCCTTGTGTAAATCTGTCCTGGTTGTTGGATTTGCCCTGGTTGTGGGATTTGCCTTGTGTAAATCTGCCCTGGTTGTAGAATTTGCCTTGTGTAAATCTGCCCTGTTTGTAGGATTTGCCTTGTGTAAATCTGTCCTGGTTGTAGGATTTGCCTTATGTAAATCTGCCCTGGTTGTAGGATTTGCCTTGTGTAAATCTGCCCTGGTTGTAGGATTTTCCTTGTGTAAATCTGCCTTGGTTGTAGGATTTGCCTTGTGTAAATCTGTCCTGTTTGTAGGATTTGCTCTGGTTGTAGGATTTGCCTTGTGTGAATCTGTCCTGGTTGTAGGATATGCCCTGGTTGTAGGATTTGCCTTGTGTAAATCTGCACTGGTTGAAGAATTTGCCTTGTGTAAATCTGCCCTGGTTGTGGGATTTGCCTTGTGTTAATCTGCCCTGGTTGTAGGATTTGCCTTGTGTAAATCTACCCTGGTTATAGTATTTGCCTTGGATAACTCTGCCCTGGTTGAAGGATTTGCCTTATGTTAATCTGCCCTGGTTGTAGGATTTGCCTTGTGTAAATCTGCCATGGTTGAAGAATTTGTCTTGTGTAAATCTGTCCTGGTTGTGGGATTTGCCCTGTTTGTGGGATTTGCCTTGTGTAAATCTGCCCAGGTTTTGGGATTTGCCTTGTGTAAATCTGCCCTGGTTGTAGGATTTGCCTTTTGTAAATCTACCCTGCTTATAGTATTTGCCTTGGGTAACTCTGCCCTGGTTGAAGGATTTGCCTTATGTAAATCTGTTCTGATTGTAGGATTTGCCTTGTGTAAATCTACCCTGGTTGTAGGATTTGCCTTGTGAAAATCTGCCCTGGTTGTAGGATTTGCCCTGGTTTTGGGATTTGCCTTGGTTGTGGTATTAGCCTTGTGTAAATCTGCCCTGGTTGGGGGATTTCTCCTGGTTGTGGGATTTGCCTTGTGTAAATCTGCCCTGGTTGAAGGATTTGCCTTGTGTAAATCTGTCCTGATTGTAGGATTTGCCTTGTGTAAATCTGCCCTGGTTGTAGGATTTGCCTTGTGTAAATCTGCCCTGGTTATAGGATTTGCCTTGTGTAAATCTGTCCAGGTTGTAGGATTTGCCCTGGTTGTGGGATTTGCCTTGTGTAAATCTGCCCTGGTTGTAGGATTTGCCTTGTGTAAAACTGTCCTGGTTGTAGGATTTGCCCTGGTTGTGGGATTTGCCTTGTGTAAATCTACCCTGGTTGTAGGATTTGCCTTGTGTAAAACTGTCCAGGTTGTAGGATTTGCCCTGGTTGTGGGATTTGCCTTGTGTAAATCTACCCTGGTTGTAGGATTTGCCTTGTGTAAAACTGTCCAGGTTGTAGGATTTGCCCTGGTTGTGGGATTTGCCTTGTGTAAATCTGTCCTGGTTGTAGGATTTGCCCTGGTTGTGAGATTTGCCTTGTGTAAATCTGTACTGGTTGTAGGATTTGCCTTGTGTTAATCTGCTCTGGTTGAAGAATTTGCCTTGTGTAAATCTGTCCTGGTTGTGGGGTTTGCCTTGTGTAAATCTGTCCTGGTTGTGGGATTTGCCTTGTGTAAACCTGTCCTGGTTGAAGAATTTGCCTTGTGTAAATCTGTCCTGGTTGAGGGATTTGCCTTGTGTAAATCTGTCCTGGTTGTGGGATTTGCTTTGTGTAAATCTGTCCTGGTTGTTGGATTTGCCCTGGTTGTGGGATTTGCCTTGTGTAAATCTGCCCTGGTTGTAGAATTTGCCTTGTGTAAATCTGCCCTGTTTGTAGGATTTGCCTTGTGTAAATCTGTCCTGGTTGTAGGATTTGCCTTATGTAAATCTGCCCTGGTTGTAGGATTTGCCTTGTGTAAATCTGCCCTGGTTGTAGGATTTTCCTTGTGTAAATCTGCCTTGGTTGTAGGATTTGCCTTGTGTAAATCTGCTCTGGTTGTAGGATTTGCTCTGGTTGTAGGATTTGCCTTGTGTGAATCTGTCCTGGTTGTAGGATTTGCCCTGGTTGTAGGATTTGCCTTGTGTAAATCTGCCCTGGTTGTGGGATTTGCCTTGTGTAAATCTGTCCTGGTTGTAGGATTTGCCCTGGTTGTAGGATTTGCCTAATGTAAATCTGCCCTGGTTGTAGGATTTGCCTTGTGTAAATCTGCCCTGGTTGTAGGATTTGCCTTGTGTAAATTAGTCCTGGTTGTGGGATTTGCCTTGTGTAAATCTGCCCTGGTTGTAGGATTTGCCTTGTGTAAATCTGCCCTGGTTGTAGGATTTGCCTTGTGTAAATCTGCCCTGGTTATGGGATTTGCCTCGTGTAAATCTGCCCTGGTTGTAGGATTTGCCTTGTGTAAATCTGTCCTGGTTGCAGGATTTGCCTTATGTAAATCTGCCCTGGTTGTAGGATTTGCCTTGTGTAAATCTGTCCTGGTTGTAGGATTTGCCTTTTGTAAATCTGCTCTGATTGAAGAATTTGCCTTGTGTAAATCTGTCCTGGTTGTAGGATTTGCCTTGTGTAAATCTGTCCTGGTTGTGGGATTTGCCTTGTGTAAATCTGCTCAGGTTGAAGAATTTGCCTTGTGTAAATCTGTCCTGGTTGCGGGATTTGCCTTGTGTAAATCTGTCCTGGTTGTAGGATTTGCCTTGTGTAAATCTGCTCTGGTTGAAGAATTTGCCTTGTGTAAATCTGTCCTGGTTGTAGGATTTGCCTTGTGTAAATCTGCTCTGGTTGAAGAATTTGCCTTGTGTAAATCTGTCCTGGTTGCGGGATTTGCCTTGTGTAAATCTGTCCTGGTTGTAGGATTTGCCTTGTGTAAATCTGCTCTGGTTGAAGAATTTGCCTTGTGTTAATCTGTCCTGGTTGTGGGATTTGCCTTGTGTAAATCTGCTCAGGTTGAAGAATTTGCCTTGTGTAAATCTGTCCTGGTTGCGGGATTTGCCTTGTGTAAATCTGTCCTGGTTGTAGGATTTGCCCTGGTTGTAGGATTTGCCTAATGTAAATCTGCCCTGGTTGTAGGATTTGCCTTGTGTAAATCTGCCCTGGTTGTAGGATTTGCCTTGTGTAAATTAGTCCTGGTTGTGGGATTTGCCTTGTGTAAATCTGCCCTGGTTGTAGGATTTGCCTTGTGTAAATCTGCCCTGGTTGTAGGATTTGCCTTGTGTAAATCTGCCCTGGTTATGGGATTTGCCTCGTGTAAATCTGCCCTGGTTGTAGGATTTGCCTTGTGTAAATCTGTCCTGGTTGCAGGATTTGCCTTATGTAAATCTGCCCTGGTTGTAGGATTTGCCTTGTGTAAATCTGTCCTGGTTGTAGGATTTGCCTTTTGTAAATCTGCTCTGATTGAAGAATTTGCCTTGTGTAAATCTGTCCTGGTTGTAGGATTTGCCTTGTGTAAATCTGTCCTGGTTGCGGGATTTGCCTTGTGTAAATCTGTCCTGGTTGTAGGATTTGCCTTGTGTAAATCTGCTCTGGTTGAAGAATTTGCCTTGTGTTAATCTGTCCTGGTTGTGGGATTTGCCTTGTGTAAATCTGCTCAGGTTGAAGAATTTGCCTTGTGTAAATCTGTCCTGGTTGCGGGATTTGCCTTGTGTAAATCTGTCCTGGTTGTAGGATTTGCCCTGGTTGTAGGATTTGCCTAATGTAAATCTGCCCTGGTTGTAGGATTTGCCTTGTGTAAATCTGCCCTGGTTGTAGGATTTGCCTTGTGTAAATTAGTCCTGGTTGTGGGATTTGCCTTGTGTAAATCTGCCCTGGTTGTAGGATTTGCCTTGTGTAAATCTGCCCTGGTTGTAGGATTTGCCTTGTGTAAATCTGCCCTGGTTATGGGATTTGCCTCGTGTAAATCTGCCCTGGTTGTAGGATTTGCCTTGTGTAAATCTGTCCTGGTTGCAGGATTTGCCTTATGTAAATCTGCCCTGGTTGTAGGATTTGCCTTGTGTAAATCTGTCCTGGTTGTAGGATTTGCCTTTTGTAAATCTGCTCTGATTGAAGAATTTGCCTTGTGTAAATCTGTCCTGGTTGTAGGATTTGCCTTGTGTAAATCTGTCCTGGTTGTGGGATTTGCCTTGTGTAAATCTGCTCAGGTTGAAGAATTTGCCTTGTGTAAATCTGTCCTGGTTGCGGGATTTGCCTTGTGTAAATCTGTCCTGGTTGCGGGATTTGCCTTGTGTAAATCTGTCCTGGTTGTAGGATTTGCCTTGTGTAAATCTGCTCTGGTTGAAGAATTTGCCTTGTGTAAATCTGTCCTGGTTGTAGGATTTGCCTTGTGTAAATCTGCTCTGGTTGAAGAATTTGCCTTGTGTAAATCTGTCCTGGTTGTAGGATTTGCCTAGTTTGTTGGATTTGCTTCTGTTGTTGGGCCTACCCTAGTTGTGAGGCCTACATATATGTCACTGATGTATGGGATCAGGTTGCAACAAAGTTTCCATTTAGTTTTGAGTATTTATTGAACTATCTACATCTCATTACCTCAAATATGTTAATGTTAAAATTATGGTACAACCTCGCAAAAGGACCTCCCTGCTAAACTAGCCAACATGCTACATGAAGCACTTTTTTGCCCAACTTTTTTTTTGTCCTACTTTATTTTAATGCCACACAACTTTACAAAGTGAACCACCTCGCCATCTGGGACCCGGGACAGTTACTTTGCAACCAATTAACAAATTCACACCTTCCTTAATCCCGACTATTCAGGCTATCACAAAGTGGTCCAATATTACAAGTCTCATTAATCACACATGCAAATAATGCTTATGTGAATGATATTGTCTGCACTTTTTACGACTTCTAGTTACGATATTGCCAATTCACTTACGGTTACCATAAACAAGTCAACAATGGCAGCTATTTGTATTATGTGGTCAAACTGATACTGGATCATAAGTTTAATTTAAGCTTTAAGCATTTATTGTTGTTTAATTTAATTTAAAAGTTATTGTACACATTTTATTAAACATTATGACAAAGTTGATGTAACCTTTCCTGGGTAAGAAGCAGTCATATGGATTCTTTAACAGAAAACATTGCAATCAAATCAGGATAAGTTATAAAAGAAAACTGTAAAAAAAATAACATAAGCTGTTTTAAGTTTCTGTGTCACATATTAAAAATTAAATTATAAAACTAAAAAACTGCTTTATTTTTATGTTTAATTATATTCTAATGCAATGAGTAAAAACAACTAAATTATAATATTATAAAATAATAAAGTAAACAATTAAACATTACATAGAAAAATGAAAAAAAATCAACTATGAAATAAAAAAAACTACAATATATAAAGACAGTAAAACATTGTGCTTTGTTAACTATATTTAATAAAAAATATGTATTTAACTCACTATAAGAACCACCTCATTAAGTGGGACACTTTATAAAAGAACCACAGGTTGTCCTCTTAGTTAGATTTTACTGTACATATATTTACTTCGATATCATGTGACAATGTCACTTTTCCTAGCCAAATCTCTATATCTTGTTTTACTAAAAATGTCCTGCTACATGTTCAGGTGTGCCCTGGAGATTCTGAATTGTGGCATCTACCTGTCCAGACAGGGTGGGGACTTCGGTCAAGACACTGTGGTGGCCATCTTGACCACAAGTCAACTGTCCTTTAAGCACCCTCTGGTGATTCAAGCATTGTCCAGTGGTCAGCAGGAAGGTACGTGTTTAAAGTTGTTAATTACAATACTGCCAAGGGAGAATTCTGTGAACAAAATGTCTACAAGTACGTCATGGTTTACTGTGTATTATTGACCTGTTTAACAATTATTTCGAAAGTAAAAAAATATCCAGAACGGTCATCTTGCTCTGACTGGCCACAATAGCTCAAGTGGTAGAGCGTCGGCTTGCAGATCTGGAGGTCGCAGGTTCAAACCCAATTCTGGTTCAAATAAAGACCTTAAAGTTGGTAGAAGTGGCTTCCCTCCTAATGCTTGGGGCTAAAGGAAGAGCATTATGCCTGACTCGTCAGTGTCAGTATAATGGACCGGCCAGGTTCAGTCCCTGGGCACCCATAAATACCTCTGTGCTATAATGATAAAATTGTTGCTGCACAGAAACGGCAGAAATGCTGGAAATCTCAATCCTTATCCCATCTTCCTCTGGACAGGATTGTGACTGTTGTACTACAATATTTGCAAATACTTCAGAGTGGAATAGTGCATTTTCAAATTAAGCAGTTTGTAGGAAATGAAAAGGCAGAAAGTGTTACTATGGTAGCATGTTGACAAACATCTGACATGATAAGAAACCCTTACATATTATTCTTACATTTAGTTAAGTCTTAAACTCTTCCCCTGCTTAGCAGTTTGTATACAAATGCTGTAACTAAGAGTTTGTATTGCTTAGCATAAAAATGCATTGTGATAAAAATTCAGTTGTACATGTGTAGTGTAAATTGAAGTAATTTCCATTTGTTTCCTATTTAATAAAGTCATTTTTTTATATTTTCTATTTCCTTTTTTTTATAAAAATTTAAGCTTATATTTTGCCATTGTTAATTGTTTGGCCTCATATGGACTCTAAGCATATGGAGGAAACTGCAGTTTGAAGAGCATTTGAAATCTCATATATTTGCACTTCAACATCTTTGAAGTGGAATCATCAGTTTTTTGATCCCTCAACACATAATGTATCATAGTCTACTTTTCATTTGGAATAAGGTTTTACCTGATACAAGCTTCTAAGAAAAATTATAAACTATGATTTTACCAGTCCCAGGTTGTCAGCTTAATATTCACTTTCTTTTCCAGGTGTCTCATTGGAGAATATTTCTGAATTTGTTGCCAAGTGGACTGAGGTGTTAAACAAGGGATGACCATAATGTTTAACGATGATTCAGATCAAGGACATCCTGCCCAAACCAGGATCCCTTCTCCTCTAGATATGGCCAGCTCATACGTCCTGCTACTACAACTGCTATACAATGCTCTTTGCTAATTGAATACCAGTCATTACCAGAGATTTGAGCCTCGGAGATATTATTTGTTTTAAACGAAAGAAAAACTTTGAGTTGAATCTTATCAATGCTATGGGCCTGACAATATGAAGCAATGTAGCCAGACTGTCATTTATTTGTTATGTAGCTTTAGTGATTTAACATTTAAAAAAAATAGTTAAGTCTAGCAGTATATTTCATTATGCATGTAACATAAGTTGTTTAAAGGTTAATATCTTTAACAAACATTATACGATTTCTACAAATAGAAATGTACATTCATTTACTTAAAGTTTTACATGTTAAGGCCTTCCTAAAAGCCATTTGATGGATCCCATCCCATTAAAATCATTGAAATGATGTAAGTAAAAAATAGGGTGTTTGCTTATGTCATTTTTACATACATCTGTTGTATTGATACGTTTGATCACTTTCTTGCTTGACCTTATTATGTGTTTGTTTGACTTTATAAAACTTTAAACTATCTTGACTTGTATTCAGAAGGCTAAAGCATGGGTCAAAACTGATTGATGGCATACAGCTAGAAGCCAAATGGTCAAAACTGATTGATGGCATACAGCTAGAAGCCAAATGGTCAAAACTGATTGATGGCATACAGCTAGAAGCCAAATGGTCAAAACTGATTGATGGCATACAGCTAGAAGCCAAATGGTCAAAACTGATTGATGGCATACAGCTAGAAGCCAAATGGTCAAAACTGATTGATGGCATACAGCTAGAAGCCAAATGGTCAAAACTGATTGATGGCATACAGCTAGAAGCCAAATGGTCAAAACTGATTGATGGCATACAGCTAGAAGCCAAATGGTCAAAACTGATTGATGGCATACAGCTAGAAGCCAAATGGTCAAAACTGATTGATGGCATACAGCTAGAAGCCAAATGGTCAAAACTGATTGATGGCATACAGCTAGAAGCCAAATGGTCAAAACTGATTGATGGCATACAGCTAGAAGCCAAATGGTCAAAACTGATTGATGGCATACAGCTAGAAGCCAAATGGTCAAAACTGATTGATGGCATACAGCTAGAAGCCAAATGGTCAAAACTGATTGATGGCATACAGCTAGAAGCCAAATGGTCAAAACTGATTGATGGCATACAGCTAGAAGCCAAATGGTCAAAACTGATTGATGGCATACAGCTAGAAGCCAAATGGTCAAAACTGATTGATGGCATACAGCTAGAAGCCAAATGGTCAAAACTGATTGATGGCATACAGCTAGAAGCCAAATGGTCAAAACTGATTGATGGCATACAGCTAGAAGCCAAATGGTCAAAACTGATTGATGGCATACAGCTAGAAGCCAAATGGTCAAAACTGATTGATGGCATACAGCTAGAAGCCAAATGGTCAAAACTGATTGATGGCATACAGCTAGAAGCCAAATGGTCAAAACTGATTGATGGCATACAGCTAGAAGCCAAATGGTCAAAACCGATTGATGGCATACAGCTAGAAGCCAAATGGTCAAAACTGATTGATGGCACACAGCTAGAAGCCAAATGGCATGGCTGAGTAGGGAGGTTTTGTGGGGGGAGACATTTTAGTAAACCAATACAAGTGGCATAGATATATTTGTGCGTTTTCTGTGACATTTCTTACCGACACACCTTACTTACCAATTATTAAGATATGGTTCTAAAAATAACGTCTACCCTTTAAATAATGCTTATCAATTCCTGGATTATAGCTGGCCCAGTGCTGATAAAGGAGATGATGAGGCACTAAGTGCAAGCACATCTGCGAAGTTCCAGAATGTGTCTCTTATTATATACATCTGAGAACCATTTGCATAATTTGATTGAGTATAAAAAGTTCTTTGCATGTGTCTTTCTTCCATGCACTAATAAATAGTTGATCATTAAATTGAGCTTGAAATGTATCATTGTCTTAGATTTCATTCATAAAGTGGGTTCTTAATGTTGAGTTAACAAGTGAGAAAACAAAAGATCGGCCATCAATATGAAGCTATGCCTGTTGGTCACATGACACCTCTAGATAACACTGACAGAGAAATGTATAATGAGGCTATATTCAGGCATCAGACTGTTGTCCAAATAAGAGAAAGCTTTAATTAAAACTAGATATTAATATAAGGCCTAAAACTTCAGACAAGTTACCTCTTTATATTATGTTCTGTTGTTCTAAAATATTAAAGAATATATAAATCATATGAACTTGTTATGTTTTTATTTATGTATTTTATTTTTTATCAATTGTTTTTGTCTCTTTTTTGCGTATGTTCTCTATGTTTATCAAATGAATTTGTTAAAATTTCTGATTTCAAACTCACGTGAACTACCGTGTCCAACAAGTACCCTGTTGCAGGCTTTCAAGCGGGCCCTACTTTCCTACTTTTCCCTACTTTTTGGGGTTTGGCCCTACTTTTCCCTACTTTTTTTTAGAGCCCTACTTTCCCTACTATTTGAGAAAAAAAGTCATATTTAATTTTTTTACATAATCTTACTGGAATATTAATTTGTTTTAAAATAAAAGTTAATACATTTTTCTGCATTTTTCTTTTAAAAACTAGTTGCTAGTATATTTCAAGGACACAAATTATGGTACCAGTAGTTGGTCTTCAGTGGTGCAGGGAGATTCCATTATGAGGATGGTTGGAGCTGACAAGACATTAAGCCAGACAAGGTTTATCGCCCAACTCATACTTGTGGAATCCCTGTTTAGACACTGAAGACCACTTTACAGGTGCCATGAACATGTTAGTAGGTGTTTTTTCGCAGCTGAATGGTAAGTAGACAGCCCTATTATCCCTACTTTTTTGCTATGAAAATCCCTACTTTTCCCTACTTTTTTTAGGAAAAAATCCCTACTTTTATCCCTACCTTTTTCTTTGTGGTCACTTGAAAGCCTGCTGTTGCTATTTTGCCAGCTAGTTGTAGGTAACTTCGTACCACGTATGTAGGATACCGATTTTTGCAACCTCGAACACCATGGGTAAATTAAGTTTTATTCTCACCTTTCGACAGTGGTGCAATAAATCTTTGAGACTGTATTTCTTACATGGATCCCGCCAGAGTTGCATTACTGAATGAATTTTTATGACATTAAGCATACAACACAAATGGCTCAGTATATGTCATATGCATGTGAAGGTCAATTGTTCAATATATTTTAAGCTCGCACGAAGTCTAAAGTGCCTATTGGATCAGGGCGAGAACTTTCAAGTGGGGACGTATTCCAATTAATCTGCGGTGCGCTGGTGGTTCTACCTAGGCATTAGTCCGGGGTCTTCCCCCCACTAAAACTGGCTGGACGTCGCGATGTAAAGAAAAAAACAACATTGGATGTCCGTCATTGTAGTTCATCAGGTAATGTATTTTATTGTTTAAAATGGAAATTGGACGCCCTTTGATGCTTTGCATCAATACTTTTTTTGTGCCTACTGGAAGAATGACTTTTTCGATTCATGTAGAATAAAATAACCGGTAAACTAACTGAAAATATTTTTTTTAAAAATTGTTGGCTATTGGAAAAAATATAGTTATACACGAATTTTGCCTGTGATGCTGTTCTTTATTATTGTTTATTTGTTTTATCTTTAACATACTTTTTGCCTTTCTTGGTCATAATTGCATAACAAACTATTGACTGATCCGTTTGGAAGCAACTTGGTCATCGTTTCATAACAAACTATTGACTGATCCGTTTGGAAGCAACTTGGTCATCGTTTCATAACAAACTATTGACTGATCCGTTTGGAAGCAACTTGGTCATAGTTTCATTCACTTTAATTTCTTATCCTTTAATGTACACATTCAACATTCAATTTCCATTAGAAATTAATAGTTTCTGACCGTATTTCGTAAAAATGTGAATATACCTATGAATAAATAGAATAAAGGCCTCGGCTCTTATTAAAATACATCCCCTCCAGCCTACACATTGTTAAAACCGAAAATTCATCTCACTGTTACAAATATGTATGGCCATGTATCTAAGTCTGAAGTGTTTTGCTGTCTTCTTTAATTGGCAAAAGACAGGTAAGTAACATTTTAAGCACGATAAGACGACACTTCTTTACTGTATTTGTGTCCGTTCAATTAAACCCGTGCGCGTATTTACTACAATGATTTAATGATTTATAGGGCTGTCATAAACGGACTCATAAATATAATTATATATTTTTAATTTCTCTTATTATTTATTAATTAAATTTGTGTAGAACGTATGTTACAGACTGCGCTGGCAAAGATAATTGTTTACTGGGGGAAAAACAAACCCATTCTTATAATGTGCGATTGTGGTGTTCTGTGGTGTCTGGTATCTACGGAAAAGTGGCGAAATCACTTCAAAGACGATTTCATACATGTCAACCATACCACCCAAATCCTGTCAATAAAGCCAAAAAAGAAAACAAGTTAACGCTCGCATATATAAGTACAATGTCTTTAAGGTGGTATCCGACAGTTTGGTAAAAACAAAAATTCTCAAATAACCAAATAAGTCTTTGGTACACGAAAAGGCCTTACAAAATGCAGTTCATTGATGGCAAAGATCTGCGTGAACAATCAAGGATAAATCCCCACTCTCCATTGCAAACAGGTGTTTCCTATCCGAGCCACGCTGTAGAGAGAGCTATTTTTAAAATTAGAAAACCATGTGACCACTTATGAAATTGTCATCAGGGTATTCCGCTGTGACGTCGATATCTATTTTTAGCAGTTGTCACTATCTCGCTTTTTATAGATTTGGAAAGACTGAACATTTAGAGTTGTTTTTTTTTCGCGATTAGTACAATCTTAAAATAAAGTAAGTGTTCTTAATCGTCTGTATAACGACTAAAGCATGCGTTTATGCAAAAAATACTACCGCATTCCCCAAAGCAGTAGTTAGATATTGGTAGGTGTTTTTAATTTAGGCGAACTTTTGGATACCACCTTTAACGGATTCTAAACTACTAAACGTGATATCACATGTTCTGTTTACTGAAGCCAAGTATTTAGAAACAAGATGAACTGTTTGAGCCAATTTGCACATCATAAAACAGCCCTACATTGTTGCTAGGTTTATGGTAATTTCTGTCCTCGGTGTGAACATGATCTGCGAAATGGGTTGATCTAAAGCGCGTCTTGCTAAGTTTGTTTATAAAAAATATAACCATTCCTAAAATCGTTACATTTAAGCTATAACAATTTCATTTACACGTAACAACATGTTTAGACAAAGTCTTTTAGCAGCAGTGTAGTTCCTGATAGGAAAGGTGGCAGATCTTGGCCTACACTATGTTTCTTAACTTGGTCAATTCATGCTAAGCAGGTTAAGACTAAATTAAAGGACAGCTCATTGGCGAAATGTAGGCCTGGTTTTATTACTTTATTGAACTGTGAATGGTGGTTTTACTGTAAAACTGCACGGTTAAGTTATCTGTGATTACAGAAAGACTGACGCAGGCGCGTATCTGGGTCGTTTTTGAAGTTACGCACAATTACAAGAGAAATAACCTTTGTAGTAATACTTTTGATTATATTCGGTTCTTTTCTAATGAATGACAGGTAAAATGCGGACATGCGAGAAAAAATATGAACGACTAAAATCCTGACGTGTATAAGTTAAATCATTTTAAAACCTTTTCAACTTTAATGGTGTGGTAATAAGATTTTATATAATAGAAACTACGGAAATAAGATATATCATTCCTAACCCGGTGTAAGCATCGACTTTCTTAGTGTTTATGGTACTTTCAGATTTTCGATTTTTCGAACGGAAGTTACGCACGTGCGTAAAATGCGTAATGGCAGAAACGCGCCTGCTTTGACGGTGGATATAGAGGTCTTTTCAGTTTCCCTTAATGCAGATTGCATGATGTAAGTAAGTAGAAGTGACTCTTTGGCCAAAAGATCCAAAATTGTTACTACGACTGGTTACGGCGGTGTTTAATCATGTGACTGGGTGGGGTATCATGCTATGCGATAATGATAATGGCATGTCATCACATTGAAGGGCGCACATAATCTGCTTCAAGTAGACTTTTATATATATACCATAGATATATAGATATATAGAGATATATATATATATATAGTATATTGATATACCATATATATATACCCATATATATATATATATATATATATATATATATATATATATATATATAGATATATATATATATAGATATATATATATATATATATATATATATATATATATATATATATATATATATATATATATATTACGTAGGTTATCGAATTTAGCGGGTTACCGACGCTGACATGTGACGAGATGCTTTCTTATTGGCATTTTATCGACATGGACCCAGTTTAGAGTATGCACATAGACATGAGCTCTGCTTTCATTGCGATATTAATTAATTTATTGAAATTAGACGTCGCCCTACATTTGTAACCAATCAGAAACTATAAAAATTCAAATTCCTCAGCGATTTATTTCAATAGAACACCTTTCTATTTTCTATATTCTATTTTACAATGAACAAAATAGATCGATCTATTTTACTAAATGGTTTTATTTTTAACTGCGCATGTGCAACAAACCACGTATTCTGGCTTGACTCCTCCCCTTGTGACGACAAGTTTGAACACGTCAAGACGATTGACAGTTTGATGGACATTGTTTATGGGGTGGATTACATGTCATTTTGGTAAAACAGGTAGAAGCGATGCGGGGACTTCTAATTCGGATAGAATCTATTAAGAATTAAGACGTTTCCATAGAAAATAGAAGCCTATAGAAACGTCTTAAGAGACTCTAGCCTATACTTAATGCTTCATTGGTGAGCGAATCAGGGCACTGTTATTGAATGACGTAGGCTAGTATTCACATGACGTGTCATTGCAAGGCGCTGTTTTAAGCTTACAAGGTAGATGGATATCTCGGGTTAACTTTTAGCATTATATTACGATTTTGATCTCATTACATAACACAATATGCTGTTTAAGACAACATTTTTACATATAAACACGTTATTAGTGTTTTTAGGTATTTACTCATAATTTTAAGTTCTTCAGCCCTGTCGCTTTATAAATTGATACAATAGTCGAACAGATAGCTAGCTATTCTGGTCATCAGTACGTTACTACGTGTATCTGTTTCGCAAACATTAGCCGTGATGAACGAAGAAATACAGCAATTGTTGTGTAAGGACCCGTTTACCCCCTGTTCAGATTTTGTGATGATTAATTGGATATTATGCAAATAAATACACTATGCTTTTACATTGAAAGGTAACTTAATGAAAAAGATATTTTCGTCAAACTTTTATTTGCTGTCACTTTAATCCACTTTAAGTATCGTATCGGGCAAGAACCGGGCCTGGTAGAGCAATTGGTAGTACATCGTCTCCAGGTACGGGAACCCCAGGGTTCAAACCCGAGCCCGACCTAGCGAAATGGTAGTGGTATAGCTCCCTTGATAACGGTTAAGCAAATATTATTATACAATAGTTAAACGACTGGTCGGCATGATTCAGTGGAAGTGTTATCATGTCAGATTTTCACTTTATGCTATAGACAGTGCAGGCAGCACTTTACCTGCTTGCGGTGGAAACTGTCTCCAGATAACTATAAAATTGATGATGAGAATATCAAACAGAGCACATCATGAACATTAAACAATAAACAATGTCCATGTACTGAGATCAGCAGACAACCTACCAGGCGCGTTTCTGCCATTGCGCACTTTACGCACGTGCGTAACTTCCGTTCAAAAAAATCGAAAATCTAAAAGTACCAAAAACACTATGAAAGTCGATGCCTACACCGGGTTAGGAATGATATATCTTATTTCCGTAGTTTCTATGATATAAAATCTTATTACCACACCATTAAAGTTGAAAAGGTTTTAAAATGATTAAACTTACACACGTCAGGATTTTAGTCGTTCATATTTTTCCTCGCATGTCCGCATTTTACCTGTTATTTATTAGAAAAGAACCGAATATAATCAAAAGTATTACTACAAAGGTTATTTCTCTTGTAATTGTGCGTAACTTCAAAAACGAGACAGACACGCGCCTGCAACCTACATTGCGAAATAGGCTATTACAAATGACGCTATCCCTTAGAGACAATACAATGATAATATTAGGTGTCTTTGTTGCACCGGCTTGTGACACGAAAAGAAAGTACAACAACTTGGGAATAATAAGACATGTTTAGGTTAATATGTAGCGCATTGTCCCATTTAAAATACCTCCACTATCGCACAATGGCTGCCCACGCTTGTAAGGGAAAGTCAACGCGTGATCTTAAATGGGATCATAAATGACTGGTATTTCGTGTTTGTTATGAACCCGGTATCTTCATTATTGTCAGTACAACATTTTGACTGAAAAAGAAACATGACTGAGTCTAAAATAAGGGCGCGTGACATTGCCGTTAAGAACGTCGTAGTAGACTTCGATGTTTTCACCACTACGATATCAACAAGCACCACCAACTATCACTTTTTAAGATAACACAACGAAACAATCGCTGACGTGTTTTCAAGACTTTACTTTTGATTATTTGCATATCTTTTGACGAGTAATATGTGGACAATCTTATACAAGGTGAATACTATATAAAAAAGTTTCCATATAAAGCACATATTTTGGTAACAATCAAACTATGCGAACTAGTATTACAAAACATGGGTAGAAATAGTAATCGTTATGAAGCATAAAAGGTGGTCAATTTACGGGAACCCACGAGACTACGGTCCAGCGCCTATACAAAACACGGGCATCCATGTCGTTGAAAACAATTTTTCAACGGCTAATATATAAGACCATTAGCCACGATTAATTCAAATTAGACTGCCTTCAATGTGATATATTAGTTTTTAGATAATATTTTTAATCTCTATATCCTGTCTTTTATTTTTATTCATGAAAATATATTGAATTTATTATAATTCATATATGATAATAATGTATTTATGTAAATAACTTAAATTTATGTCAATCGCCATTAATGAGACCAAATCAGGACTTCCAAAACCAACCAAAGTACCTGTGTATTTACTGAACCGTTCAGTTTGTTTTTACCATTGTTGTGTTATTAAATTAACTTATATCGCTTGTGGTAATTTTCGCTGCAACTTCGGTCCTCTCCATATACGTTAAAAAAGAACATCGAAAGGTAATAGTTGTACAATGTGTTGATACATCGGGATCCTGGTAGGTAGAACCTTTGTTCTGAAATTATCACTTGCTAAAACACATAATTGGTAGATGACTAGTTCCATCGGCTGTGGTATATGGGTGATTGTGGTATCAGGCCACGTGTTCACTTCAGCGAATGCTGTACTTTATCTGCTTTGTTAGAAGGCGACAAAACGATCACACAAACATAAACAACTAGCCACAACAAAGTTTATATCTCTAATAAACAGTTTATAACTCCTCGCCTTTCTTGTTTGCCTTGCTAATGTCTTGTGGCTGTTCGTCCAAGGGTGAAATTAGATGGTGTCTCTATGTAGTCGTGCTATACAAGTATGATTTACACCGCACTGTAGATTCATTAGTCTGATTTTAATTGCGCTCTAGTTTCTCTAGCCTGATTTACACTGCACTCTCCAGTCATTAGTCTGATTCTAATTGCACACTAGTTTTTTTACTCTGATTAACACTGCACTATAGCTTCTTTAGTCTGATTTTGATTGCACTTTAGTCTCGTTAGCACAACTGACTGTGCACTCTAGATTTATCAGTCTGATTTTAATTGCACTCTAGTTTCTCTACCTTGATTTAAACTGCACTCTAGATTTATCAATCTGATTTTGATTGCACTTAAGTTTCTTTAGCCTGATTTACATTGCACTCTATCTTCAGTAATCTGATTGTAATTGCTCTCTAGTTACTCTAGCCTGATTTACACTCTACCCTTTCTTCATAAATCTGATTTTGATAACATTCTATAGTTTCTTTAGCCTGATTTGCACTGCACTCTAGATTTATCAGTCTGATTTTGATTGTACTCTAGTATCTCTAGCCTGATTCACACTGCACTATAGATTCTTCAGTCTGATTTGGATTGCACTCTAGTATCTCTAGCCTGATTTACAAGGCACTATAGATTAATTAGCTTGATTTTGACTGTACTCTACTTTCGCTAGAATAACTAAGACTATAACCTAACTTCACTAGATGGATTGAGAATGCATACTAGTTTCGCTAGCATGATTAAGACTATTCCTTTTTCGCTAGTCTGATTTAGATGTAGTCTAGTTTTATCAACCTGTTTTAGTGTTGGTATAGTATTTACGACTGCACTATTGTTTGTGTACTGCTTAAGACTGAATACATACGGTTAGCCTGATTTCGATTGATCTATTGATTAGACTGTTATCGGGAAAATTTTCATCCTTTCCTTCCTATAGGAACTGGGTCTAATTGATGTTAAAATTACGCATTCTAATTTACAACTAAACCAACCAACTTATGTTAACAAACTCTGTACTTCCTGGATTTTGATGAAAATGACATTTCACCAACTTGAATACATTGTTTAGCTTACCGTTGAACCACTCTGTATGGTTTTGGATTCCATTTGATTTCAAAAACTATAAGACTATTAAATATGAAATATCCCCGGACACACGGAAAAAAGTATCAGCATAGAACACGCAAGTTCAATAATTCTTCTTCCAGTTAATTAGTACACCCGGGTTACTGTCTCAGAGGCAATATACTATGTTTATATAAAAATACTATTTAATTTATTCAAAATAAAAGAAAGAGAATAAAAAAAACTTAATTTACTTGACCGGAACCCTAAACCCTTCCCCTAAAAATACCGACTATTTACGAACATGTGTAAATTGTGTATTGAGTACTAGTCACGGTTCTTGGCGTTTGAACAGAATAGAATTGGGATCATCCGGTACACAATATATGTTAGCTATCGACTACATTCACAATTATCAATAAATAGTGCTAAAGTCTTTGCAGTCTATTGTGCAGATCCTGATTAGACAGATTGTATCGGGAACTCACCGAGCGGGATCTAAACTATTTACATAAGCCTGTTCATTTCTTGTTTAGTACGCCTAGGCCATTTGTAGCTGAATGCTAACGTTGCGTCATTGCTTGCCGGCTCTATAATCCTATTGAAAGCACAATGGTTATTTTCCTCGCGACGCATTGCTCTAAAGCACCATTAAAACATTGCCCGTCATGCGTTAGTATTGGTTGTATAATATTTATCTGAAGATATATATCTTATTAAGGTGTCTTGTTGGGGCTGTAAAGGTGAATAAAGAAATTACGCGTAGTGGTAAAATACAAAATCTGTACAAAGTTTTAGAATTATTTTTCGTAGCGTAAATCAATTGTATGTTACTATAAAAATAAAATAGCACAAAGAAAAACATTGTATTTTTGCAGCAGATGTAGTTGGTAGGAATATACTGTGGAATGATTGACAAAGGTGTGCATGTTACAAGACTTGTCCATGAGAACGTTTTATGGGAAAAGTGTAATTGCAGATACAAGTTTATATAAAATGCAATGTGTGATAATTATATATGTGACGATATTGATTGGAGTAAAAGGTAAGTGGCAATATTATTAATATAATTCTTGTTAATGGTTTAATATACACACATTCTAATTCAAAGTTACATATATTTTACATTCATGCCTTATTTGTACAATAAATGTTATTGTTGTTTGTTTTTTATTTGAATCTTTTTTTTTGTATGTGATATTGTTGTTATTTATTAACTAATTTTCATAATTACTTATTATGTTATCAGTTTTAATGCTGCTTTTGTCAGATAATAAATAAATATAGTCGTAGTGTTGCTAAGCTTTATTATTATCCGTGTGTCAGTTGATGTTACTATAATTGCCCAACACTGTAATAGTAATCTTCAAGTAGACTTAGATTGTTCTGAACGATAATCTTTTCTGTTTTGCGGATAAGAAGACATATAAAAGCAACACAACAATTCATGTTAATATTTCACTAAAACGAACAATTTCTAACGAATTAAATATCTATCTGTGATGTTTGAATAGTTTATGAGCCTGTTAGATGAATTAGAAATTATTCAGTTTCTATGGACAAAATTAGATTGTAAATTTTTTGTTTGTTGTAATTGTTGTTGTTTTTGCTTTTGTTGTATTTGTTTTTGCACACTGAGACAGGAGCGTAAAAAACCGCAGTCTCTTTTTTATTTTATCCGACAATCAAGTAAAATGATGTTGTTGCGGCGTCTTGTTTGATCTTTGCTCGTTATTCGGCTGTTTTTGTCTCATGAAACAGTTTACCACGCCCTATCCCGTATAACTTTAATTAGTCTCGTATTACGATGAAATATTTGCTACCTCTGAAATATCAGACATCAAAAAGCGTATTATTCTGCGGACCTGATTTTCCACTGTCAAAAGCACCGATTTTGGCTGTTAGTTTATTTTGATCGTGCTTTGGCGTTTTAACCGTGAAATTGTTAAATTTAGACAATTATAATAGATGTCATAATACTTAGTTAGATAATGATTGCTTTCGTTGATATTTTCCATATCTATAGAAATTTAGTTTACACAAGAACATAAATTATGAAGTAGCAATAATGTAATAGCATCATCATCGCTATCACGGTCAACATCATAATCATCATCATCATCATTATCATCATCACCACCACCACCATCGTCATTATCATCCTCATTAACATCACCATCTTCATCTTCATCAGCAACATTATCTTCGGTCGTCATTGCTTAACATATTTCTTTAAAAAGAGATAAAATGCTTAGTTATAAGACACAAGCCATAATTTGTAAATCTATTTAGTAAAAAAAAACAGTTGAATGTTGATCATCATCATCATCAGCAGCAGCAGCAGCATTATCACCATTTTCATCTTTATCATCATCGTCATCGTTGTCGTCGTTCTCATTATTTTTATTGTTATTATTATTGTTATTATTATTATCATCATCATCATCATCAACACCATCATCATTATCATCACCTTCGTCTTCTTCCTTCTTCTTCTTCTTTATCCTCATCAGCAGCAGTAGCAGCATTATCACCATTTTCATCGTTATCATCATCGTCATCGCTGTCGACGTCCTCATTATTATTATTACTATTATTATTATCATCATCATCATCTTCATCATCATCATCATCATCATCATCATCATCATCTTCTTCTTCTTCTTCTTCTTCTTCTTCTTCTTCTTCTTCTTCTTCTTCTTCTTTATCATCATCATCATCATCGTCCGCATCATCATCATCATCCAACTATTGCTTTGTCTGCGAAATAAAAAATGCAATTATAAGCTATACAACTCGACATTTTGCGATAACCCAAATCGTGCAAAGGAGATGACAAAAACTTCAGCATCGACAACACAGACAATGATATTGATGATGGTGAGGGGTATGGGGGGGGATTATAACGACGATTATGACGATATCGATTACGTTGGTGCTGTAACTGCTGCTGATGATAATAATGACGGTAGTGATGATCGATAGTGATGTGGGCCCACAGGTCGCTGTCCTTGGTCAAATTAAAATGAAGAAACTTGCACATGACAAAACCAAATTTAGCTCTGTTTAGGCGTATCTAACTAAATCATACATTGCTCATTTAGACAGCATATGCATTATATATGGATTTCTGAGGGAATCAACCTTTTCAAAGCCTACTTTTTATAATCAAGAATAGGTTCGCTAAACAACGACGAAGATTTTAAAATACATTATTTATTAATCATTTAATGTATCTCTATAATTGATCTGAAACTAGCGGCAACATATTGAACCATGATTTAAAGGCAGTATCCTTCACTTTGTGTCAAATGGTAAATCATTCCCAGGACATAAACAAGTATTGATTACATTGTCGGTTATGCCAAACACGTGCTTGATGATGTTTTTTGAATTTTGTATATATTTCGTTTAACACCAAAGCAGTATTTGCTTTTGCGGATTTCTAACCATGTATGCGTCATAGCAAGATGTTATTGTAACAAAAAAGTATATGTTAGGCATCAAGAAACTATAACACTTACAGTGTAAATACAATATTTAATCCGTTAATACCCAAATTAAAATAATGCATAATGATGAATCGGTCTGAACATTGTGTCAAAGGGATCAAACACAATATCTTTTACTTTAAATATCCATCAGCCACATTCGTGTAAAAAAATGAAAAGTCAAATGACAAGTTTCATGATTTACGCTGTCTAATGATTAATAGGTGATAAAAAAGGGCAACTGAAAACAATGATATATGTAAGAGAAGATAATTTCCTAAAACAGAAAACAGATATGATGCTATCAATAGAGGTATTTGTCAAAGGCAAATTTCCGGATACCACCTTTAAACAATACAAGTATTTTAATGTTCATCTCGCGTGCCAGGAATGAAATGCAGGCTACATATTGTATGTGGAGGTTATATAATAATCTCATGCAACTCATACTCATTTTATAGATAGGGCGCCTGTGGCCGGGCGTTTAGATCCGCCGACTTGTAATACCTCCGCCCCTCACCGGGTGGGTTCAAGTCCCGGCCGAAACGAAAAGTTTCATGTGGGATGTTCTTCCAGTTGACCTAGGGTGCGCCGGTGATTCAAATATTACAAGAGGCATTGCGAGCGACTAGTCAGTATGTAGTGCAGGTCTTGATCAGACAGCTCCACCGGAGTCAACACTTTTGTTTTACCCATGACCAAGCGATTTTTCCGGGACTGCCTTAGAGTTAAAAAAGGCGTCATGTTTGACACTGTTATAGGACAAGAAGGGAAAAGTACAATCATTAAAATTTTTACAATAGTTTGACTCATTTCATATTTACTTTCACTATTAAACCTCACCCTTTCGTTATGTTTAACTGTTTGATTTACAAATAGTTTATTGTTATCCAAAATTCTTGACAGTGGTTGTAATTTAAATCTTTCGATCTCTAAAAGAATGTGTTTATTGTATTAATGTTAACCCAAAGCTCTCATTACTGTTTACAAAAGGTATTCAGATAATGATATCATATTTCATGATACGCATTTAGCTGGGAATAACATCATTAATGTGGGTGGCAAGTTAGTGTTTATATTCTTATTTGTCAATTTCACTGCAACTTCTGGAGAAAAAAAAATCAAAAAGCGTGTATATTGCCAAGATGGCAATCAAGTATGATTAAATCAATCAAACGTACAGTCAACTTGCAAGATCTTTTTGCTCGTTGGTATCAGTCCACAGTGGGAAAGTTATCTCTGCATACGCGACATATCAAGTTTTTTTTTTAGAATCAACCACCAGGAATTGGAACCGCCTGATCAGATACATATGGATTCAGTAATCATTTTTTCATCAGTATTATCATTTTTTCGATTGGAAATTTGTCAACAAAATTCTGTATGTAAACCCTTGGGATTTTATCATATTCGCAGTGAATATTTAGCGGAAATCACCCTAAAAATGGAAAATAATGAAAAGTCTTATTGTGTATTTTAAGACTTCTCTCTCCAATGAAGTTGTAACCCAATTTTGTTTATCGTCTTTAAGCCAATATCTTTGGTCATTTATAATTCCCGCTACCAAGAGACAACAAGTTTTCTTTTGTTACGTATACAACTCGCACATTTAACATAGGCAAATCAGCGTAAAGACCTGCAATAGAGATCTCCGACACAGTGAGCCAAAAATAGCATTTCAAAAATACAAAATAACAGTTTACTAACATAGAACGTTTTTGGTTAAACCTGATTGGTGATGTCATGGTGATGTCATGGTGATGTCATGATGAAGTTACCATGTTACACATCATGCATGATTTCAGCAGGATCGAATCCTTTACACTATCGTACTTTTTTGTTGTTGTTGAAATAGTCAAGATGTCAAATACAACACTTCATTTAGTTTTACATGTGTCCTTAGTGAGCTGGCATATGTGTGCGGGGTCCCGTTATATTCTGCGTTTGTTGTTGTTGTTGTTTGTGTTTTGTTTATTTGCTTTTTTTTTGTTTGTTTTGTTTTTTGTTTTCTTCTGTGTGTGTGTTTTTTGTTGTTGCTTTTTGTTTGTTTTGTTTTTCCTTTTTGCCGCGCCGCAAGGTGTGGGCTTACGTCTTACGTAAAGAGTGAGATTATGGAAACACTCAAAAGCAGTGAGCCTAGACCAATTTGTGAATGTTACGATCATTTAAGATTATGGTGTGAAAAACATGTTGTGTTTCTCAAAATCGGTGCATTGTCAACGGTGCTAAATCTGACAAATAAATGCAAACCTTTAATCGTCAAATATAAGAGCATTTACGAAAGTCTTTTTGACCCAACTCTTTTAGTTTAATCCAGTCAACTGCTTAAGGCTGTTAATTAAATAATGTCATTCCCCCGTACAGGATTTAGTCCTTAAGATGTTCTTAAACATTTTAAGAGACATGGCATCATGATTAACAAATTATCAACTATTTTACTTTTGTGACGCTATATGTTTTAATAAAAAAAAATCATTCAATCGAGATATCTTCAGACCTCATTCATGAACAGTATTTGAATAGAACAGTATTTTATTAGTTTCAACGTGTACATAGTACATAGATAATTACAATGAATAGTGCTGTCACTGAACATTTAGTCGTTTAAAGTCACAAACACACACACACACACGCACGCACACACACACACACACACACACAAATGGTGTAGTTACATGGATTGTTACAAGAATGGTTCATTTTTGATGTAGTAAAAATCAATTATTACAAAAGTGAAAATAGGAAAAATAATATTGTAATCAAGATAGCTCATTGTGCGAGAATGACGCTGTTCTTTCGATATTCTAAAACCTCTTTAATATATTTTGCAATGTTTGTCAAAATTTCCTTTTTTTCAGATTTAAACATATCACAGAATTAAATAAAATTTGGTCTCACGTAGAATTTTCTGTTTATAAAGCGTTTTCTTATTTCAGAAAGTTTGGGTCCAGAACGACCAACAAGTGAAACTATTCTAGTGCAACATCTGTATAATTTGCTGCCGTATATCTACCAAAATGTCTCCTTATCTTTGTATAAAGTTTATAAAGTAAATATTTAAGGTTTTGTTTCACTTTTAATAAATGCGTAATAAGGATTATGTGGGTTATGTGAACAAAGCTTACAATTCTTATTTACCATTTGTATCGTCACGAACCCCCTTTACTTATATTGGGGGCAAATTATTTTTACCGAACGATCACCCTTCAATTGACACATTATCACAATCCAATTAACTTTAATGAATTTGTAATTATATATAAAATGTTTTAATAGTTGTATTCATTACGTAGAAAGGGGGTACTTTCTCGATATATTAGTACTTAAACGAGGGATCAGTTTTCAATAGTTTTACTTAAGGAAATAATACATCTCAAATGACATACTTCTCAATGTGTGTAAAGCCTCCACGGTTTGGTGCAGGAAAAATAATGTGAGATTTCGTGACATTTTTAAGAGGACTCCTAGGGGGTCTCAGTCCAACGGGAAATAAAAAAAAAGAATTAAGGGAATAGAATAAACAAATATGAAGATGGTGAAGAGAAATGAGACAAACACGTGAGAGAAACAAAATCGCCCGACAAAAGAGAGTTCGAGAAAGAAAAACTGTTAAACAAACATAAACAAGCAAACAGACACACGCGAGTTCACTTACATGTTACACGTTCAGACTCACACACGCCTAGCCTTAGCACAGCCTACTCACCATGCAGACTGACCGACAGATATATAACCGTATATAAAGTAACGGTCACTCATCCACTGCTGTATGACTGTTGTCCCTTAAAGGAGGTATCCGAATGATCGGACCATCAACAATTTCCCCAACCTACAAAAAATAATGTTACTTGAACAGATACTGTGAAATACTGTTTAATGATGACTACACCTATGTAAAAAGTGAAGCATAACACCACAATCGTCGTTATAAACATGACTTTTATATTTGAGCCACGCTGCACAGTTGGCTATTTTTAGACTAAGAAAACAACGTGGCCACTTATATTGGAGATCACGTTATATAATCATCCGGGTCGTCCACTCTGGCGTCGATGTCTGTTTTAGTAGAAATCACAATCGTGCATATTTATTAATTTAAAAAGAATGAACAGTTTGAGTGTTTTTAATGAGTTGTACTGTCTTAAAATTGTGGTGGTGTTAAAATCAAATCGTCTTTGCTAAGACGTAAATATGAATTTCTACCTAAATTTTTAATAAACACCCCAAACAGGGGTCCGATATTGTTACACGTATTACACGTAGTAGGCAAACTATTGGATACCACCTTTTACTGACATAATAGTAGTGTTAAAATCAAAAGGTGAGGACAACGGACCTATCCTTTTCTTTGTTCTCAGTGTCACCTATCATACGCACCACCCCCTGTTTACTTCAATACAACATAAAGTTCATTATAAATCATGCACTCCCATAATGACTTAAATCTTACTGTGACTTTAAAACTACGTCTGTTTAAAAATTCCGATTTTGTCTGGCTTTTATCTACCAAGATTGTTTACAATCTGAAAAGTCCTTCTTTAAATACAACATTGACTTCGTTTGAAAAGTACAATGAAAGTTAATTTTTCAAAGAACAGTCATCGGTAAAAGGTAAAATGGACTATAACAGAATGGATAAACGAATTGTGTAGATTTAATGAAGAGACAAATACTTCGAAAACATTGAGGGTGTGTATTATAACAAGGATTTCTTAAATTTTCAAGCTAGCTTTGGGAAATGAAGTGGACATTTTCATTGTTGAATAAACCGTCACTATTAGTATCGCAGATATCCACTTGAGACAAACATTACTCAACAAAATCACAATCTTTAATCTAGCTGTACTGTTACCTACCTATATAGATAAACACTTACTGCACTACATTTATTAATCAAAAATATAACTTGAAGTTGCATTTGCTTGCATCAAAATGTAACAGATGACCTCGACCCAGCAGAAAATCGTGTAGACCGCTGCATCTACATTATTTGTTAAGCGTGATACATTCATGTTGTTACTGGAATGTTAACCCCCTGTATCCCATTTGAAAATATTCTGTTGAATATTCCATATGCATATATGCGGTAATTCAGCACAGACGATCGTTGTAGAATTTTACCTTAGTCAAATATGTCGTTGCCGCGTTAAAATATATATTTTCTTTTCTGCCAGAATGTATTTAATCCTTAATCTCAATCTGTAGAGTGAAGTGCTTATTTTCGTATCTGTTGCTTTAACCTAAGAAAATGTACATAACATATACCAAATACAAATAAAAATACTTTTCTAGTGCATTAGTGCATTAAAAACTTTTCACTTTCTTTGCAAAAACATATTAACATACATGTATATTGCAAACACGCTATTTTTAAATTGTATTTAAATATATTTCGTTTTCTTCGTGAACTAACTTTATTTAATCTTTTTTTTACCTAAGTGTAGGTCACCCATTGGCACCTGCTTGTTTAACCTTTGGGAATTGCATATGTCATTTTATTAGAGATTAGTTTTTAAGCAAAGATCCCTAAAATTATTATAGCCTTTCCTAATTGCGTATCTTCTATTGATTGGTATGATAATGAATATAAGCTGGGCTTGCAGCGCCTCGCTATCATTGAAAACGGCACTTTGTGAAAAATATAACCATTACACTATTGTTTATACTATCTCCCGCCTGCTATATAAGAGTTTTTACGCTTTGTCAAATAGTGTAGATCCAGATCAGCTAGCCTCACTGGAAGCTGGTGTAAATCCAGATCAGCTTGTCTCAGTGGAAGCTGGTGTAAATCCAGTTCAGCTAGTCTCAGTGGAAGCTGGTGTAGATCCAGATCAGCTAGCCTCAGTGGGAGCTAGTGTAAATCCAGATCAGCTTGTCTCAGTGGAAACTGGTGTAGATCCAGATTAGCTAGCCTCAGTGGAAGCTGGTGTAGATCCAGTTCAGCTAGCCTCACGGGAAGCTGGTGTAGATACAGATCAGTTAGCCTCAGTGGAAGCTAGTATAGACCCAGATCAGATAGCCTCAGTGAAAGCTAGTGTAGATCCAGATCAGCTAGTCTCAGTGGAAGCTGGTGTAGATCCAGATCAGCCAGCCTCAGTAAAAGCTAGTGTAAATTCAGATCAGCTAGCCTCAGTGAAAGATAGTGTGGCCCCAGATCAGCTAGCCTCCGTGGAAGCTAGTGTAGATCCAGATCAGCTAGCCTCAGTGGAAGCTAGTGTAGATCCAGATCAGATAGCCTCAGTGGAAGCTAGTGTAGACCCAGATCAGCTAGCCTCAGTGGAAGCTAGTATAGACCCAGATCAGCTAGCCTCAGTGAAAGCTAGTGTAGATCCAGATCAGCTAGCCTCAGTGGAAGCTAGTGTAGATCCAGATCAGCTAGCCTCAGTGGAAGCTGGTGTAAATCCAGATCAGCTAGCCTCAGTGGAAGCTAGTGTAGCCCCAGATCAGCTAGCCTCAGTGAAAGCTAGTGTAGATCCAGATCAGCTAGCCTCAGTGGAAGCTAATGTAGATCCAGATCAGGTAGCCTCAGTGGAAGCTAGTGTAGATCCAGATCAGCTAGCCTCAGTGAAAGATAGTGTAAATCCAGATTAGCTAGCCTCAGTGGAAGCTAGTGTAGCCCCAGATCAGCTAGCCTCAGTGAAAGCTAGTGTAGATCCGGATCAGCTAGCCTCAGTGGAAGCTGGTGTAGATCCAGATCAGCTAGCCTTAGTGGAAGCTTGTGTAGACCCAGATCAGTTAGCCCCAGTGAAAGCTAGTGTAGATCCAGATCAGCTAGCCTCAGTGAAAGCTAGTATAGACCCAGATCAGCTAGCCTCAGTGAAAGCTAGTGTAGATCAAGATCAGCTAGCCTCAGTGGAAGCTAGTGTAGCCCCAGATCAGCTAGCCTCGGTGAAAGCTAGTATAGATCCAGATCATCTTGCTCAGTGAAAGCTAGTGTAGATCCAGATTAGCTTGCCTCAGTGGAAGCTAGTGTACACCCAGATCAACTAGCCTCAGTGAAAGCTAGTGTAAATCCAGATTAGCTAGCCTCAGTTGAAGCTAGTGTAGCCCCAGATCAGCTAGCCTCAGTGGAAGCTAGTGTAAATCCAGATAAGCTAGCCTCAGTGGAAGCTGGTGTAGATCCAGATCAGCTAGCCTAAGTGGGAGCTAGTGTAGACCCAGATCAGCTAGCCTCAGTGGAAGCTAGTGTAGATCCAGATAAGCTAGCCTCAGTGGAAGCTGGTGTAGATCCAGATCAGCTAGCCTAAGTGGGAGCTAGTGTAGACCCAGATCAGCTAGCCTCAGTGGAAGCTAGTGTAGATCCAGATCAGCTAGCCTCAGTGGAAGCTAGTGTAGACCCAGATCAGCTAGCCTCAGTGGAAGCTAGTGTAGATCCAGATCAGCTAGCCTCAGTGGAAGCTAGTGTAGACCCAGATCAGCTAGCCTTAGTGGAAGCTTGTTTAGACCCAGATCAGCTAGCCTCGGTGAAAGCTAGTGTAAATTTAGATTAGCTAGCCTCAGTGGAAGCTGGTGTAGATCCAGATCAGCTAGCCTAAGTGGAAGCTAGTGTAGACCCAGATCAACTAGCCTCAGTGGAAGCTAGTGTAGATCCAGATCAGCTAGCCTCAGTGGAAGCTAGTGTAGACCCAGATCAGCCAGCCTTAGTGGAAGTTTGTGTAGATCCAGATCAGCTAGCCTCAGTGGAAGCTAGTGTAAATCCAGATTAGCTAGCCTCAGTGGAAGCTGGTGTAGATCCAGATCAGCTAGCCTAAGTGGAAGCTAGTGTAGACCCAGATCAGCTAGCCTCAGTGGAAGCTAGTGTAGATCCAGATCAGCTAGCCTCAGTGGAAGCTAGTGTAGACCCAGATCATCTAGCCTCAGTGGAAGCTAGTGTAGATCCAGATCAGCTAGCCTCAGTGGAAGCTAGTGTAGACCCAGATCAGCTAGCCTCAGTGGAAGCTAGTGTAGATCCAGATCAGCTAGCCTCAGTGGAAGCTAGTGTAGACCCAGATTAGCTAGCCTCAGTGGAAGCTAGTGTAGACCCAGATTAGCTAGCCTCAGTGGAAGCTGACTGATCAGGATGTGAACTATTTGCTTTGGACTGTTAAGAAATGTGTCTCTCTAACTTAGCGTGTATGTGTTAACAGAAGCTAAGAATGTTGGTGCTTGGGGATAAAAAACAGCAACAGCACAATAAAAGATTACTGCTTCATTTTTTTACATAGTCATTATTTGTCATTATTATGAATCTGGTCGATGAACTTTATAAATAAAAAGGAGCTGAAGTACAAGTGATGATTAGATCCATTAAGGTCACCGTCTTATAAAATGTAGGCCGGATTGTGACACCATTAAAATATTACAATGTGCAGTTCAGCAAATTGTATCTCAATTTAAAAATTTAGTTAGCAAATTAGTTGCAAATATTTGTCAATTAAGAATCCATAAAAATAAATTACATTTCATGCTTTGGCAGCAATCAATGCACGGTACTGTATTTGGTGGCGTTAGTAAAGAATGTGGACTGTTTAAACTGACATATCAATGCATCTAAACTAGCAAAGGAAAAGCGAATGAACGGATGTCGTCTAGAATAAATAAGTATTTGATAGCGAGAGAGCATCATTGAAACATGCGCACTGAGTTTGAAATGAAATTAAAAAATGAAATGTTTAAGTGATGATTCAATATAAAATATCAGAACACAGCATGACAGAATTAAATAATACGGAGATGTATACATAAAAGTTAACTCTACAAAAATATTAAACAATTGCCGCATGAATTAAAATGCACAACAGAAATAGGTCCTCGTGGATAGCTTAGTATCACTTTCTTATTCACGTTTATGTTGTGTTTGTGAAATGAATTCTTTCTGGTCCGTTTTAAATTTACATTAAAAACGTTTGGTTGTAAGAAGAAATAATATAATAAACGTCCTTTTGAACGTAGAACTAGGCCGCCTAGTTGTTACACTACGCAGGGAGCGCCCGTGACTAACTCTATCACCGTGTTGCCATGGTTGCGACATCATGCCGCAAAACGTAAACATGAGACCACTCATATTTTTTTTTTTTTTTGTTAATCAGTATCCCAGTCAGTCGATTAGCTGCAAGTTATACCAATATCAGGGTAACAGTTTTCTTATGATCCATAAGTTACGCTGTCTAAGAACTTGTAATGATTAGTCTTTGATTTTTTAACATACATTATTTTATTATTACTTCGTCTTTTATGTTATATCGCTATAAGTAGTCTTTATTTATAACTATCGTATGTTCTTGAAATATTTTAATAATCGTTATCTGACTAAGGCATATATTGTATTAACTGCTATGTTTAAAACTCGTTAGAGCATGGTAAATATAATAAATGTATATATGTATATGTGTATAATTGCATAATTGTATGAACGATATCGTTATCCCAAGTGTCTGTTTCGTACTTCTCTGGATTTGTATGTGTTTATTTGACGCGTTTGTATTTTGGTAATAGCAACTGGCATTGTGTGTATTTTAAATCAACTATTGAATAAAACTGAATTAAATATTTGTTGAAGCTATCACTTCAATCAAAGTTTGAAAGTAATTTGTTTCGCTTTGAAATATTCAAATATTAAAAAAAATAATCATGGTAAAAAAGCGATTAAATGTTGTGATAGTTAGAGCCCTTTTGAACAGACTGTTCACGTCTGGGTGTTAAAAACCATGAAGAAATTTAAAATTATTTACGCATTTTCAAAAGAATAAAAATACGGGGACAAATCGTCCTCATCAAAATTGTTAATTCGTAATATTCGTTATCAGTTATTTCCCAATACACATTTTGCTTTCAAAACAAACAAAATCAAACAAAAGAATCGTGTTATAATTTATTTTCTGTAAAGAGCAACTAAATAATCTTAAATAATTTAAATTATTTTTGTCAGTTTAATAATTCAGCTTACCTCTTTGATTTACACTGCCCTTTAAGATAAATTTTGTGAATTGGTATATTTGTGCATTGATAAATGCTTTTATTGATATATTTATTGAAATATTTGTGCAGTGATATATCATTGCATTGATATATATATATTTGTTGTTTGTACAGTGTCTTTATTTAAGAGCCTGATAATTACAGGTTGTAACTACGTGACGTATTTTAATTTTTTAGCATTAAAGATTGCTGCGATTGGAAGATTTTCGCGGCAGACAATCTCTGGGACACTTTGACCGTTTGTTTAATGTTTTTACACAGTTCTGTGTGTTTGCTCGCATATTTTGGCATTTCCATAAATCCTTATCGTATTTTTCACTAATAAATTAAATGTTGGATTGTTTTTGCCCTTGAGAAACACACATGGCTACACACATTAACTTTGTCCTGATTGTCATGGAAACTGTTAAACATTGAAATCTTATACACACTGTGGTGACAGCCAAACTTGAAGTCATAAAAAGAACGCCTTATAATTGGTGTGAGTATTGGATATTGCTTATAGTAAATGTAAAGAAAGTGTTGTAACCGTGCGCTATATTTTTTGTTCTGCATTTAACATTTGATATCGTCCCACCAACAGTATTTCAGATATTTGTGTTCACTTGAAGGAGATATAATGCTGCCTTCACTGTGTATAGCATGCCGTGAACACATGACATGATACCTAACTAAGTCACATAATCCTGACACCGGTCCAACCAGTCGTGGAACTATCCTTATATTTGCTTTAGCGTTAGCAAGTGTGCTACATCACGACCATTATTAACGACTTCGGTTTGTAGCTGCCACGGACCTGGAGCCGACGCTTTAACGATTGTGCTACCAGGTCCGTTCTTTTCGAAATTAAGACACAATTATATGCTATTTAAGTTATTGTATATAACCCATGTAATTTTATTTAGAAGAAATGACCGTTGTTGTTGTTGGTATTTCAATATTCAATAGTATTTCTTTTGACGGTTGTTTACTTTAACATAAACATGTCATCTTTGGTATTCTAGTCAGTGCCACGCCCACGTTTTTGAATCTTGGCGTCAATGTGGACTTCAGCAGTAGTTTAGCCGTTGATGATGTCGCATACACCATAAGGACCAATGATGACGTCGGCAATTCGGTCGTTTTGGCAACGGTGTCGTCCTACTTCACGTTATCGACAACCAACGATAGTGAGTTGTTGCCTCACAGATATATGAACACATTTATTATAGGTGGTATCCGTAAGTTTGAATAAAAAATTCTCTCAAATAACATTGTTACCTGAAAAGATCCTGCAAAATGCTGATCATTGATAACCTAGATCAGCGTGAACAGTGAAGCCTAAATTTCTATTTCTCATTGCAAACAGGTATTTCCTATCTGAGCCACGGAACAGAGATAGCTATTTATTTATATTTAACTAAGAAAACCACATTACAACTCACTTTTGAGACTACGTTTTATCGTCATCCGGGTAATTCGCTCTGACGTCGACTTTATTTTAAGCCGAGATCATTATCATGATTATTTATAGATTTGGAATAATTGACTTTTTAGCGTTTTTTTATAGTGATTTGTACCTTCTAACAATAAAGTCGGTGTTCAAAATCATCTTTACTTATACTAAAGTGTGAGTTTATGCAGAAATTATGCCCTAATTCCCCAAAGCTGTGGTATAGTATTGTTATATGAGATTGACAAAGGCATACTGTCGGTACCACCTTAAAATAATAAGATTAGAAATTTAGGTTGTTTGTTAATTTGTTTTGACGATCTTATTTGTATATTTATATGTGACATTAATTGTTTGGATTAAAAATCTACTGGCATAATTTACCTTTATTCACTGATTTTTAATATTCATATTTGATATATAACCGCAAATTAATCGCTACTTTGTGAAAAGGACGTTAATTCTGTGAACTATTTAAACAAAGCATCCTGTAATGAAGCTGTTTCTGGTAGTTGTTATAATGACACAGTATCTGATGGTACGTATGATACCTTGATGTTTTTTGCTATGATTCTAATTATGATAATCCACAGAAAAAGTATTGGTAAAGGCATGTCTATCGTCGGGGTACACGGTGACGTTGACGTTTGTGGCCTCGGATTCGAGCACGGGTACCACCACTGACACGCTCAGCGTTACGGTAATAAATACGGTAAGCATGTTGCACTTGTCGACTTCCCTAGTCTTTGTGATGTTCCGTTCAGACAAACATGGTACCATTCGTAACCACTCAGCATTATCTGTTTGGAACATATTCGTAAGAGGTAATCATAGTATTCCAGTTGGCGACTTGACACTTAAAGGCAGTATCCGACAGTTTGGTCTAAAAGTGTTGTTTTTTCCCAAAAATAACCAAATAAGTCATTAGAACCTGAAAAGATCTTGCAAAATGATGTTCATTAATGGTAAAGATCTGTGTGAATAGTCCAGGATAAATCCCCAATCGACATCGCAAACAGGTGTTTCCTATCCGAGCCTCGCAGCAGAGATAGTTATTTTTAAACTTAGAAAACCACGTGACAACTTACTTTAATATAGTTATCCGGGTAATCCGCTCTGACGTCGATATCTATTTTTAGCAAAGACCACTATGCGCTTTTCATAGAGTTGGAAAGACTGAACATTTTGATTAATGTTGTTTCGGATTAGTATAGTCTAACAATAAAGTTAGTGTTCAAAGTCGTCTTTATGACAAAAGTATGGGTTTATGCAAAAAGTATGACCAAAGTCCCCAAAGCGGTGGTTAGATAATGGTACGTGTATTTAATATAGTCAAACTGTTGGATACTACCTTTAAGTCTAGCAAATTGGGGTTTCCTGGGTTATTAACCCTACTACGAGGAGGCGAGACGGGTTCATCACCTATTTATTCCCCGTTTTAGTAAAAGGCGGGTTAAAAGGAGGGATCATTGTATTGATATGAAGAATCGCACATGAAATCGTAGCATATTATTCGTTTACAGACATGAATGAACACATTTGTTTGGCGCATTTTCCTAAAAGGTCAAGTCGATTACGAGGCATGAATGATCGGTTCAAACAAGGTCATTGACATATGGCTGAGGGCCGGGGCGTACCTTCAGGATCTAGACGATTCAAAACGACTGCAGCTATGTGCAACCCACAAAGACATTTCTCGTTAAAATTCATTATTCTATTGCTGTTGGAACTCGGCTATATTTTCCTAAAAGGCAATATATACCTTTTAGATTGACAAACTAACCAACAGACTTACCGTCCTCATAGTGACAAACAACTGTTATTCGCACTTCAACTACGCCGATGTTGATAAAAATACCTCAAAAACTGCCATCTTTACATTGCGGACATACAGAATAAGTGAAAATGCTTAAGTAAATAACTCTAATCATCATTTGCTGCATGCTTCTTATTGTCTTATTGAAGTTTGTCCAGCATTTTTTTTTTCTGATTCATATACATCATAATCGTTCGGAAATAATTAAAGAAAATTTTCAAACAGAAAATTAATAAACGTTCATAGCGAATGACCGAATTGTCCAAGGACCGAGAGAAGATATGACAAAAATATGGATTATTTCTCGTTTATGAGATCTAAATAAATGAATATGTTTAGGATTGCTTGGAATCTGAGCACAACAGACGTAATCACGGGAATATTTATATAATTAAACGTACAAGTTTCATTCACCATTCATTCTCCGAGGAATAAATGATGTCAGGTCGAGCAGAAAAAGAAACAAAAATTAGAAAGTTAATATTTATTTCTGTTTTCTTTCCGTTATAAATTCGACAAAAATGCAACTCCCAGTTGCAAATAGTGTTATAATTTAAGAAATCGGTAAAGTTAGCCACAACCATGCTTGTAATCAGCCGATATAGAATACATTACCTGGCGATTTCTTTTATGATAAAAATAGTTTGTTTCGAAGCGAGCACATTTTTGTAATTTGTTAAAGTAATGGTTCATTTGAAGTTTTATTTTGTTATTATTATTATTGTATTATTATAATTATTATTATTATTATTATTATTATTATTATTATTATTATTGTTATTATTATTATTATTATTATTATAGGACAATCAAATTTAAAAATGAAATAAATTACAACATCAATCTGCTTATTTTTATACTAAAAAGCGTACTTGTATTTACGAACCATGATCATTTTTGTCGGTGACCCAAACTAATGCTTGGCCTACAACTTTAAATCAGAAAAACAACAAAATGAAAGGCTAAAACATATTTCAGATGACGATAGTCTTGTCTCATATAATACAACAAAACGATTACAGTTTTATAACGATCTTAAGATTTGAACTTAAGTTCGTGTATATACTAAAACTGTTGGTACATTTTGTTCTTTGGTTCTGCAATTCATGCCGCTTGTCAATATAGTATTATCTTGTGATGATTAAAGTTTCTGTTTTTAATTGCGTTATTTTACTATTCTATTGAAGAACATAGAACTACATCAGCAATATTTTAATCTTATACACGAATGTGTCTGTATATAACATAGAATATTTTATTTTGATACATCGAAAATGGCTCCGGTCTGCAATAATATTGTCTGCAATAGGTCTACATTCTAACTAGTAATAATGATTATGTATTCGTATTGCTTAAGACTCGATCCCTGAAGTCAAAGGTGACGAACGTTATAACTTTTTTAACGCCTTCTAAGGTAAAGAGTTAAATTTCCTTGTTTGTGTATTCATCAACATTAAACACTATATTTGACCAACCGTAGACCATAGATTAACCGATCACCTGTGATCTTCAATCAGAATGAGACCTCCATTACCGTTGTATAAACTTATATTCCAGCTGACCATTGATCAATTGTAATCATGTGGCCCCGGCCATAGCATGTAGAACATATTGCTGTATGACTGTTTGAACTGATAGTTTACCGTCTAACCTAACAATACGAGAGTTCACATCAAACATACGGAGTAGGTACTTACTGCTAGATTCTTTTTTAAAAGGCAAAGTCATTTTCTTTTTCAACATTTCGTATCAAAATAAACTGCGGGAGTACTCAATCAGTGTGTTTGTTTTATTACACAGCCATTACTATTACAAAACATAAATTTATTTTTAATTCTCAATAGTTTAAAGAGGTGAACGTAAATATCTATGACGTTAAAAGTGATAAATAATTATGTAAAAAAATACCAATAAAGGTTTCACTTTGAGGGTACTACGCTTTCTGCAAATTCGCCATTAACGCAACCGTTCAAAAGGATCCAGAGTACTAACAGGACCCTTCGTTTAGAAACAACTTATTATCAAACTGCTTTGATAAACATTCCTTGACATTTGACATTTTTTTAATTTTAACGTAATACTACCTAATTATCTCGTTTACCTGTTTGTACTGATGATAACTTTTAAACGTGATATAAGTGACTTTTTGTTTGCTTTTTAAACTGTTCTGTAGTATTTTGGCTACCTTGTAATGACACCTGCCTTATTAGTTTTTGTAAACATTCGGTGATCTTGCGGGGGGTGGATGTAAACACGTGTTTCGTTATCCAAACAGATTAATAGGTATATTTAAATAGTTTGAATGTAGGCCTAACTGTACGTGGTGGCGTCGCGTCAAATGTTGGCGTACCGATGCGTAACAAGATTTGACGTCAAAGTTGTGAATCCCTGTTGGTTTTACGAAGGTTTTTAAGTAGCGCAAAAGTGTTGCTCCTCGCTATTATATAAGTTAGTTTTATTCTGCCGTACCTAATCATTCTTATTTTTTTTTAATAGTTTTAGTTGTCTTTTCCTGTTCTTAGCCTATGTTATCAACTTATTCTACAGATTTTAAGAAATGAGGAAAATCGTGGCTGACTTGTAAACTAAATAAAACGGCGGTTCCATTAAATTAAATTAATTGAATTAATATAGTAATCTATATGATATAATTGCTTATTTGTACACAAAACTATTGTGGTTTGCATATTTACGTGACAACTTATTAACGCCGTTTCTTTTATTTTACTAACCAAATGGGGAGTTAAAACCGTAGCGTTGTATCGTGGTAAGACTTTATATATATATATATATATATATATATATTATGAAATATAACATGTGTATATTGAATATAACATATGTATATCAAATATAATATATGTATATCAACTTTACGATATATATAATATATATGTGTCAAATATAATAAGAAGACATATTCATATTAAGCATGTTCTTTATTAGCTACATAAGTATGTGCAGGACATACATGTACGTTATTTCAAATATGTATAACGTTGTTTCTTAACTGTTATTTAAGCGTACTGTAGAGAAAATGTCAGAAACATTCTAGTGTTAGTTTTTGTACACAGCTGGATGAAACAGGGTATTTCTATTTTGTACCAAACTTACTGAAGCTTGTTCTTCAGAAAATTATCATTATCATTGTTTTTCGAAAGTTCCTGTCGTCTCAAAATAAAATCTTACTTCTTCTATGCAATTTTCTGTTATTTATTTTCTCAAAACATTTCGCTTATCTGTAGGAAATATTGTTGTGAGCTTTATGTAACGGAATTATACGAGGATAAGGTAGAAAATTACCTTCTGGTCGGTTTTAATTGTTTTTATCCCTCCGCATTTATAAACAACAACAACAAAAACATGTTTCAGTTTATATGACACTTTCATTGCGTCACCTTGTAATTTCTACCCTTGTAACACCGTTATTGATGTTTTTAAGTAAAAAAAAGTTCGCATGATGCTTTTGTTATTTTCCCTGTGTTTACATTAGTTTTGTACCTGTTTTATCTTTTTTTTCGCTGACATCTAACCCATGAGTAACACAATAATGTTTAAAAAGTAGGCATCTTGGACAGTTTTGTCACCAAAAAAAAAATGGTCGAGATACTTCAATAAAGGCGACAGTTTTATTTAAACGGCGGAAGGCAGCATCGGTCTGGATGGTCGAGTGATTACGACGTGCCCTGTTCGAGCATGGCATATTCTTTATCTGGTTTACTTTAAAAAAGTTATAATTTTGTTAAAACTTATTAATTTAAAATTAACTTGTTTAATGAAAATAAAGATTATCTTTTCATTTTGTAAATTTTGGAAGTATTAATAACTAAATGGTTACATGCCAAAGATAAGTGAATTATTGACCTCCCTTCAAAAGGAACTATCTTTAAAAAACGAACAATAACATGTACGTATGCAACTTTACTTCTAATTGCTACAGGCGCCGATCTTCAACAACCTCCCGACTAGTCTGTATTCGACCATTACCACCACGGGTATGACGACCATCTACACGTTGGACATATCGGACGGCTGCAACACGAACATCCAAGGCATGTGCTCCGTCACAATGACCCCAAGCAGGACTATCAACCTCAATGGTACGGGCATACATCGCATTCGGAGTAGTCTCCCCTTTCATTTACACGATGTGTTTTAAAATTCACAATGAAAACAAAAAATGGTTGCTTTGGCGATGTTCAATTATAATTGGAGAAAAACTATCGTCGACACACTTTAGTTTCAAGACCTCCACTCATAAAGTATTTCGCCCATACTGGAAATCACTCATCTGGTAGTCAGTTTAAGAATAATACAAAGGCAACACCAACGCTTGGCCGTGAGCGACATAACCGTTTGTGCTGATGTTTTAAACATTGCTTTAACATAACCACGTGAAACAATGTAATCGTTACACACAAATTAAAGCATATAAGGTACAGAAGACTGGCCAATACAGCAGCGAGTCAATCGGCCTCCTTGTGCCCGACTTCATAGACCAAGTGCGACTCCGAATCCAATCGTGACCCCGAATCATCACATAGTTTATTGACGACGCTCTGGAGAGTGTTGCATCTTACGGAATGCATTTTATGTTTATAGTTGTGTGTTTACATTGTACAACTAACAATGTGTTGCCGGTAAAGCACCGGGCTACCATATGAGAGGTCCCGGGTTCGAATATTTAAACATGAAGCATTGTTCTCAGCTTGCATCACACTATTTCCACCCCCCACCCCCGCCATTGACTTTGTAGTACATTAAGAGGTCCTAAATTTATCGATAAAAACATTTTCTATTACAGCTTTTCAAAAAAAGATTATTTCAGCGCGTAATAAAAAACAGAACTTTGTATCTGCGAATGTTAATTTGGCTCTATGAATACGTAACGATACTGTTAACTGGCAAAAGTTTTAAAAAAAAATATTTCCCACCTATTTATAACGGAAATTTAGAAAGGCCTTTAGCTAAAAGATTATACTCTTGAATGATGTAGAAATTCATGTGAGATTTTTTTTCTGAATAAGGAGGTGAAATCCGGATACTGGCCAACAGCATTCCAGATGGGGAGTTTACCATTAACGTCACTTGCACCAGTACCGCGGGCATCACGGCCTGGAGCTACATCGGCTTTGAAACTGGACCAACAACACTTGCTCCAAACGCAACAACAACAACAACTACAACTTCGACCACATCTACATCGGCATCAACGACGACAACTACAACAACCCCAACGACGACAACTACAACAACCCCAACGACAACAACTACAATAAAACCAACGACAACTGCAACAATACCAACGACCACAACTACAACAACACCAACGACGACATCTACAACAACACCAACGACGACATCTACAACAACCCCAACGACAACAACTACAATGCCAACAACAACAACTACAACAACCCCAACGACCACAACTACAACAACACCAACGACGACATCTACAACAACACCAACGACGACATCTACAACAACCCCATCGACTACAACTACAACAACCCCAACTACAACAACCCCAACGACAACAACTACAACAACCCCAACGACCACAGCTACAACAACCCCAACGACCACAACTACAACTACCCCAACGACAACAACTACAACAACCCCAACGACCACATCTACAACAACCCCAACGACCACAACTACAACAACCCCAACGACCACAACTACAACAACGCCAACGACCACATCTACAACAACCCCAACGACCACAGCTACAACAACCCCAACGACAACAACTACAACAACCACAACGACCACATCTTCAACAACACCAACGACAACAACTACAACATCCCCAACGACTACAACTACAACAACCCCAACGACCACATCTACAACAACGCCAATGACCACATCTAAAACAACCCCAACGACCACATCTACAACATCCTCAACGACCACAACTACAACAACCCCAACTACAACAACCCCAACGACCACAACTACAACAACACCAACGACGACATCTACAACAACACCAACGACCACAACTACAACAACCCCAACGACCACATCTACAACATCACCAACGACAACAACTACAACAACACCAACGACCACAACTACAACAACCCCAACGACCACAGCTACAACAACCCCAACGACCACAACCACAACATCCCCAACGACGACAACTACAACAACCTCAGCCACCACAACTACAACAACGCCAACGACCATATCTACAACAACCCCAACGACCACAGCTACAAAAACCCCAACGACCACAACTACAACAACCCCAACGACCACAACTACAACAACCCCATCGACTACAACTACAACAACCCCAACTACAACAACCCCAACGACAACAACTACAACAACCCCAACGACCACAACTACAACAACCCCAACGACCACATCTACAGCAACACCAACGACCACATCTACAACAACACCAACGACCACAACTACAACAACCCCAACGACCACATCTACAACAACACCAACGACCACAACTACATCAATAACAACAACTACACCTATGACCACACTAACAACAACAACTTTACCAACGACAACAACTACACATACCACACTTACACCGACAACCACACCAACTACACCGATGACTACAACAACTATTCCAACAACCACATCTTCACTGACTACGACAGCAACTGCACCGACAACCACAATAAGTACACCAATGACAACTACACCCACATCAATAGCCACAACTACGCTGATGGCGACAACTACACCTTCGACCACAACTACACAAGCGCCTACAACTTCACCAACGATTACACCAACAATTTCTTCATCACCTGCCGCCATCGCAGCGGCTGGGACTGCCGCGGATGTTAACGTGGGTTCATCCCAATCGGACGACTCGAATGATATCGGCAGTCTTTTGTCCGACCCAAAGATAATCGCGGCTATGTCAGCTCTACCGGTGATGGCTGGGGCGGCAAGTATCGTGGTTTATCTTAAAGGATGTCGCAACGTGCCCAGGACTTCACCCGACAGGTACTGTTTGCTTTTGTTGATGACACACAGTCTCCCACCCAGCCCCGCACTCACACCCTCAACAAAAATGTATAGGTAAAACCAGTGACACATTGCAGATAAACCATCTTTATGTATCATAACATCACAATCCTGATAGCTACGTCGAGCTTTATTACAATTTTCCCAAATTTTGGCAAATTTCACAACTGTCAGGCAAAACATTTAAGACTATGGGCCGTTTTCACCAACTATTCTTAAGTGAGAATTGCCTAAATAATAGATTTCATGACACAATATCTTCCCTGATATGACTCAAATCTCTCTTGATACTTTTGCTGTGCTTATCTGAGGCAAAAATAACAAGTGAACTTCATAAAACGTGTTTTTAACAGACGCAAAAAATGGCAACTTGAGTTCAAATCATGACTCGGGTTTTAGAATGGTTGGTGAAAACCAGCTTATGACACATATAAATACATCAATGTAAAGCACTTTTAAGATGGAAAGACGTGCCTCTTAGTCTCTTCCTCATTACATCTGATTCATTCTCTATCTCAGTACTTTTCTGAATTTGAATTACGTGGCAACAAACATAAACTTTGACATCGATGATCTTTGCCAGTTATTCATATTTTGTTACACCGCACCGATACAATCATGGCCGTATTGGCGACGTCCAGCTTATCATTCGTAGAGACTCCGGACATATAATTGGGTAGAACCACTGGTGCACCACAGGTCAGCTGGAATATACTTGATTATCAATCTTTTAACCATTTACTTCGTACGATATATTTCTGGTTTCTACCATAAACACTTGATAAATACATGTGCATCCCTTCCCTCTTCCTCCCCTCTCTCTCTCTCTCTCTCTCTCTCTCTCTCTCTCTCTCTCCCCCCTCTCTCCCTCTCTCTCTCTCTCTCTCTCTCTCTCTCTCTCTCTCTCTCTCTCTTGCCCCCTCTCTCTTTTGCCCTACTCTCTCTTTCTCTCTTTCATTAAGTAGATCTATAGTAAATAAAAAAGTTGACTAGTTTTTTAACCACTCCAGCAGTAAGGGTGCCCCCAACAGCAGTTCGGTTCCCGGCGACACCCAACATCAGGGTAACCCGTCCAGGACCAAGTTCACCCGCCCAGCAAACCACGGATCTAACAGAGGTATTGTGCAGCACTCTTCGTTTTTGCTCGTTCTTGTTTTCATATGTTTATATTAACCCTTTTCATGTTTATGTTTTTACAAACATATATTATAGTTATATACAAACAACGTCCATATTACTAGACAAAATGAAAGGGTAGAACTGCGCAATTCACCTTCATAAGTCAATATGTCATTCTTTCATACTTACAACTTTAAAGAAATATGTAACACTAAGTTACTATTACTTAAGTTATCTCATGTGAACAAGTTTCTATCAAATTATTGTGTGAAGTAAAAATGAAAAAGAAAATATTTGCAATAAATTACAACATTTTCCCTTTCTATTGCAGCTACTTTAACACCAGTTGGTAAGTATATGGTATTTTATTTTACCATTGATTGCTTTTATGAAAATTAATCTGTTAAAATTCTTGAACAGGGATGTAATGTGATGTGATTTGCCGGCATTTTTGCCGATACTGTGCCGCGACATTTCTATCATTATAGCACAGGGGCACTTATGAGGTGCCCAGGGACTGAACCCGGCCGGTCCATTATACTGACACCGACGAGTCAGGCGAAATGCTGTCCCCTTAGCCTCGAGCATTAGGAGGGAAGCCACTACTACCAACTCTAAAGTCTTTGGTTTGACCCGGCCGGGGTTTGAACCTGCGACCTCCCGATCGGCAAGCCGACGCTCTACCGCTTGAGCTATTGCGGCCGGTCTCTTGAACAGGTAAATAGTACAGACATTCTATAATGTTCAACTAAATGTAACCATTTGCTTTGAACGATAAACGCTTGAAAGATTACGTAAAGTGAACGCGTACTACAAACGACAGTATAAGACTTTATATTGCAAATATTTGTTTTTTACAAGCATTTAAATATTAGGCAAATTCATAAAATTTAGCGCAGAAAAGGTGTAATCATAAGTAAATTAAAGAATTGACACATGCTAAGTGTGTTTTAAAGTAAGTGCCTGGGAAAGAAATAATTACTTTGTGGCAGTTACTTTGTCAGCAAATGTCAAGTACTGACAATCAAAAAGTGTCAAATACTGACACTCAGCAGATGTCAAATACTGATGTGAAATACTGACTCTCAGCAGATGTCAAATACTGACACTCAGCCGATGTCAAATACTGACACTCAGCAGATGTCAAATACTGACACTCAGCAGATGTCAAATACTGACACTCAGCCGATGTCAAATACTGACACTCAGCAGATCTCAAATACTGGCACTCAGCAGATGTCAAATACTGATGTCAAATACTGACACTCAGCAGATGTCAAATACTGGCACTCAGCAGATGTCAAATACTGATGTCAAATACTTACACTCTGCAGATGTCAAATACTGACACTCTGCAAATGTCAAATACTGACACTCAGCAGATGTCAAATACTGGCACTCAGCAGATGTCAAATACTGATGTCAAATACTGACACTCAGCAGATGTCAAATACTGGCACTCAGCAGATGTCAAATACTGATGTCAAATACTGACACTCAGTAGATATCAAATACTGACACTCAGCAAATGTCAAATACTGACACTCAGCAGATGTCAAATACTGATGTTAAATGCTGACACTCAGTAGATGTCAAATACTGGCACTCAACAAATTTGAAATAGTGTTACTCAGCAGATGTCAAACACTGACGTTAAATGCTGACACTCGGCCGATGTCAAATACTGGCACTCAACAAATTTCAAATACTGACACTCAGCAGATGTCAAATACTGATGTTAAATAGTGACACTCAACCGATGTCAAATACTGGCACTCAACAAATTTGAAAAACTGACACTCAGCAAATGTCAAATACTGACACTCAGCAGTTGTCAAATAGTGACACTCAGCCGATGGCAAATACTGGCACTCAGCAAATTTTCAATACTGACACTCAGCAGATGTCAAATAGTGACACTCAGCAGATGTCAAATACTGACACTCAGCAGATGTCAAATACTGACACTCAGTAGATGTCAAATACTGATGTTAAATACTGACACTCAGCAGATGTCAAATACTGTCTCTCAGCAGATATTAAATACTGGCACTCAACAAATTTTAAATACTGACACTCAGCAGATATAAAAAAAAAACTGACACTCAGCAGATGTCAAACACTGACACTCAGCAGATGCCAAATACTGACACTCAGCAGATGTCGAATACTGACACTCAGCAGATGTCAAATACTTATGTTAAATGCTGACATTCAACCGATGTCAAATACTGGCACTCAGCAGATGTCAAATACTGACACTCAGCAGATGTCAAATACTTGCACTCAGCAGATATCAAATACTGACACTCAGCAGATGTCAAATACCTGCACTCAGCAGATGTCAAATACTGACACTCAGCAGATATCAAATACTGGCACTCAGTAGATGTCAAATACTGACACTCAGCAGATATCAAATACTGGCACTCAGTAGATGTCAAATACTGACACTCAGCAGATGTCAAATACTGGCACTCAGCATATATCAAATACTGACACTCAGCAGATATCAAATACTGGCACTCAGTAGATATCAAATACTGTCACTCAGCAGATATCAAATACTGACACTCAGCAGATATCAAATACTGGCACTCAGTAGATGTCAAATGCTGACACTCAGCAGATATCAAATACTGGCACTCAACAAATTTTAAATACTGACACTCAGCAGATATCAAAAACTGACACTCAGTAGATGTCAAATACTGACACTCAGCAGATATCAAAAACTGACACTCAGCAGATGTCAAATACTGACACTCAACAAATTTTAAATACTGACACTCAGCAAATGTCAAGTACTGGCACTCAACAAATTTTAAAAACTGACACTCAGCAGATGTCAAATAGTGACACTTAACAAATTTTAAATACTGACACTCAGCAGATATCAAATACTGTCACTCAGCAGATATCAAATACTGACACTCAGCAGATGTCAAATACTGATGTTAAATACTGACACTCAGCAGATGTCAAATACTGACACTCAACAAATTTTAAATACTGACACTCAGCAGATATAAAAATTGACACTCAGCAAATGTCACATACTGACACTCAGCAGATGTCAAATACTGACACTCAACAAATTTTAAATACTGACACTCAGCAGATATAAAAAAACTGACACTCAGCAGATATCAAAAACTGACACTCAGCAAATGTCACATACTGACACTCAACAAATTTTAAAAACTGACACTTAGCAGATGTCAAATACTGATGTTAAATACTGACACTCAGCAGATGTTAAATACTGACACTCAGCAGATGTCAAATACTGACACTCAACAAATTTTAAATACTGACACTCAGCAGATATCAAAAACTGACACTCAGCAGATATCAAATACTGACACTCAGCAAATGTCACATA